>CM032659.1:5086254-5108681 GCA_019095985.1 Streblospio benedicti | reverse complement strand
GTTAACATATCATTTTAAAGCTTAGACCATCGTGGATATGACTATCTACGCCATTATATGAATATCGATATAATTACCAAAAGGAAATCATGATTATTACATTAAGAGTGGGATCACACACTAATCCCTGTAATTATACACTTGGAAGCAAGTGGCAGCGTTTTTATTTGAAGTTACTTGAGTAAGTTTCTGTGGCTTCCTCAGGTGTGTCTAACTTAAGATGATCAAATCATTTTGCGTTAATTAACGCCTCCATCGATTGCGTCATTTGATATTGTTTAGCCACCGGGGGACCTGGGGGCTAAACAAGACCGGCGCCTAAGAAAGAAAGTAAGTAATATAGCCTCTACACCCAGCGCTTAATCAAATACCAGCGGTTAATCGAGGCTAGGCTGTTGATCGAGAAAATACGGTATTCTGATAGACCATGACATGGGCGATAGTATGAGGATCTAACGCTTTTGGCATATTTCTGGACTTGTAAGTGACAAGTAACATTACCTTCTGTTTGTAATCAATGTCCATTGTACATTTATCAAGATTATAGATTGATAGATTAGATTCAATAATAGAATAATTAGAATAGATAGATTAGATAGAATAAATAGATTGAATAAGTTAGAATAGATAGAATAGAATAGATAGATAGAATAAGGTAGAATAGATAGATGGAATAGATAGATATACTGTTAAACTAGAATATTTCGTGGCTATTAAATTCTGCGATTTTCATCTATAAATTATTTAGTGACTATTTAATTTTGCGATTTTGGTCCATCCTGGATCTACTTTACATAGGCAATTAATGTTTGCTGACTATTTAAGTTTGTGTTTTTGCACCTACCCACAAAATTCGCAAATTAAATCGTGCGCAAACATTTCTAGTTTTACAGTAGTAGACAGATAGAATAAGGTAGAATAGATATATAGAATGGACAGATAGAGTAGATAGATATGATAGACGGATAGAATAAGGTAGAATACATAGATAGAATAAGGTAGAATAGATAGTACGACGTAACAGTTTTGGCGACACTGTGTCTGCTATGGCCGGGGCGCGAACTTGCGACGCAGGCAAATCACGTATGCTCTAACCACTGAACTATTGAGGACCATGTTATTATTGCAATAATCGACACGTATTGACCTCTAGAAACAATATTTTTTAAGTTTCACAATCAGTTTATTTATTATTTTTATTGGGGACAATGAATTTTTAACGTTTGTAAATTAATTAATATCTTGCTTATTTTTCATTGGATTTTGAAGTTTAATACATGTATTTAATGAGAAAAAGGTCTAGATTACAAATATGATATTTATTTTACGATCAAAACAATCCATTATCCAGAAAACGACCCAGTAACATATCAGCCCAATTCAAACCTGTTTGTTGTGTTCAAGATCTAGATCTGTGTCACGATCTAGTCTCTATCACCCAATAAAGGAACCGGTAAGTAACTTAGATATCAATAGAAACCGGGTGACGAGGCTAGCGCCTATTTGGTCGCCTATTCGCTATTTTTTCGGTGAAATTTTTTTTAATACGATGAGAGACATGTGTTCGAGTCCGTAACTAAAAATTGGGCCAAGATTTCACGTCCGGATAGAGCTGATTTACGGATAATCTGGATCCGGATATTCGGACCTGTACTGTATACTTATTAGTATAATATGTATTTTTACACACATGATACAAGAAAGTGTACAATGTGTCATGTTAATCATCTCATGTCAATTGAAATAATGCAAAATGTGTTGCTTTAAGGGAATGCATGCTGTACACCAAACGTGTTGGACATCTGAATATATTAACAAACTTTGTATCTCATAAAGGATTCATCAGACATACTAAAGTAAATCATGTAATACTATGATCTCACATCAAATGTAACAACACAAACAAAAACTATGATCACATGAATATGATTAAAGAAGATAAGTTCTGTGACAAAGGATCATCCAATTTTGATGCTAAGAACAATTTTAGTCTCAAATATCCGTAGATTAAATTGTATGTTAATTTGTTACAATTTAGGTATAAATGAATGTTCCAGAAGATTTTGTAAAATTTAATCTTCATAACCAGAATGTATTCAATCGTGTGGATTGGATTGTAAAGTGTGTTGCCATACTTATTGATTTGTAAACTGTGTTTTCATCATCTATATAGATGTGGTTGCAATCATTCCGACACATTTTCAAATTGACAATCAATCAAATCCTAAGTTAATTTGGGCAGGCCCTAATTATTCGTTTTTCAGAGGGCATGGCCTCGCACCATCCGTGACATGTAATTTTGTTGGTCTAAAAACACATCGGAATGACAGCGCCAGCATCTATATTGTAGAAGATAAGAATACCGGTAGATAGAAATATTTGTACATTTTGAAAATAATTAATAGAAACGTATGTCTCACTCAGATTTGCTTTATGTTCGTCTTTAAATGTCACATAATTGTATATATTTTTTCTATGTGGTATGACTGAAGTAGATAGTCATATTTTTATATAATTTATAATTTTTAATACCTTAATTCTGTACATTATCTGAGTTTAATCTGTTGAAATAGAAATGGAATCAAAAGCCACACAAGCGATTTACTTTTTATTTGCACAAGACTCGAAACATCTAGTCAACTGCAGTCTTAGATAATCGATATCATCATCAAGATATAATGATCTATAAGACAACACTGATATCACACCTGACTCTTCTATGAGAGTTTTCATAGCACTTTTTGACTTGTAAACAGGTATGAAAAGCTTGGTTCTATCCTCATGAATAATTTTCATCCAATGAGCTATTTGGTAGAGATCATGCTGCATGTCTTCAATAGTTTCGTAAATAACGAAATAGATGCCACATTCTATGAGACATCTATCATATGCGTTTGGGAGGAGCTCTCCCATATTTGGTTTGTCTTCCCATTTACCAATATCAATGGCTGGGGATGTCTTGTGTATGACATCCATCAAATCATTTGCCATTCTGACATTTGTGTCTTTGTGGATTATTATGCCTTTCAAGGCTTTGGTACTTAAATTAGGTTTGTCATGAAGAATTTCTCTAGTGTGTACATTTGTGGAATCTATGGACTGTGGGTTGTAACTATCCAAAACATTTTTTGGCACATAATCCGAGGCACAGTTTGAGCTTTTATTTCTTGAAATACAGTCTTTCGTATTGTCAGCTGCTGATCCATTATTGTTTGCCTCTTCATTTTTGACATTTTTGTTCAGATTGTTGTGGGAAATCTGCGTAACTATGAAGTCATAAATGCTTTTTTTTACCCACCGGAGCATCATTATTATCGTTATCATAATGCAGGTATGATGGGTCAGGTGATGACGTCCCTCATTTGAATTTCCTAAAATGTAAGTGATTTTTTTCAATTTGGAGTATTTGCAGGTATTTTTTTTGGTTTTAATTTTCATTCAACTTGAAATATAGCATTATGGTATAGCTTTTATGGATGCAAATATACAGATTATACAGTATTCTACCATCCAAGGGCCCACTCCTATATTTGGGCAATAGAAAATCCTTGCATGATAAGACTTGAAGGTATGGGAACTTTAAAATTGAGATGCAAATAAACGATGTGGTATGAAGAGAGAAATTGCAGGACCATAAGCCAGCCAAACACCCATCCTCTAAGGGTAAAAAAATGTGGATAATCTGAACATAATGACAACAATGATCAAAATCTAGAAACATTGAACTTCCAAATACCCAAACCATAATTTGACTATTGTTTTTAACCTAAAAGGCCATGGGCATTTGGATTTCCTATGGTAGATAAACTAATTCTTACAAGAATTACTGCCAAAATTAATACCTTTAATGTCTAAAACAGACTTGACAATTATATGAACCTTTAAAAGTTGAGATAATTTATTATGAAAGGTTACAGGATGTAAGTCCTATGAAAACAGACTGATATAATTTATGATTGTCCATTGTATACATGAAATAAGTCTTCTTTTTACGTTCATGAGTCAGAATCTGTTTTGTATTGTGGTTATAAAGGTTTTGTTGTTTCCCAGCAAAATATGAAGTTTACATTATGTTATGCAATTTATTTGGCAGGTATTGAGGCATTTCAATTCCATAGACCATGGTAGTGCCTCCCCCTCCCACCCCCCTATAGTAAGCCCCAAATTCCTGCTCAAGCATTTCGTCACTAGTCAAACTGCAAAAAAGGGTTTTTTAGAATTCTTTTTCAATGTAAAACACAGGCGACAAAATGCAAATGGCGTGAATCATTCTCGTAGTGATCCAAGTATTTTGTTGCCTGTAGCCGTGCCGAACCTTAAAATTGGCTTTAATATGTGGATGACTTGGTTTTGTTTAAAACAGATTATTTCCTCCACACTTAAACTCACCCAACTGAGGGCAACTAATCACTTCACCTGTAATGAATGCCCTTTGATCTTTTTACGACTACTATATCAATTCATGAAAGCTTTGTAATTAAACATCCCGCCAAATACAATGCTAGTGAGATCCCCATGTGGCAGTTCAACTTTCTCGAAAGAAAGGTGTCACTCATTTACTGGGTTACAATTAAGGAGACATAACAAATAATTATGTGGCTTTTTACAGGGAGTAAAAATCAGACTAAATGTGTAGAATGTAGACAGACAAAACAGGTGAGTTTGTAACATGAATTGTTTTATCAGGGGAGTTCTTGTGGCGTATCATGGTGAGCCAGAACTGCGAGCCTGATGCGTCACAAGAACAAATCCTGATAAAATAATTCATGTTACACAACTAACCCAGTTTTGTATTTATTTTTCTTTTCTAAACAGTTACAACACTGATGTAATTAAGTCATTAGATTTCCGGTGGCAGAGTGGACTAGTGAGTTAGCCTGAACTGCTTGGCGATTTGGTGCTGTATGGTCGTGGGTTCGAATCCCACCAGAGACGATGTGATATAGTCCTAACCTGACTTGGAGTCATAAATCTAATGACTTAATTACATCAAATAACATATACCCAAGTCTAATAATCATAAATCAATTCAAAGCTACAACACGGTTTTAAAAATGTGAAAAAGTAGTCCGGCTGAGTACAAGCATGATAACCGTAGTATCATTCCTGTTCGAACAGGGGTGGATAACCCTCTCGGTTTATCGGATACTTCTGGATTATGATAAACAATGTTATTCTTTTTCATATAATTTCATGTAATTTCATGCCACTTGCAAGGTTTGAACACGAAATTTATCTCCTCGATAACTCTAAAAATATCAGGGATTTTTTTTATAATTCAGGTAAAAATCTGGAAAAATTCAAGGAATTTTATTAAAATGAGAAATCTAATGGCCACTGTTGGCTTACTATTGTGGTATCTCACATTAACATATACATTTATTTTTCAAATAAGCCATTATTAAATATATATTTTTTAAATTTATTTATGAGTAATCTATATTGATAAGATTTACAAATTGTCTGTTTACAAGGTATTTTTAAAAAATAGACGAAGTATTTTATTTTTAATACAAACCTAAAATATTTAAAAAAACATGCACCTTTGATGACCCGGATTTTCAATTCACACGACTTTCAAACCACCTTAAATTACTGTTTAATAGTTTTTAAATATATTTGGTCAGTAAATATAAAATAACATAATGACAAAATTATAAAAATCATGAAAAATATTTCCCCGCTACTCACGTCTATCAAAATATCCTACCAGAATTGACCATTGGTAGATTTGATGAGTAAATAAAAAATTAATTACACGTCTAATGGATTAGGCTTGCCTTGACATACATTACTACTATAGTTATACATTATATCGTGAAAAAAAGTAAAATATAATATCATGAACTCATTAACCAAATTGAAAAAAAAAATGACCCAAATGATGACACAGTATACAAACGGTTCAGTCTAGACTTTAAAAACTTAATAAAGAGTTTAGTCATAAACTGTCAATTTCTTCACATTTCATTTCATACCGACAGTTAAAAAACTCTCTCAATTTGCTATACATTTCTTCTTCCTTATTGTCCAGGCATAAAGGGTGTATAGCGGAAAGTGTTGGTCTTCTCATTAGTGTTTTACGATCCTCTCTTTTCTGTAATATTGGCACAAAAACTTGCTTTTTAGCAGAAACAACAGCATTAAATAATGCTATCTGATTCAAATTCTCTTGGGGATCTGGACTATTGAGTTTATGATAAAATGCAAAATAAATATCACTCTCTTCTAATCCTCTGTCAAATGCATTAATTAAATTTTCCCCGGGAGAAGCTACATTATCCCATGTATTTACTTCCACTTTATACGGGAGGTCCTTTGCTGCTTCAAGAGCTTTTTCTCGAAATTCATCAGCCTCGTCAATGTATTTATCCTCATCTTTGTGAATTATAATGGCTTTAACAACTATGCTATTCTTATTACATCCACCACTGTTCTTAGCATCTTTCATTGAACTAAATTGCAATTCACAATTTTCTGATGGTGATTTGGTAGTCATGACTGACTTCGACTTCTTATGACTATCAAAATCCGACATGTCGTCTTCACGGACATATACAAATCCATCTATTTCATGTGAATCTATATGTTTACTTGTACTTGTCTGATATGTCTCTCTTTCTATTTGAGGAGCAGGTACACTATTATTTCTTAAATGACAAGGTTCTTTATCATCTTGCAGACGTGATTTTGTAGTATTTTCAGTTAATACAAGTGCTTCATCAGAATCTACAGGCTTAGAAGTTTTCCTAAACATCATACTTTTAAGCCTTCTGGTACCGTCTTGAAACACATTCATTGGTGTTTTCTTCATTTTATTTGTCAGTTGTCATCTGAAATTGAAATGGAATATTATATTAACAGAGACTGAGACTAATGCCGTGTACTATTATATCGTGGTATGAAATTCATCAAAATTTACTCAATCTAAAGCGGCTGGCCCTTATGTTATTATACAATAGTCTACCAAGAACTTTTATAACCAGCTGGCCCAGGTTAAAATTTTAAATCAGCCACCATAGCATAGGCTTGATATTTGTTATCTGCTAATATATGAATATATTCATATTGTACTTAAAGTAAATCATTCTAGTTTATCTTATTAACAAATTTAATGAAGCTTTATTTTACTTTAATTTTTACTTTTTTTTTTCATTTTGATTTATTCTTTTTTGCTTATTTTGTGTTTTCATTAAAGAGAGAAAAGGCTAATATTAAAGACAGCTATCTTTAATTGTTATACCGTATTTCTGTGATTTGTAGCCTCTGCCCAAATTGTAGCCTCCCCTTTAATAGATGCCGGGTTAGACACAATTTTAAATCAATAAAAACCTCCTTCGTATTAACGCCTATTCAAGGCCGGCGGTTATCAAAGAGAACACTGCCAGCGGCAAGTTGATTAATATGTTTATTACCTACGATGTGGTTGTTAGCTTGTAACTTCATTATTATCAGTCCAATTTTACAGTTTATATATCATTTTAAAGCTGAGACCATCATGGATATGACTATCTACAACAATATATGAATATCTATATAATTACCAAAAGGAAATATTGTTTATTACGTTAAGGAGACTTGCTGGAGATAAAAGAATTTGGAGGAAAAAAAATTCTCAAAATGTGTTTGTTTTTTATTTTAGTATAAAAGTTTATCATTTCCCTTTTTTTAATTATAATACTTTCAAATAGACGCCTCCCTCAATGGAATTTTTTAAATACAAAAGATCATACAAATACAATGAAAAATTCAGTCAATGTTAATTTTGACTGTATCGAAATTGTATACATGATCTTTTGTATGGTCCATAAACTCTATTCCCGAAACCCCAAAGTGTTATACATTTTTAAAAAGGGAAATGCTTGTACTTTTATACTAAAATAAAAAAAAACAAGCACATTTTAAGAATTTTTTTATCTCCAGCAAGTCTCGTTAAGAGTGGGATGACTAATCCCTGCAATTATACACTTGAGAGCAAGTGGCGGTGTTTATTTGATGTTAGGTAGGTAGCTTCTCATGTGTGCCTAACTTAAGTTTATCAAACCATTTTGCAATAATTAACGCCTCCTTCAAATCGACGCCTCCCTCATTTAAACGCCTATGCTAGACATGTTTTGGAAACAATAAACGCCTAGGCTACAAAACGAGGAAATACGGTACCATTCTTTCTCTAGTATATGATGTATTGGGATAGATACAGAGACAAACTGCTGATTATGTATTGAAGTTCTGAACTCTAGTACTTCAGTCCATTTTACAATTGACTAGATATAGTTTGAAATGATTTATGATTAATTTTATGATTAAGTCTAATGACTTAATTGACTTAATTACATACAACACTAGTCAATACTTTTGTACTAAGTACTGGGGCAGAAGAATTTAGCTTTATCAGTTCCCGCGGGATCAGTCCTGACAAACTGGTTTTATTGTGTGTTTATTTATTGTGCGTCACTTGAGTTGTTTCAGTGGTCTCACAAACAGACAAATAGGATCAGTCTTGTGCCATTTACGCACCTCAAGGCAAGAGGCTGTAGATCTCGAGATAGTCCCTTTGAAGTGTGATGGTATCGACGGATGCTAGGTGATGAACTAGTGAAGATAGCGGACATTCTAAACCACCAGTTTCAGTCTGCCTTCCCCCCCCTGTACACCATCACTGAAGTGCTCTGCCTGAGAGCCTTAGATGGGAGAAGATTCAAATGCCAGAGTCTAAGATAAACATAACCCTTGAATGGGTTAAGAAACCACTTAAATTAAATCCTCATAAGGCAGCAGGCCCAGGCAAGATTAGCCCAACCATAGAGAGCTAGCCGGCATCATCACCCCAGTCATCACAAGAATCTTAAATTTTAAATATAAAGCGCACCTCCTGGTTGATGCTAGAAATTTTTATTGAACTTATTTGTCAGGCCGCATCGTTCATGTGTAGGGCATTCAGGAGATATAGGCTGCCACACTCGTTCAATAAAAATTGCAGGAGGTGTTTTTTTTTACATATTTGCTTGCTTAGATTGCAGTTTTGAAGTAAAGGAGAGTGGAAAATGTCACTAGAAATGTAAAATAATTTAGATTATTGACTAATTAATGATTTGATGAACCTAGAGAATCTATGAACCTAGCTCTGCTTTGTTAAACTGGATTGAAAATCCACTAACAATTGCAATTTATTCATACACCACACATATCTACAAAATTGTACTCTTATTGTTTGTTATTTCAGGAATACAACATTTGATGGACAGTACCTGTTAGGAGAAGATGAAATTAAGGAATACATACGTGAAGCTTCTCATCATATTCACGTTCTTAATTTAAATCACTGTTATTGGCTCACCTCTCAAACTGTTCAATGGATCATCAATGCCTGTAAAAATCTCAGAGAACTCTATGTGATCGAATGCCGATTAAAAGTAGATCATTTAGTGCAGCTGATTTCAAGGCTACAAAATTTGACATCACTTTCATTTAGTATTGTTTCATTTTCTGACATAAAGAAAGACGGATTTTCAGATGCAGCAGAAACATTGAAAAACCTTAGATCTCTACATGTTTATTTTACATCACGAGAACTATCTACGATGGAATATTTGGGAGAACATACAACAATATTGGACTACTGTACAAAGCTTGAAGAATTAATCATAAGCTCAGCTGGAATGGCAATTCCTGAGTTGTATAGACCTATAATTTCAGAGCCAGACAATCATTTAGATTTGAAGAACATGTGCATAACAAATAACATACATGCAGGAGCTCAGATGATGTTTTATGGCACGCTCTCGCAGCTACCAAATTCTAAGTTGCGTTGGAATACATTAATGATGCCCAATGTCAACTTTACTGAGTTTGCAAAAAAGGAAGAATTTAAAGACTGCGTACAGCATATAGAGTTGATACAAAATCTTGATGTATCTGGGTCTAAGGTACGAAATTTCAGTAATCATTTCAGATATTTTGATTTTATTGCTTGTATTTTGTAGACTCGCTTACATACACAAATATTTTCTTTGATTTCACTTTAGATGAATTTTCCTAATGATGTACTGGATCTTGGAAGAGCACGAATGTTACAGCATTTAAGTGTAGCTAATACATTCATTAAATCTGATCAACTTAAGCATATCGCTGAGAACTGCCATCTTCTGTCCAGCATTAACCTCTTTGGATGCGCTCAAATTATGCTCAATGAGGTTTGTACTTGATGAATAAACTTAAGATTCTCAATGAGTAGATTAGAAGAGTAATTTTGATTCAATTTTTAGGCAAAGTAGAATGGGTTCGCAACGGTATCACTTAAATGAGAAAAATTAAATTACGTTTCATAATTGCAACGTCCTTAACAGTTTGACAGTTGTACTGTTTTCAAAGTTTTGGTTAGAATATTATTCATTCAGACAAATGCATTTCTAAAAGGTATTTGCATATTATTGTGTTACTATCATTAGCGATCACTAAATGAAAGTATATACATGTACAGTTGGACCTGTTGAACGCCAACTTGAAAGGAGGAAATAAGATACATGTGTTCCAAAATGCAAGTTATCCAAAATTTCGAGTTGTCAGGGTGATGAACAATGTGATGGAAAAGGCTCATCTTCTTGAGTAATCCATACAATCAACTTATCAGAAATGGGTCCTACTGTAATTACAGTATAACTTGAATTTGTAGAGTTAAGTGTCAGTATTAACTTGGTAAAGTTCCTAAGTTCCCAATTATCATGATTTATTGAATGAAAAGGAAATTGTCCATGGCAAAATATTTCATACTTCAATTTTGATGATATTATTTTCCCAAATTAACTGCATTTCCATTAAATAACCTGTACATTAATTCCAAAAAGGATGATTCTAAAATATTTTTATTTCCAGCTTAATGAATGGGATGACAGTGGACTTATCGCCATGCTTCAAAGTTGCAAAAAGCTCAGGCATTTAAATCTTGCAGGAGAACATCACCATTGTCAGAAAAATGGTGTAAAAGTTAACGTACATGGTATTTTTGACCATATCAAAGGTATGGAACAAGTTATGGCCAACATAGATATGTAAAATGGGTAGCATTAATCACATTTTTTAGGTGACTCGTACTCTAATCGTATCTGTTCATGGTCTTCTTAATACTCATGAAAAGCATCAACGAAGGTGACAAACCAGTGTTTACGATAGGAGCAAATAATAGCCACAACTTCAAGTGGATTCAAGTGAGGATCATGTTGCCAATATGAAATACATGTATTGTGTAGGTAATGAGTGGTACATGTATTTCAACTTGCAAACCATATTTGAGCACTCTAGTTCTAACAATGTGATAGGGGTAGGAAGCCATATGAACTGATGGTCAGATGGCTTACATGTATTGCCATTATCACATCATGTTAACACTCTTGAATCCCATTTTGTCTTCATTCTCATCAGTTTATAAAACAACCAAACTATTATTCCATATTTTCATCAAGTTTCTTCTTACATTGGTCAGAGGTGCTTTAATGTCATCACTGATATCAGAAGAGAAAACCACCTTGAATTTGACAACTTCTTCTCATTTCAAGATCGTACCCTTTACATGTTATTCAAACAAAATCCTTGCCTAAAAGTCCTGCACGTCTGCAGGTTTGAGAAGTCTTGCCCTGCCCGCCTGCATGCTGTGCGCCCAGCAGACAAGTCGCGCCGGCAGCAAGCGCTCGACAGCGCGCATGTCAACTGGCGGCCAATGTCAACTGGCGCCGGCCAATAGACCGACACCTAAACGTCGCTGTTTGCAGGCGCCCTCAACCGGAATGGGGGAGCGCGTTATGAAAATAAGTGGCAACATGATGGCACCTAAAAAGTGTGCAGTGGTATGTAAAACTGAACTTTTAAACTCCGTGTTGAGTTTTTTTTTATGTTGTTGATTGAAATATATTGAACAGTTTTTGGACTTTTATGTAGACGTAAAAAAAGGTAGCAGAAACATAAAGCGTAAACCCATAATTATCATACACAAGGCAACTTTCTGTGGTATCTTTTAATCATATAATAGGGGAAGTTAGTTTGCAGTAATATTTCATTAATTTGATATTCATTATCCATTTATCAATTGTTGATAGCTTGATGGTTGCAGGCCCCATCAACAGGGATGGAACGAGTTATGAAAATAAGTGGAAATATGATGGCGCCTAAAAAATGTGCAGTGGTAAAACTGTACTTTTAAACTCTGTGTTGATTTCTTTTTTATGTTGATTGAAATATATTGAACAATTTTTGGACTTTTATGTGGATGTTAAAAAAAAAGGTAGCAGAAACATAAAGCGTAAACCCATAATTATCATACACAAGGTGTCTTAAAATCTTTCTTTGGTATCTTTTAAACACTGTCATATAATAGGGGAAATTAGTTTGCAGTAATGTTTCATTAATTTGATATTCATTATCCATTTATCAATTATTGGTGGTTGCAGGCCCCATCAACAGGGATGGAACGAGTTATGAAAATAAGTGGAAATATGATGGCGCCTAAAAAATGTGCAGTGGTAAAACTGTACTTTTTAACTTCGTGTTGATTTCTTTTTTATGTTATTAGAATAAGAATATTTTATTTCAGCATATATCGCATGTAAAATGTAAAATATACCATAGAACAGACAAATATGTACATGTATATATTTGTACAACGTTTAATAACACAATAGTAATAGCAGCTTAAAAAATGTCTTTTATCCACTTTTGCACAACAGTGCTATCATAAAAGAATTGTGACTCAACAATGTTACATATTAAAACATTTTGACTAGCTAAAATACGAAGAAACAAACTACGGCATAATGTTCTAAGTATGACTTGTGGAGGATCAATACCATATTCCAGCATAAACTTTGAAGTATCCTGCTTATTATGTATCAGAAATAATTGCCAAAAAATACTTTTGTATGCACTGATGAGTTTTGAAAATTTATATTTATAAAAATGACACCACAAATTGCTACCATAGAAATTATTACAAAAAGCTTTGTATAATTTACATTTCACATCTATACTACATTTTCTAAATTTAGATATCAACATATTGCCTCGACCATACGTAGCTCTTATCTGTTGCTTAATGTCAGCATTATCTGACATGTCTTTATTTAACGTGACTCCTAAATATTTATGCTCGTCATAAAATTGATGATATTGCCATTTAAATAGAAGTTAGGACATTGATAGCTTTTTAACCAATTAGGTAGCACAGCTAAACTCAATGTTTTTTTTTTTTATTGAAATATATTGAACAGTTTTTGGACTTTTATGTAGATGTAAAAAAGGTAGCAGAAACATAAAGCGTAAACCCATGGTTATCATACACAAGGTGTCTTAAAATTTTTCCGTGGTATCTTTTAAACACTGTCATATATTAGGGGAAATTAATTTGCAGTAATATTTCATTAATTTTTTATCCATTATCCATTTATCAATTGCTGATGGTTGCAGGCCCCATCAACAGGGATGGAACGAGTTATGAAAATAAGTGGCAACATGATGGCGCCTAAAAAATGTGCAGTGGTAAGTTCAGTTTCACCTTTACATAGCTCTATGTTACTCGTAGCTGCTGCTACCTGGCAGCCATGGTTACATTCTTTCAATCTCTGTCCCCTTGTACTACCTATATGGATACAGCATAGAGCAATTGTTTCATATGTTTCAACCTATCATGTATTACGGTGAGAATGATTGCATGAGCTAGAGACTAATTTCTGTGCGGTGTGCATTTTCAAAATGGCAACAGCCAACAGCAGTTGCCGAAACTGTCAATCAATGTAAGATTATTGTGTTGTGTGAAGATGAACTTTGTAAATATATATGGATTCCAACACGATGAACACATTCAAGAATGTGGTTATTGTATTTCAGCCGTCATCGTCAGCGGGTGGTGCGAGCTACAGTGATCAGCCGTCCACCTCTCGAGGGAGCCCCCCACCCCGACCCCCACAGCTGCTAGAGAAGGTCAGTAGGCACACCATGCTGCTATTTTATTGTTACAGTACAACCTCCCATTAAGACCACCTCTCTTTTGAGACCACATCTGTTATAAGACCACTTTTCACGGTCCCAAACCTTCATAAAGCTACAAAAATGAACCTCTGTTTAGAGACCACTTCTCTATTGAGACCACCTAACACTGGGCCCCAAGGTGATCCTAATACTAAATACAGAGGTTCTACTGTATTCATTTCTCTTCTGGCTCATTCATATTTTGATTTGAAGTACATTCTATTCATTTTTTGCTATTGGTTTAGTTTATTGGTTTAAGCATTGATTTTATTTGAAAGACGCATGTACAAATGGATTAGGCGATAGCTAAAATGCGATGTGATCCATCCATCTTTTCAAAGTGCGTCTGAGTGAAAAAATTATAGCCTTATAAGGATATCAAAAAGATCCAACAGTTAACTCAGCAATCAACTTTTACTGGCTCTGTCAAATGTTTTTTCTATTCATCTCCAATTGTTGCTTCAAATAGTTTAGAGAGCCGATGTACGAATATAGTTGATCTTAGAATACCACAAGTAATTGGGCTGATTCATTTACACGGTGATGTCTCTTCCGAGTTCATCACCCACGCAACAAACCTGAACAGTTTGTCTTTACGTGAAGATTTCTAAACTGTTTTCTTTATCTTTGTACATTTTCACGAGCATTAAGGCTCCAAATTACACCTATGCTTACTCATTTGTTTTCCTTATGCTTGACATTTATTCTAAAAAATAAAATTTAAAATTGGATACATTTATGACATTTATATGTAGAAATACTGTAATTTTATTTTCAGATAAACATTAACAACCCTGATCTGGAAACACTTGAAATCATTGCAGTTAATTTTGATTCTGTGATCCACAAAAACAAGTTTTTGAATCCAAAAAATCAGATGTTTTGTCCATGGTAAGTCCTTTTCTTTAGCTCACTCTAATATGGCAATTGTATTGTGCATACTGGTAATGTTATGGTCACTGTAGACACTGACAACAAAAAAGGCCTTTTTTCATAAATACTCTATATCACAGTGTTTGACACAGTTCAAAGAGTGTTCACGACACATATAAAGTTAAAAGATATGTGAATGGAGAATGTGATGAGCATTTTTTTTTTCAGTTCTGAAACACGCCTAGTCACAGACAGCATCATTATGCCCATATCCCAGTCTTCTTTAATACTCATGAAAAGCATCAACGAAGGTGACAAACCAGTGTTTACAATAGGAGCAAATAATAGCCACAACTTCAAGTGGATTCAAGTGAGGATCATGTTGCCAATATGAAATACATGTATCGTAGGTAATGAGTGGTATTTCAACTTACAAACCATATTTGAGCACTCTAGTTCTTAATAATGTGATAGGGGTAGGAAGCCAAATGAGCTGATGGTCAGATGGCAATCATGGCATACATGTATTGCCATTATCACATCATGTTAACACTCTTGAATCCCGTTATGTCTTCGTTCTCATCAGTTTATAAAACAACCAAACTATTCCTTATTTTCATCAAGTTTCCTCTTACATTGGTCAGAGATGCTTTAATATCATCACTGATATCAGAAGAGAAAACCACCTTGAATTTGACAATTTCTTCTCATTTCAAGATCGCACTCCATTACATGTTATTCAAACAAAATCTTTGCCTAAAAAGTCCTGCACGCCTACAGGTTTGAAAGTCTTGCCTGCCAGCCTGCATGCTGTCGCCCAACGAACAAGTCGCGCCGGCAAGCGGCTCAACAGCGCTGCATGTCAACTGGCGACCAATGTCAGCTGGCGCCCGGCTAATGAACCCGACACCCCTACGCGCCCGCTGTCTGCAGGCGCCATCAACCGGAATGGGGGAGCGCGTTATGAAAATAAGTGGCAACATGATGGCGCCTAAAAAGTGTGCAGTGGTATGTAAAACTGTAATTTTAAACTCTGTGTTGATTTCTTTTTTATGTTGATTGAAATATATTGAACAGTTTTTGTGACTTTTATGTAGATGTTAAAAAAAAGGTAGCAGAAACATAAAGCGTAAACCCATAATTATCATACACAAGGCAACTTTCTGTGGTATCTTTTAATCATATAATAGGGGAAGTTAGTTTGCAGTAATATTTCATTAATTTCATATCTATTATCCATTTATCAATTATTGATGGTTGCAGGCCCCATCAACCGGAATGGAACGAGTTATGAAAATAAGTGGAAATATGATGGCGCCTAAAAAAAGTGCAGTGGTAAAACTGTACTTTTAAACTCCATATTGATTTCTTTTTATGTTGATTGAAATATGTTGTTTGTTTTTGGAATTTGTGTGGATCATTAAAAACACCAGGGCGTTTGAGTTTAAATGCATAATTATCATACACAAGGTGTCGGAAAATCTTTCTTCGGTATCTTTTTAAACACTGTCATATAATACGGAAGGGAGTTTGCAGGTTGGTTTCGTTAATTTGATATTCATTATCCATTTGCTCGCCGTGCTAAGATTTTTGCCCCCATGATTCTGGATGGAGCGAGTTATGAAAATAAGTGGAAATATGATGGCGTTCTCAAAATATATGATTGTTTAAACTAGTAACATAATCTAATCTCAGGGTTGATTCTGGGCTATGTTATTAGAATAAGCATAAGGTTTTTATTTCAGCATATATCGCATGTAAAATATGCCATAGAACAAAGCGATATCTTTTCATATATTTGTGCAACGCTGGATGTATTTAAGGCATAAAAAAGTTAAAAACAAAAATTTCTTTTATCCACTTTTTCAAACAGTGCTATCATAAAAATATTTGATTTAACAATGTTATGATATCATTTTGTTGGGTAAAATACTCCAAAACAAACGTTACCATAATGTTCGTAAACAGTAATTTTCAATGACCTATTCACGCATAAACTTTGAAGTCTGGCCCACCATCTTGTATCAAAATAATTGCCAAAAAATACTTTTGTAGCAAGTGGATGAGTTTAAAAATTTATATTTACCAAAATGACATCCTGAATAAATTGCTACCATAGAAATTATTACAAAAAGCTTTAAATAATTTACAAATCACATCTATATGACATTTTCTCAATTTAGATATCAACATATTGCCTCGACCATACGTAGTTTTTATCTGTTGCTTAATGTCAGCATTATCTGACATGTCTTTATTTAACACCACTCCATAAATATTTATGCTTGTTAAAAAATTGATGATAAAAAGCCATTTAAATAGGCGTTAGGACATTGATAGCTTTTTAACCAATTAGGTAGCACAGCTAAACTCAATGTTTTTTTTTATTGAAATGTATTGAACAGTTTTTGGACTTTTATGTAGATGTAAAAAAGGTAGCAGAAACATAAAGCGTAAACCCATAATTATCATACACAAGGTGTAATAAAATCTTTCTGTTGTATCTTTTAAACACTGTCATATATTAGGGGAAATTAGTTTGCAGTAATATTTCACTCATTTCATATCAATTATCCATTTATCAATTGTTGATGGTTGCAGGCCCCATCAACAGGGATGGAACGAGTTATGAAAATAAGTGGAAATATGATGGCGCCTAAAAAATGTGCAGTGGTATGTTCAGTTGCACTTTTACCTAGCTCTATGTTACACGTAGCTGCTGTTACCGTGCAGCCATACACTTATTTTCTAATAGAAATATTTAGGGTGCGATCGTAGTTCCTGTCTAAAATCAGCAGGTGGCTACAAACAATTGCATTCTGGGGAAAAAATAGACAAAACAGTATCAGTCTTTATCATTTCTTTCTGTCACGCCTTAGCATCACAGAGCTTTCGATGATTGAGACTGACAATACGTGGGGAAAATTGTATTGAAATATTTCTGTCGAGACAGCGAAAAAGCTTCATGCATATGCGAAACAGCCACGTGTTTGGTTTGTTTGTCTATTTGTTTCCCATGATTCCTAGCTATACGAAAACAAATGTATGGTTACATTCTTTCTATCTCTGTCCCCTTGTACTACCTATATGGATACAGTATACAGCAATTGTTTCATACGTTTCAACCCATGTATTACGGTGAGAATGATTGCATGACTTAGAGACTAATTTCTGTGCGGTGTGCAGTCAATTTAAGTTTAGCATGGCAGGACTCTCACGACGAAAATAGAATGTGGGAGGCCAGTAGGCAGAACTTGGCACGAGTTTTCTGAAAGTGCATGTACTGTAATCGTTCTAATAAGCGCACAATGCGCTTACAAAAGCAAATTTCAGCAAAAAAAAATAAAAAAAATTAATAAGCGCACCCTAACAATTTTTTGCGGTTCATGCATTTTTCTCACTTTGACCCCACAGAACATGATAACACAACCCGCCCGGATGGTTATGTGGTAATCCGAATACGGAATAATGTTATAGTCTTACAATATGGCGCCGTAGGTGAAATCTTTGTCAAAAACAGAGCAAGATTTGTATGAAATTTAATCTGCATAAACAGGGGGTGCGCTTATAAGAACGAATACGGCAATTATATTTACAAAGTTCATCTTCACACAACACAATAATCTTACATTGATTGACAGTTTCGGCAACTGCTGTTGCCAAATTTCAAAATGAAGATTATTGTTGCCAGCATGAAGATGAATAAGACGGTTGTAAATATATGGATTCAACACGATGAACATATTCAGAATACATTATTGTATTTCAGCCATCGTCCAGCTGGTGGTGCTAGTTACAGATCATCCGTCCACCTCTCGGGGAGCCCCCACCCCAAATCCCACAGCTGCTAGAGAAGGTCAGTAGGCACACCATATTGCTATTTTATTGTTACTAGCTTACCCCATCTCCTATGGAGACATGACGCACGCAGCAACAGATAAACGTGACCCACGCAGCAACAACGATGGCTAAAGTCGCACACAGCACCACAGAAACAACGCAGGCAGCATTTCCAAACCCGTGAGACAGACACATGCAACAACAGACAAACATAACGCAAGCAGCAACAACAAACCGGAAGTGAGTCGTAAAAAAAAAAAGAATCATTTTCATTTGATTTTTGATGGTAAGTCAGTTTTCTCGTCAATATTGATGAAAGCAAGCGCACGAAGAACAAATAAACCCGTAAAAGGTGATTTCCCATAAAGTGCAACACTCAAAATGCGTAAAAGCGCTCCAGGAAAGTGATTGCAGGCGAATTTCCAAAATAAAAAAAAAACAACCATGGCCACGTCCCTCTTTGCGTAATTATATAAGAATTAATTTCTCCTCAGGTTCATTCATATTTTATTTTGAACAGGGTTCGCACGCCCCGGGAAAACCCTGGAAAACCCGGGAATATGATTTTCAGCAAATATGACCCGGGAATACCCCGGGAATTTGACCATGTCCCAGGAAAGTCTTTGAAAACGAGTAAATTGAACAAAAAATAATAAAATCCCATGTCATTTCCTGTGTTTATGTAACGAACTCGATTTGCCAAAGTGATTTATATGCACCGCTTACGTTTTCTACTGCACCTCGGAAACGAAGCGCCACCACCGGCACCTACTGATACTACGATATGTGGCGAACTCAATTTGAACGGCTTCCTATAAAAAGACCTATGCACCGCCTAGGAGGCGAATTCTGTAAGTTGCCCGGCGCCATAAATTAGTTATACACCAGTTTCGTTTACTATTCCACCAGTCGAAGTGGCACCTCCACCGGCACTTTGATGTCAGACCTGGTTTCAGATATTTCTCAGAAATGTTTAACATTTGTTTTAATTATTATGAATTTGAGGATGTGTCTGTGTTTTCGATGATGAAGAACGGATGCAGGTAAAGTATACTACTTTTGACAATAAGATGGGTGAAGTTATGTAGTTTGAAAAGACAAAACGTGGTGATACGTAATGTGAGCAAAAATGAAAGCAAATTCAAATGGGCTGGTGTCAGTGAATTAGACATAAACACAGGCCCCATGGCACCAGGGCAACCTCCAGAAAGAATTACAGTAAAATTCAGAAAATATAGTATATATGTGTTGACTAGGCCGATGTGTAACAAATTTTCATAATTGCGGATGGTCAGAAAATCAAACATTGTCAATTTAAAAAGGCATCTCAGATTTTGTGGGTCTGCAGCATCAGCTTTTTTACTACGGGAAATTGACAGATTTTGAATCACGTTTAACACATGGGTAAATGGGAAAATCGTGTCGAATTTATACCCCCAAACAGACAAAAGAAATGTTAATAACTTTTGTCAATTTTTGTTGGATTTTGATGATTTTTTTAAAATGATTCCCATGAGATGTAGAATTTTTTCTAATTTAAAAGAAAAAAATTAGAAATTTATTAATTTTTATCCCAGTTAGTAGCTAACACTGACCAGATGTCATAGAATATATATATTGTCAAAGTATGCAGTCAGTGTCAACAAATAAACCTTGCATATGCATATGCTATGTAGAGATCTCTTAGGATAGATCACTCTAAATTGCATCTGTATAGGAAGACAATCACTTGAAAAAATATAAGTTCTTTATTCATATATAATCTTACCAAATGTGTTACTACCTTTTGGTAAGATTATATGAATAAAACCTTTTTTTTTTTCAAGTGACCGCGGAAGGGTGTACACTTGTTCTATATATATTTTTTAAATTCAAGAAGTACCAAACCTGAATTTAATTATTATCGAAGATACCCTGGAAAATTAGTTCAAAACCCTGGAAAAATGACCACGTTTATGTCAAAATACCCTTGAAAACCCTTGAAAAATAAGTATTTGGGAGTGTGCTAAACCTGAAGTCCGTGCTGGTACACTGGGCATTTCTACGGGGTTTTCAGGGCGAATTGTGGGGTCAAGGGCACTTGTGGGGTTTTCGACCTCCTTATTTTTTGTCTGAAACGCGCCCAAAATTAATCCCTAGAGTGGGACTTCATAATTTTTTCGGACAGCCAAAATCCGTCCGTTAATTCATTTCCCATAAAAATGACGATGGCTCCGCCCATTTCATTTCTCACTAAAATAAAGAAGTCTTTACTAATTGTGTATCCTGATTGGTTGCAGCTGCCGTACCTTAGCCAATCACATTCGATATTTGATACAAGCCTCGATGTAAATGAGGTTACCATAGGTCTGGGAGTGAAGACATCAAGATAAAGGCTGATGCAGGCTGATGCACATGTCAATCACGCATAAATTATCCAAAACCCCACAATTCGCCCTGAAAACCCCATAAATTCCCAGTTTACCAGCACGAGACTTCACAAGTGTAGCTGTATCAGCCAACGTCTTGCGGACAAGATGCGCATGCGATCAAATACAAAAGTACTCCACGTGGAAGTATTTTGATGTGAAAATATACACAAACCATTTGACCACTTTCAATATCTAAAAATACTGTGAGTAAATTTGTTATATTATCATTTTAGAAGGTATATAGCCCATAATTAATTGTTTTATATAATATTTCTCATCACAAACCCCACAAATTACACTTGTACCAGCCCAGTGTACCAGCATGACTTCACAAGTGTAGCTGTATCAGCCCATCGTAGAGTAAATAGTAGACTCTGTTTAACGTATAAAATAGTGCATGGCCTTGTAAACCTACCAATTTGCAAATTCTTTTTCCTGCAAAGAAATGGTGTCCACCTCCAACCCATAGTATCCCGTACCCAATATCACCAGTATTCATTTTTCCCTCGTACAATAGTAGATTGGAATCAGCTCCCTAGAGACACACTGTCATCCAAATCACTGGATATCTTCAGAATAAGATTTCAATGTATTATACACCTTATCAGCCCCTTTCTTCTCATCTCTTAACTTTTATCTTGCTCTACTAACATTTTTATCCCCACCGTGCGTTATTCTTTATTTGTCCACTAACACCTATTAATAATAAAATGAAAAACACTTATGTTGTATGTTACATCTCTATTTAGTTTATGGTCTTAATTTTTTTACAGGAACACATTGCTAGGCGTCTCCATTTTCCGGGGTGGCCACAGACCTCTTCTTAGAATCAACTGTCATGTGCTTCATTTCAACCCGCGAGGTATCCCGCAAAAAAAGAAAATATCCATAAAAAATTCATAAAAGAGAGATGGTGCAGACAATTCACAAAAACCTCACAAACCGAAAAAGTTCACACAAGTGATCTATGTACCTAAACAGAACTTTTTAAGTTCCCTTGTATCAAAATCCAAGTCTTAATTTTGTAGAACTCTAAACCATATCTAAAGTGCTCAAAAAACAGTCCAACTTTAGTTTTTCATTTGTTTCCCAAATGTCATAAGTAAAAGTCATGATCAACCATCTCCCCAAAATTTCTTGTTAATGGTTTCTTAAATTTTTTAAATGTTTTGAAACATTTCTTTTGACAATTCAGGGTTGCCACAGGCCCTTTAAACCCTGAAAAACCCTTAAATTTGAAAGTGGCCATCAAAACCGGGAAATACCCCTTAAATTTTGGGTTTTACTTAA
>CM032659.1:5067737-5086154 GCA_019095985.1 Streblospio benedicti | reverse complement strand
ACCCTGATCAGCATCGCCCAGGGCTGCTCACTCCTCGAACGCCTGTCCCTGGCTCACTGTGGGGCGGCGCTCACCGGAAACATGTTCTCCTTCGCACTCGCTCACTTCAACTGTCTGCGCGACCTCAGGTGAGCAAATAATAAGCTTTTTCCTTTCCTTTCTGCGTTGGTTACGTCCATATCAAAAATGACCAGCAGCATAGGCAGATCCAGGTTTTTGGAAAAGGGGGGTGGGGGGGGGCACACTTATGAGATTTCATGAAAAACCCTATAAAAATGAAGTATTTCTCTTTCTTTTCTTTGAAAAAGATGGACTGGCAGCCATTGAAATATTAGACTATTTTTAATATCCAATATTCAGCTATAGATAAAAAGAACTCATTTAATATATATTATGAAATGAACTTGTTTAATAATGTAAATTGTGCAAGTTTTGTTTGCTGCTGTGCATGACGTCGATGATTGTGTTTTCAGGCTGGAGCAGCCGCACCTGAACCTGAACTCTGTGTTCTGGGACGGGCTGGGGTTCTGTGGCGCTGCAGCGGCTGTGTGTGCTGGCCCGCGAGGGGACGTACCAGAAGGAACACGTCGCTGACATGGTCGCTAAGGTACGTCAGGCTTCACTAAGGTACAGCGTGCAAAGTTGAATGATAGCTAAGGTACGTCACGCAAAACTTGAATGATTGCAGGGTTCCCACAGAGTTTGGAAAAGTCATTGAAATTAATATTTTTTCAAGATCCTGGAAACGTCATTGAATTTTGTATGGCGTCATTGAAAAAGTGAAATTGTGTAAAAAGTCAGTGAAAAGTCAGTGAATTTTGGTTAAACTGGTAATTAAAATGGTGTTTGAGCAGAGATGAAATTTTTGTTGTTTTCAGCATCTTGATTTTTTTCAAAAGTCTAATTTTTGAGCGCTTTGCTCTGAACCCCCGCACTACATAATTTGGAAAGAAATCTGTATCTGTAGATTTGTGGGAAAGAAGAATAGAAGAAGTCTATCGTTTACATATTATTGTCCTCTTCAATCTTTAAGAGATCATATTTAAATGAAGCTGGATGTCAAGAAAAAATACTTCGAAAAAGGAAAATCGGTCTTGAAAAGTCATTGAATTTTGATGTGCAAATTTTGTGAGAACCCTGGATTCCTAAGGTACCGAATGGAAAATGTGATGAGGCACATTACCAATATGGCTGCTAAGATATGCAATAGAAAGTGTTTACAAGTGTCTTCATTGAACCAAAAGTTGTGTTACGTATTCTATTGATTCATTATGAAATCGTTTTCAGAATCAGTGTAAATGTAATAGAGCCCTCTGCACGTAAAAGAAACTCACTAGTTTGAAAACCATAGCTAGTGTGATCCATACACACACCCTTGGCTCAGTTTGTTACCTAACCTGCCAAACAAACAGGACCACATTGGAAATAAGCAATACATATATGTGAACGCTTTCATGTGCTATCCTAGGAACATTAGTTCCTGCAGAATATCAATCAATCAATCAAGCTTGACAGAGACGCTTAGAAAGCATTTTTACAATCACACCGCCATGTGCTTTCAGTGTACGCAGCTAGCCGTGATACAGGTGTATGCTGGGACGACCATCACGCTCGCCAAGACGCTCTCACAGATGCTCAACAAGAGGTGGGTATCTAGAGCAGTGTGGGAAATGGCTGAATGCCCGGTGGCCCAAGGCTGGCATGTTTGCTAGTGGGCCTGCAGGTATTCAGACTTACCTGCCAGCTTTATGACCCCGTATATTAACATACTTTTTTCATAACATCAAATATAATCTCCAAGTCTGCCAAATGGCTCTTTTTCAAAATATATATATAAAAAAATTTCCGTGTGGAATGCCCCCGGACCCCCCTAGATATTGAGTGCCATTGCCGGTAAGTTTGCTGGTAAGATTTCACTAGGGCCTGTAAGTTTTTCAACTTGCCAGCCCTGGTGTCTAGTACCCATTTTGGAGAAGTTTCCCACACTGTTAGTTAAACATTTATTCTGTAGATAGTCTTTAACACCTATGGACGTGAAGTTAGCGAATTATTATCAGCAGATAAGGATTAACGTATATGGATATTTATACTGAAATATTTTAAATATGGATATTTTGGGTGGGTCATCATGGGCCACACTATAGGGATAATGTTTGTATTGTAATGGCCAGGAAGGAAACTAAAGTTGTATCTGGCAAGGAAATGCATGTAATTTATTAACTTATTGGCTTTACTTAATGGTGTATATTTGTAATAAATTATAAGGATTAATAAAGGAAATGTTAAGTAAAACATAGAATGTGATATAACGAAATGTAAGTGAAGAATAACTCAAGAATATGATATAATTTCGTTTCTTCTTTTATTATCGCCCATATGCCAAATGTCTTGGAGGATGAACATTCACTCATCGGGACCTTCCAAAAATCCGGACATGTTATCAATGTCTGGAGACTTCCGGATAAACGGACCTGTACTGTACATGTAATATTCCCAATGCTTATAAAACAAGAATTTGAAGATGCCATTAGGAACCAGTAGAACTCACTTTTGGTGAGGCTTTCGCTCTTATCGCAAGAACTTCTTCAGGCCGAAGGCATTGGCCTGAAGAAGCTCTTGCTATAAGAACAAAAGCCTTGCCAAAAGTGAGTTCTACTGGTTCCTAACGGCATCTTCAAATTCTTGTTTTATATCATGAATGAAGGAACCCAAGATGAGAGAAATGTTCATTCTTTGATTCCCACTGCTTGTTCTCATGTGCACTCTGCCTGTCTGCGTAGGTACGGGCGCCAGCGCGCAGGTTTCCATGTGTCGATGTACCGGCTGCTAGCGGATCAACTGCCAGAACTTGCCAACGCTGTGCCGGCCAAACACTTTGACGAGCTCACGCGATTCATGTCCCGCGTCGCCGTCCAAACCCCGGACTCCACCACACCCTGAGACGGGATGTCATTTACGTCATCGTTAGACACAACGACTTCATGCCGCGACATCCTCGTAGTGACAGCATTGATGTTATCATGATGAGACACAATGTCCTCATGGCAGCAATAACTTGAGACACGATCGTCGCGTGACAACACAGAACGCAGTATTTAAGTCATAGTTATAAGTGAGTGTTTGAGACACGATGTTCTCGTGATAGCACAGAACACTGTAATTAAGTCATAGTTATAAGTGAGTGTTCTCATGCCAACGCCAACACCCAGAGACAGTGCATTTGGGACACAGATCTTGTAAGTCATAAGGCAATGTGCTCACGGTACATAGATGGTGTAGTGAGATGTATCTTTGTGGCAAAAGACACTTCGCCTGGGCAGTCAAATTTTGTGTAAGGAGACGAATTGCTCATAGTATGGACTACTGTCTGCAGCACCGAGGTTTTAATTTAGACACTATGTCCTCATTGCATACCAACACCATCAACATCGCAGTTTGAGGCATAATTCTTTATTGACAATCTCCTCACAGTATGGAGTAGTACTATGGAATAATGAGTTAAAATCATGGATTCAAAGTTTCACCCAAGCAACACAACACACCCATGCAAACTGCAGGAATGTGTCTTTATGTCATATTGTCCAAAATGTTTTTCACTTCTCTAGATATTCAGGAAGCATTCACTGTCAGTTTTGGTGATTCATTGAATTACCATTTGACGTATGAAAACTTGGTAAATCTTAACACTTGAACTCGTATTTGTTATTGGTGTGCGAGTAATAGGGCTGATGAAAGTGAGTAATTGAAATGGGATTTTTTTTCATTGAAATATTAAGTAACAAATCTAGGGTTTGAAGGTAAATTGTGGTACATGTAAGTCTCATGGAAAATCAATAGCATTTAACGCAGTTATATAAACCATCAAAATGTTAAGATATATTTTTTTAATTTCGATATAATGATTATCAGTAAAGAAAAGTGATATTTTTTAGGGAAAATCATTGCATTATGGGATAGCTAAAAGTCCTGTTATGAATCGAAGGCATGTTTGCTTGAAGAATGATTACAGCCTGTTGTGAACATATCGTTGTTTTTTCTTGTAAATATATATTCGTATATATGTTGTACACGTAGTTAAGTATTTTTAAAATTTCCAGATAACATTGAAGTGCATGAGATTTAGAAAGAATGTGACATTGAAATAAATTTTCTGTGTTTTATGAAAGCAGTTCATTGTTAACATTTACATGTAAGTGTCTTACTCTTTCATTTGACGTGTAAAACCCATTGTGATTATATGTGATAACTGCAGATCATTGTCAAGCGGATAGAAACTAAGTGTGATGTGGACATTATGGAAAGAGTGAATAAAACTTACTGAAGCCGTACACTCAAATGCTTGAAGAATTTTTGCGCGTTAGTTGTAGGAGTATGAAATTAAAAAAAGTTGTGAATGATAATGCGAGGAATATTACGTATTGCCTTGAAATTGAGTAGTAAAAAGCTGTAAAATTGCCATAGTGAAAACATTTTGTGTTCAAAGGTTCTGTCCATAATATGGACCCTAATATTCATGCCATTTATTTTCTAAAACTCCATGCATAAAATGAAAATCATGTTTCAATGTATTCTTGCTTTGTTAACAATTTAACATTTAATTAAGTAGTTATGTTTTTGTTAGTTAAAGATTTTTGCGAGAAAAGATAAGCACTGAAGTGTACAAATTTGTAAAATCAGTTTATTGTATAAAAATATGTACACATATTTTGTTTGTAAAAGCTAAAATTATCCTTTACATATATACAAATACAAGATTATTTTCAAAATGAATGACAGCAATAAGCAATAAATAAATTTTATTTTGAATCAGATCGTTTCTTATTCATATTACAGATAAATTGCAGATCTTTTGTCTTCTATCAAAAAACAGGTTCATATTAAAAAAGTAAAAAAATAACAGGAACATTTGACCAGATACTTGGCACTCCACATAATTAATATCTTACTCTCTTTGCAACTTAGTGCCAATAATCTTGAATAATTTAACGTAAATACCAATTATATCTGATTCACATTTATATCAAAACATGCCTCCTCTTTTAATATCAAGTTTATAAATCAACACTTGACAATGTTGGTGAAAAAGACCATTTCATTCATACCTTTATAGACAGACATTCTTCTATCTCACAGTATAAACTCTCACAAGCAAAAACTTATGATTGTGCATTACAAATACATGGAAGAAACTTCAATTTGGAATGCATAGTAAAAAAAACCCAGATCTATTTCTAGTGAAACAAAACAAAAATGGTGAAAAAATAATCTTCAAATGAGGAACCAAAAACACAATCAGATCTAATGTATCACTGCTTTCACTACTGCCAACAACAGCCAAACCCACAGCGTCTGAGCTCGCAGACTGGCTGGTGCCGAGTCTGTCTCGCCACGGCAACGGTAAACATAGTCTTTGTCGGGCGAGTCTTCCTTCACCCAGCAGTTGGAGCCCAGGATGAACTGGACGGCGGGGGAGCTCATGAGACCCTGACCGCCACGGCTGTAGCCATAGACACGCAGCAGGTAGTGGGTGTCCGTGTCCAGGCCTGGGAACAAGAAATTTTTGCAGAATGTAAACTTCTATTGGGTTCCATTATATAAATATTGATTCAAATATATAGATACCAATGGGAAGCTGTCCTTTTGTCTTTGGCAAGACTTTCGCTCTTGTCTCAAGAGCTGAGCTCTTGAGACAAGAGCGAAAGTCTTGCCAAAGACAAAATGACAGGTTCCAATAGGTATCTATATATTTGAATCAAGAAATTTTTGGTTGAAATAACCAATCTTAATATTATAATTGAAGCAGCCCTCAGAGTTTTGCTGTATCAACTTAATGCGATTTTTCATCATACCCATATCATTAATGTGGATGGTGTATATGCAATTTATGCCATATGCTCAGAGGCCTATTTGTATACATGATACATTTAGCTGTGCTCTAGGCCAGAACAATGGAAGAAATCTTTTGGACTAGAAACAAAGATTCTGTTGTATATTATAATGAGCAAATTTCATCTTTTTTTTTTTTAATTTCCTAAAACTGCCTGATTGCAATAGTCTTAAGTGACACATACACACATTAGACATCGTAAATATTATCTATGTAATCCATACTATAATATGATTTATTTTATTTCCATGGCTCAAGATTTTGTTGCATAACAAAAATTTAACAAAAATTTGTTTATGCATGTGTTAACATCTACATAAATACATACCTTCAATAACTAAACGTGATTTCTTCATAGCGTCATATTCTTTTGCTACGTAGAGATTTTCTCCAACCCTCCATATTTTAACCATATACCCTTCTAGTGGTTCCTCTTCAATACCTACACAATACAAATGAAAATAGCGTTAGGATGGATAAAAAGTTGCATAACAACAATACTTTTTAACTGCTTTCTATTTTTCCCAATTTAAACTATGCAAGTGAGCACTTATGATGCATTACTACGGCCTCCCGAGATTTCTATCACTAGACAACTACAGTGATCATAGTTATGAAGATTTGCGATCAACCATATTCCAAAACGTTTCCCCGTGGAACCGCCCACCCCCTCTTTCTGACAATGTTATTAAGCTCCCCACCCCCACCCCTTTCACATAATCATGTTAGAATCAGACAAGACAAATATGGCACAATCAATCAAGCGATGTGTTGCATAGTTCAAAAACCGGTAATGACTAGTGACAGCAATTGAAGCAGGCATACAAAGCTACGTACTGGTGCTGACGCCTCTGAATTTGACCATGATGGAGTCGTATCCGTTCACATAGACGTGCACCTCGGTCGGCTGGTAGAGCGGGGGCGAGCGCAGGGTGCGCTGCCAGAAGTCCTGCGACTTGGGCCCGTTACCCGCCGAGTTGATCACCTGCAATCAGTACAAAGTTTTCTTCCATCATACAATGAATTCCATCTGACGTAGCACAGCGCTCATTAACGTGCACAAACCAAGATCTGCACAGTTGCCAGTCAAACTCAGGTCAGTGGTGCCCCAAAACGTAGCAAGATGCTAGAAATAGAGGCTCTTTGTGTCATATGATGAAGCCAAACACTATAAATTTCATCCCTGTTACTGATGCAAAAAAAAAAAAATATTTATATTTAACTTGAAAGAAACAATTGCAAAGAATTTTGAAAAGCCACTTTTATCCCATTCTTATCAAATGCTAAATCCCCAAACATAAGATAAAATGGTATGTTTACAATGACATTCAAAATTTAGTTTCCTAGCTTGTAAAAAATCAAGTTTGCTTGCCAATAGAACAAATTGAAATTTTTAAGTCCATATTTTTGAAAACAGGGGACCATTTCCAACTGCAAACCACATAAATCATATAAGAATACAAACGTGAATACAATACAACAAAATAAACCACCTCACACTGGAATGAACCCACATTCGGTCCTAAGAGCCTACTGTACCTGCACGTTGATGGTGTACATGGTGTAGGGGTCGAGTCCGATGATGAGGCCGCCGTCCCTCTGACCGAACACGACCCGGTAGATGGACATCTCCTCGTCCTCGCTCTCTGTGCGCCAGTAGTTGATCCTGTAGCCCAGCAGCACGCCCTTGATGTTCTCCCTGCAGAAGCACAAGGGTTTGAATTGTAAATGTAAATGTAAATGTGGTGGTTTATAGTCATGATTCTAGTGCTCTCACGACTTTACATTCACACCAGGCCGTTGGCATTCGTATCACACTATATGTTTCTCAACTCCCCGGGGAGCATACAGCACAATTGCAGACGTGCTAATCATTCACATTTGCGTTCACTCGCCTGACCTGTACCTATTTAATGTGTAGGTACCACGGAGCAGTGTGCAACCTGTTAGAGGTAAGTTTGCTCAACACTTACCACCAGACCGGGAATCGAACCCATGACCTTCTGGTCACGAGTCCAACTCCCTATCTACTCGGCCACGGAAGCACACGAATTACCACACACAACTGTCTAAATGCCCAGACTGAAGACTTGAGGGGATGGGCTTTTACACGAATGTGTATTCCCATTGGAATGACAATGCTTTGTAGTATTGATACGGTCCAAATATTTTCAGGTTGCCCAGGAACACTTTGTTTCAGATTAAATGTGCTATAGCATCCGAAGTCTGCAGAACTTCATATTGTAAAGATTTCAAAAATTAAAAAAAAAAAAAAAAAAAAAAAAAAAAGATTTCAACTGAATGCAAACAGAATTTGGGAACCTGTAAAATCAGTACTTTATTATGCGATGCCAACAACTTATTACAATAGAAAAGTGACGAAGAAATGTGTCACTGGTGATAGTGATCGTGACAAAAGAGTACCTGGTGTTGGGTACTGGGTCCCACTCGATGTAGAGTGCCGTGGCGTTGTGTTGCGAGGCACGCACGTTGGTGGCCAGACCCGACGGAATGTCTTCTGCCGAGTAGATCTGCACTACATCAGACTCTGGGCCATCGCCCATGATGTTAAACACTTGCACCTGAAAACAATGTCAAGTTTTTACTTGTTAAGTTTCCAGTAATACATGAAACATTCTCTGTCTCAAATGAATTGTTCATTTACAGTAATAATCATGGTGCTAGCGTTTCATCAAGAATTCACAAGCTTTCTTTAGGATTTATATGTAAACTAGAAATGTGCTGAAAGCCAAACAAAAATATCACATCAATTGTCGAAGACAGGATTTTCAGAAATTTTATAGAATATATAAAATTCACACAAATGTTTTTTAATTAATTTTTCATGACAAACAACACGTCTATGACACAAATCCTGGATATATGAACATTCATAATACAAGAAACCCTTAGAACATGGGCTTCTGATAAAAAAAATGGGGAAATATTATCAAAAAACCTTCAAAAGTTTTATTTTGTTAGTATAATGTTTATCATTAGTTTTGCATTTACATTACCTAGTCAGTCAAAATAATAATGATAATAATAACAATACTCACTGAGACGTCGTAGAGGCTGTAGAAGTTGGTTGAGCCGACGAGGACGACGAGTCTGCCGGCCTTGGCGTCTGTCACCTCCTTGTAATCCCACTCCTCGTCCGTCAGGATCGCCTTCTTCCACTTCACCCTGCACATCACAGTCACATTCGTTTATCACCTGCTGCACTGTAACTTAACTTTAACCCCAAACGCTTATCTTGTTTCTAAAACTTGTTTTAATTCCGCATTCTTTCCTTCATTTGTTGCTACCTTTCTGGAATGCCGTAGACCAAAACAAAGTGCTACTTTTTACCGTGTGTCCCATATAATCAGATTAGCGGCTGTCTGCTCAAAAATAGCACTCATCATCTGTTTAAACTATGCTTTAGCTTTATGAAACGATGCATATATTAAAAAGCGTCACCTGTATCCAAAGTTGCGTCCATTCTGCAGTGCTCTGGGCACTGGATCCCACGTGATCGTGAGGTCGCCCACTTTACCACCGCCTCCTCCAACATTCTGAAAGAAGATGCCGACTTTCATCAAATCTGTGTAATATCAAAAGCATCATTTCAAAGATATGGATAAGGAATCAATGTTTATTTATTTTATTTATCTATTCATTTTTCGCCATATGTACAAAAATATTAATGATAGAAAATTCATGCAAGTTACAATCATAAAAGCCACTAAATATTTAAAACCCATAAGTAGCAACATAAATGGCTGGGGAGGAAGGAAGTGGATTACTTATCAAGTTCCTCCCCGTGTGTAGAATACTTTTATAATAATAAAATCACAGTAGTATTTGTATCACAAAATGATTAAAAAGTTACAGAAACAACAAGTCACAGTAGGCCTATAACTTGTGTGAAATACAGAATGAATAAAGTAACATTTTGATTAATTATAAATTATATTTCCCTGTCCAATAATCCTTAAATAGTTTTTTATAAGTGAAATAAGTTTTAGCTATTTTAACATGTTATCGCTGCATTTTTCATACTAGTGAGCATAATTGATTAGTGAGTGTCACTGACCAGGGGGGCGTTTTTGGGCAGCGCCTCCAGCGTGGTGTAGGTGGGTGACGGGTCGCTGGGTTCTCCCTCACCCAGCACGTTCTGTGCTCGCACCCGGAACTCGTAAGAACTCCATGGCTCCAGCCCGTCTATACGCACTTTTCGCGCCACCATCTCCTGGCCTGAAGCAACAAGCAATTCATATCAATATCATTCAGCATTCACAGTACTGTTTTTTCAGTTTTGGAATAATCAGAAGTACAGCACCAAAAAAGCGTCCTGTCATATCAGGAGAAAATAACTTGAAACTTGTCAAATACTGCAAATTTTGTCATGACACCTACCCCAGCATGAAATGATCTTGCACGTTTTGTACAAACTGTCACAAGTTAAACACTGCTTACCTACAGTTTTAGGAAATACATTGCACATTTGAACAAGTACCTCCGTACTAGACCAATAGCCCTCACTTTGAATACAGCAAATCATTCGTAAAAAAACTGCGTACCTTTGTATAATACAGTACTTTCTTCATAGCAACAGCTATCACAATTTACAAACATATAACTCAATATTTCGGCAACACATCTGTTTGCCTTTCTCAAGAGTGTGGACTCCACAAAGCTAATGAATTTGTTGAACAATACATGATTTTTCTTATTTATGAACTCTGGGTAATTTTTAGACAAAAAAACCAAAACACGTGGCTTTTCACGTGTTTTACAGCGCATTCTGGGAATTTTTTAGACAAACATTGATAGAGACTAAATCGTTTCCTCGTCTACTCCATCATAGTGTCTAGCTGATCAAGACTAATCGGCCGAATCTGGCACTACGATCGCACCTTGAATATTTCTATTAGAAAATTGGTGTATATGCGTACCTTTGATGTTTGTCTTGCCTCCTCCACACGGTCCTTTGCTGTTGGCCTCCATGGAGGCGGTAGACGAGGCGCTGTCCTCCTGTCACACCCCAGGTCAGCACGCTGGCGTCGGGTCGGACCAGATCACCTTCAGCGCCGGCGGCTCTCAGCGGGATTGTGTCCGCTGGTCCGTTTGCTGGCCGCATCTGAAACACGCGAGGGGGGGACACTTCTTAGTATCAGATGTCAAGCAAATTGACCTCTGAAAAGTTTCACTGGTGAGAATGGATTAACATAATTTATGTGACCTGTTTTTGGAACAATTTTAGAATTCAATTACCAACATATTCATACACCTACATGAGGCACAGTAATTGTTATGATAAGGCTGTGAGTATAGTTTATATAAGGCTCTTATTTTTCATTAGATGTAATTTAGCCCATCTTTTTTTTAAAACATGTGGTTTTTGGGGGAAAAAAACTACCCCCCAGAACATGATGAAAAGTCCTTTAAACCATTATCTGTCGCCCGTCAGGATGGCTTCTATTCCACTTCACCTGCACATCTGAGTCAAATGTAAATAAATGTAAATGTCTGGTTTTTGGTCTTCTTCCCCGAAGGATCAGACGACTCCACATCTACACCAGGGCATTGGCATCCTTGTCACACTATATCTTTCTCAACTCCCCGGGGAGCATACAACACATCTTTTGGCTACCGTAGCGCAGACGTGCTAATTAACCACATTAGCATTCACTCGCCTGACCTGTACCTATTTAACGTGTAGGTACCACGGAGCAGTGTGCAACCTGTTAGAGGTAGGTTTGCTCAACACTCAACACCAAAGTTGCGTCAGATCCGACCGGGAATCGAACCGGAAGCACACTTGCTTATCACCTGCTGCCCTGTAACTTAACTTTAACCCCAAACGTTTATCTTGTTTCTAAAACTTATTTTGATTCTGTATTCTTTCTCTCATTTGTTGCTAGCTTTCTGGAATGCTGTAGACCAAAAAAAGATTGCTACTTTTTACCGTGTGTCCCATATAATCAGATTAGCTGCTGTCTGCTCAAAAATAGCACTCATCATCTGGTTGAACTATGCTTTAGCTTTATGAAATGATGCATATTTTAAAGAGCATCACCTGTAGCCAAAGTTGCGTCCATTCTGCAGTGCTCTGGGCACCGGATCCCACGTGATGGTGAGGTCGCCCACTTTACCACCGCCTCCTCAACATTCTGAAAGAAGTAGCCAACTTTCATCAAATCTAGGTAATATCAAAAAGCATCATTTCAAAGATATGGATAAGGAATCAATGTTTATGCTGCATTTTTTTCATTTTGGTGTACAAAAATATTAATTACAAAATCTTACGATTTGGTGTTAAAAGCACTTTGATGTCAAAACACATAAGGCACTGTATGGCTGGGGATGAGAAGATTTATTACTTCAGATAATGTTTTAGTTCAAACAATTTATAATTCTAGTCACTATCTACACAGTGGATTATCACAAAATGATTCAAAAGTTACCTGTTACATCTTCAGCTCATCAGTAGTTTTTTTAGGTTTTTAAATACAGTGATTTAACAAACACTATATACAGTTTATTATAAATTATATTTCTATACAATATCATTAAATTGTTTTTCATTGTAATTTTGGTTTACTGCCAATAAAATATCTTATCTTATCTCATCTTAATTGATTAGTGAGTTTGACTGACCAGGGGCGTTTTTGGGCAGCGCCTCTAGCGTGGTGTAGGTGGGTGACGGGTCGCTGGGTTCTCCCTCACCCAGCACGTTCTGCGCTCGCACCCGGAACTCGTAAGAACTCCACGGCTCCAGCCCGTCTATACGCACTTTTCGCGCCACCATCTCCTGGCCTGAAGCAACAATCAATTCATATCAATATCATTCAGCATTCACAGTACTGTTTTTTCAGTTTTGGAATAATCAGAAGTACAGCACCAAAAAAGCGTCCTGTCATATCAGGAGAAAATAACTTGAAACTTGTCAAATACTGCAAATTTTGTCATGACACCTACCCCAGCATGAAACAATCTTGCACGTTTTGTACAAACTGTCTCAAGTTAAACACTGCTTACCTACAGTTTTAGGAAATACATTACACATTTGAACAAGTATGGTTGAATGCTAGACCAATAGCCCTCACTTTATGAATACAGCAAATGTTGCCAAAAAACTGCGTACCATAATACAGTACTTTCTTCATAGCAACAGCTTCACAATTTAAAACATATAACACAAGCATTTAAAAATCATGTGTTTGCCTTTCTCAAGTTTTGGACTCAAAAAGCTAGCTCAGCTGTACAATACATGAATTTCAGATCTGTGTAATGCCCACAAAAAAACAAACACGTGGCTTTGTTGAAAACATGATGGCGGGTTTATCTGGGAAATTGTGGCTCCTTCTCCTACAGTAGTGTCAGGGAAAAAACAAAAAAAGTAAAGTGAATGGATTTCTATTAGAAATGCTTGTATCTACCTGTTTATATAGATGTTTTTCTCAGATACTATCTTTGAAAACTCTTAATGAAGATTTGTTTCAACCGGATGTGTCAAAACACGTGGCCCCACAATTGCAATGGCATTTTACAGGTGCATCAAAGTCTTGCAAAAGTGTTTGGATGAAGTTAACAATGATAAAGATCTTTTTTATTAAGGCATGACCGTCTGGCAATTCAATCCTGCAGTGTGTCACATGGGTGGGGGTGGGAGACTAGATAAGAGAAAAAAGGTAACTCAGTACTAGACTAATAGACCTCACTTTGAATACAACAGCAAATCATTAACATAATTTATGCGACCTGTTGTTGGTCTTTATGACCTCCTCCAAATATCCTCATACCCTTGTTGTTGGCCTCCACGGTGTAGGCGGTGACGGGCGCCTGTGTTGGGTAGTGCCCCAGGTCAGCACGATGGAGTGCGCGGTGGTCGCCTCGCCTTTCACCCCCGCCGGCTGGCTCGGCGGACCGATCACCTTCAGCTCCGCCGACCGCGAGATTGTGTCTGTCGTCGTCTTTGCTGTGCACCTGGAATGCACACGCGGAGGGGGACACTCTTTAGTATCAGATGTCAAGCAAATTGACCTCTGAAAAGTTTCGCTTGGCTGAGAGTGGATTAACATAATTTATGTGACCTGTTTTGGAACAATTAAGTCCATATATATATGTAGGTGTATGAATATATTTGGAAGTGAATTCTATAATTGTTCCATCATTATTATGTAATATCAAATTTCCTAGATAATTATCATTAGATGAAGATATTTTTCTTTGAAATAAGTATGTATCCTCTAACTTTTGTTATATGTACATAAGCCTTGTGCTTTTCGATTCACAAAAATCACGTTAAAATATTTATGCATATAATAAAAACAATAACTGTAAGACTAGCCCTCAAGTTATTTTTTGTTTGTGTTCATAAACATTTGTACATAAGCCTATCATATCAAAAAGGATAAAATCAAAATTGGCAAAATTTAGTAAGCATTCCTATTTTCGCGAACATTTCCTTATGATAAACTATGTGTAAAGCCGCTTTAAGCCTTTAACCTGTAGTTCTTGCAGTTTCTTAATCATAAAATTGTGAGAATGAAAAGTTAAAATGCAGCACCTAATTATTTGAGCCATGATTATAATTTGCTTGGCAGAACAGTGAAAGTAGAAATGATTATAATTGGTTTATTGTGTATGGAACCTTGGTTCATAATACATGATAGTCCAAAGAGAGCCCATGAGGCGGGCGGTGCATTGTGACTAGAAATTGTAACTGTTTTATTTTGCTATTAAATTCAATAGGGAATGACACTTTTATAAACAAATGTTATGATGAAATGGGACATTTTATTTCATATTCAAAATCATAATGATATATATTCAATTGTATTTTTCAATTTAACGAATTAGCAAAATTAGAAGAAAATTAAACATTGAGTTACATTATATACTATAATATTTCATATATCAGGGAGTGCTGAGAATTTTAAAGACAATTACTGTTGGCCATTTATTACAGGATATATATAATCAACATTGCAAGGATATAACATTATCGTGATTAGCTCATTTGAGTCACTTGATTAAGTTGTGCAGAAGTTTCATATTAATTTTGAAAAATTCAGATGCAATGGCAAACCACAGTGATGTGCAAATGAATTCTATTTCAAATAAGAAATCATTCCCGGGAAGTGTGGATCTAAAATCACAAAAAGGAATACCGAGTGGTGAGAAACCATATGAGTGTAGTGAATGTGGGAAGTGGTTTTGTTCAAAAGGTACTTTGATTAGACACATGAGAATCCACATTGGAGAAAAAGAATATCAGTGTATAGTGTGTGAGAAATCATTTAGCCAAAGTAGAAATCTGAAATCCCATATGTCAACTCATTCTGGTGAAAAACCTTACGCTTGTAGTAAATGTGGGAAGCGTTATAGTCGAAAATACACTTTGACCTGCCACATGAGAATCCACGCCCGGGAGAAAGAATATCAGTGTACATTGTGTGAGAAATCATTCAGCAAAAAGAACATCTGAAATTCCATATGAGAACTCACACCGGTGAGAAACCTTATGAGTGTAGTCAATGTGGCAAGTGTTTTAGTCACAATAGCAACTTGACCAGCCACATGAGAATCCACACTGGGGAGAAAGAATATCATTGTACAGTATGTGAGAAATCATTTAGTCTAAGTGGAAATCTGAAATCCCATATGAAAACTCACACCGGGAAGAAACCTTATGAGTGTAGTCAATGTGGCAAGTGTTTTAGTCACAATAGCAACTTGACCAGCCACATGAGAATCCACACTGGGGAGAAAGAATATCATTGTACAGTATGTGAGAAATCATTTAGTCTAAGTGGAAATCTGAAATCCCATATGAAAACTCACACTGGTGAGAAATCTTATGAGTGCAGTCAATGTGGCAAGTGTTTTAGTCTCAGTAGCAACTTGACCAGGCACATGAGAATCCACACTGGGGAGAAAGAACATCATTGTACAGTGTGTGAGAAATCATTTAGCCTAAGAGGACATCTGAAATCCCATTTGAGAACTCACACCGGGAAGAAACCTTATGGCTGTGGAGTTTGTGATAAAAGTTTCTCTCACAGGTCTGCTGTTGTTGTTCATATGCGCACTCACACAGGACAGAAACCATACAAGTGTCATCAGTGTGGTAAATGTTTTGCTGACAGTTCTGCTCTGAATAAACACAAGCGCACACACACTGGTGAGAAGCCATTTTACTGCCATATTTGTCATAAATCGTTTACACTTGGAAGCAACTTGAAAACGCACCATATGACTCTACATGCCAAAAAGTGAGCTGTTATTGGTCAACATCATCTTTTGTTGTGTATTTAGAATATTTTAGTAGGTGTAGACAAATTCCTTAATTTCACTACCAGGCCGTATCAAGCTTTTTTCTAAATACCTGCCCAGCTGGACCTAGTATCAGTCTAATTTATGGATTCTGCTTGTACAATATACCGGTAGATACTTTTTTTTTTATCTATTTGATGACTTAAAAGCTCAATATGTAAAAGCTGAAGCCCATAACTGCAGTTATGGGTTTCTGGAAACAGTAATTCTATACAGATTGTTTAACTGAATATATATTAAAAAAAAAAAAAACTACTGTAAAATTAGAATATTTCGTGGGTATTAAAATTTGCGATTTTCATCTATAAATTATTTGTGAATTTAATTTTGTGATTTTGGTCCAACCTGGACCTATTTTACACAGGCTATAATGTTTGCTGACTACTTAAGTTTGCGTTTTTCGACCTACCCACAAAATTTGCAAATTAAATCATGCACAAACATTTCTAGTTTTACAGTGACTCTATTTATATTATGCAGCTCTGTATGTCTTTGAATATATATCATGTTAGGCCTTTATTTTTGATGTTATGGTTTACGGACACCCAGGAAGCTCAACTGTCGTAGGAGGAAATGAAAATAAAAATAAAATAAAAAAATCAAAACGTCAAACGTCGTACTATCGGGGTGAAAATATGCTGTACTACAAATGTACCATCTCATCTTGGCATTTGTTAATCGTCAACCTCAAATACAGCAATGTATAATCCATTAGTAATGTTTTTCAACCAATCTATTACGAATGCTTGCTAGAAAATAGAAATAACTTACTTATTTTGATGGGGAAAATTATTTACACATGACGCTTCCGTCTGTAGACTAAGTGCGCATGCTCAGTAGTTCATATGTCCCGCCTGCTCCACGAAGACGAAAGCAAAGTCTGCACCCGTAGTTAATGAATCTTATTGTGTAACACGGTCGCTGCTATTAAAGCTCCTACGAAATGCAGGTAAAAGATGAATAGATGGCTTCTTCCCAATCTGTTTCCTCCTTTTAAAAACGTAATAAAACAATAAAAAATGATATTTGGCGGCGGATTTAAAAAATACAATTTTTTCTATTTTATTTTTATTCTTAAATCCTGTTTTTTTGAGCGGCGGGTCTGTAAACCGAAAAACAAAAAAAAAAAATAAAAGGCCTTAGTAGAAATAAATTTAGTACACATCTGATCATTATAGTTTTATTTTGTTTTCATGTTCATGCAAGATGTGTTTATTTTTCTACATATGTAAATATCATATGTATATATCGATAATCATTGCTGTTGAAATACGTATTGTTTAATAAATTTATTACAAATCTGACCTTTGTAGTTTTATTTTGTTCAGCCTTTCAATGCTAAATGTTGCACATCTCTATAAAAATGTACCTTCTGTTTTCTTAGAGCTAATCTCTTTGACGGCGATAAAACATTCAAATTGAATAGAAACTAGGGGTGGGCTGAACCTTCGAACCTTCATTCGTTCACCTACATCTTCGAAGGTAACTTTCACAACCGAACCTTCGGGGTCATGCTAATTCTCTTTTATTTTCGCTCATGTGTGGTCAAATAATCATCATAAGGGTCATCGATTTGAAGAAACAGAAGCTAAAAAACACAGGTAGAGAAGAGTTCAGTGATGCTAGCACTCACGTGTACTCTCCTGCATGTTCAAAGCCCACGTGAGTGATGTAGAGGCCACCACCACGCCAGCACCACGCTTGAAATGTTCGTCTCGCTGCACGTAAATCTTGTCCTGACCTGCAAAGCCAAACTACCATACATTTTTTTTTCTAATCATAGTTTCTGTCTAAAACCAGCAGGTGGTTACAAACAATTGCATTCTGGGAAAAAATAGACACACAGCATCAGTCTTTATCATTTCTTTCTGCCACGCCTTAGCATCATAGAGCTTTGGTTGATCGAGGCTGCACCACGTGTGAGTAAAAATTGTAGTAACTATTTGAGACACCTTTGTACATCATTGATAAACACCACCTGGGGTACTATGATCGCATTAAGTATTTCATTGAGACAGTGATAAGAAAACTGATGTATTGAAGCAACTCACTTCATTACAGTACAGTAGAACGTTGTTATCTAAATAGTGCTGATCTAGAATTTTCTGTTATCTCCGAGTTTATTTCTTTTCCTTTTTTCAACCACATTATGAGCAGATATCAGCTGGTTATCTCGAGCAATTTATTGTTATTCCTGCAGATTA
>CM032659.1:5037239-5067637 GCA_019095985.1 Streblospio benedicti | reverse complement strand
CAAAAAACTTTAAACCTTTTAAAAAAAGAAACCCCAAGGGGAGAATTGGGGGGTTTTTAAAGCCTTAAGCCAGGGAAAACCCCAACGGGGGGAAAAACAAGGAAAAAAATTTTGGGGGGTTTTGAATCAATAAAAACACGGAAAAACCTTTTGGTTTGGTTTTGTAAAATTTTTTCCCTAAAAAGGGTTTTTAAAAGCCCGGAACCAAAAAGGGAGAAAAACTGAATTTGTTTAAAAACCCAAAAAATTTTTTTTTTTTTCCCCAAAATTTTAAAAAAATTTTGGGGAAAATTTTGGATAAAACCCCCTTTTAAAAATTTTTTTTTTAAAATTTTTTTTTTAAATTTAAAGGGGGGGAAAACTTCCCCCTCCCGGGTTAATTTTTTTCTTTTTGGGGTTTTTTTTTTTAAACAAAAGCCCTTTAAAAAAAAATTTTCCAAAAAACTGATATTTAAAAAATTTAAAAAAAATTTTTTTTAAAAAATTATTTTTTTTAAAAGTGATTTTTTTTAATAAATTTATTACAAATCTGACCTTTGTAGTTTTATTTTGTTCAGCCTTTCAATGCTAAATGTTGCACATCTCTATAAAAATGTACCTTCTGTTTTCTTAGAGCTAATCTCTTTGACGGCGATAAAACATTCAAATTGAATAGAAACTAGGGGTGGGCTGAACCTTCGAACCTTCATTCGTTCACCTACATCTTCGAAGGTAACTTTCACAACCGAACCTTCGGGGTCATGCTAATTCTCTTTTATTTTCGCTCATGTGTGGTCAAATAATCATCATAAGGGTCATCGATTTGAAGAAACAGAAGCTAAAAAAAACAGGTAGAGAAGAGTTCAGTGATGCTAGCACTTACGTGTACTCTCCTGCGTGCTCGAATCCCACGTGAGTGATGTAGAGGCCACCACGGTTGATGCCGGCTCCACGCTTGAAATGTTCGTCTCGCTGCACGTAAATCTTGTCTTGACCTGCAAAGCCAAACTACCATACATTTTTTTTCTAATCATAGTTCCTGTCTAAAACCAGCAGGTGACTACAAACAATTGCATTCTGGGAAAAAAATAGACACACAGCATCAGTCTTTATCATTTCTTTCTGCCACGCCTTAGCATCATAGAGCTTTGGTTGATCGAGGCTGCACCACGTGTGAGTAAAAATTGTAGTAACTATTTGAGACACCTTTGTACATCATTGATAAACACCACCTGGGGTACTATGATCGTACATAAGTATTTCATTGAGACAGTGATAAGAAAACTGATGTATTGAAGCAACTCACTTCATTACAGTACAGTAGAACGTTGTTATCTAAATAGTGCTGATCTAGAATTTTCCGTTATCTCCGAGTTAGTTTCGTTTCCTTTTTTCAACCACATTATGAGCAGATATCAGCTGGTTATCTCGAGCAATTTATTGTTATTCCTACAGATTAAAGATAACAAGTTTCTACAGTATTGGACTTACACACACTACATTCTAGTTTGATGATCTAAACTGTCAAGCTTTACAATATGCATATGATATAACTATATGAGAATATATATGAACTCATCATATTTCTTCATACAGTAATAGTATAGTTGCTTTCTTCCTATTATGTAAAATTTTTCAATGGAATCTCGTAAAATTGATACCCCGGCCATGGCATCTGTATGTTTTTCTAATCTGTATTTCATTTACCTATAGATGTCAGTTTCTTTTGGTCTGTAGTATCAAATTGTGTAAAATATCTGTTTATCTAATTTGTTTCAAACATTGCAGACCAAATACACAAATGAAATCCACCATTTACCTATAGTTTTGACGATGATGAAGGGTATTTTGTATGTGTTCTGGTACCAATCGTATGTGATGTCCAGTAGCGGGTTGTACGAAGCCTCGCAGTGAAAGAAAGCGGTGCGGTTCACTTGGGCCACAAACTCTCTGAAGGCAAAGTTATGTGCAATCAAAACAATTATCATGTTAGTGCTTTTTGATAAAATTACTTACAGAACATGTGATCAAATTATTCGTATCATCATATGAACTGCCATTATCGTTTCTTTTGAACAGTCACATTTACTAATTGGTGCACTTAAAAAAATGTAGCAGCCACCTAGTAGTTAACCCTTTAATATGTTACAACAAAAGAAATTTTATTATCCCCACTACCCGCGGATTATAAGGGTAATGGTCTGTTTTAGTGTGGAGATAACACTAGCTTGTATTTGTGGTGTCTTAGCCTAACCTTATCTCCTACAGCTCTTAACCAATCAGAATCGAGAATGAACTGCAAACTGGGGAGATAACTATATAGTGTTTGATTAAGGTACAAGCTCTATTCCATCTCCCTACCTTGGAGCCTGAGTGATGGTGGTGGAGGACAAGATGGTGAGGTTCCCGGAACTCTCGGCACTTCCCAGTAGGTTCTCAGCAACACACGTGTAGTGACCGGCGTCCCCCTTGGTCAGTTTGGTGATGCGCAGGTTCCCATTGGGCAGGATATACACGCGGCTCGCTACCATAGCAACAAACAAAATTTTCAAAGATTCATTTATGACATATCATCACTTTACATCCATTTACTTTCAATATACTATCAAACTGCATTTAATGCCATTAATTGAACAAATTATGAAGTCCAAAAGGTACTAAGTTTTCTTGAAATCAAGAATTTTTGCATCTTCAATGCTTTATCAAGTGAAAAATGTTATTAATGTAATAACATTTTTCACTTGATAAAGCATTGAAGATGCGAAAATTCTTGATTTCCAGAAAACTTAGTACATTTTGGACTTCATAATTTGTTCTGTTTTAATATAATATGGTACGAGCAGCTCCAAGAACTCTTTATGCCATTAAAACCACCTCAATCATTTTTTCTTTATAAATGAGTAAACATTCTACTGTAGTAGGTACTAAAAGTTTATCCACCTGAGTCAGTGCCGGCGTTGAGCGGAGCGCCGTTTTTCTTCCACGTGCGCTGTGCGGCGGGTGCCGCCTCCGGCTCACACAGGATGGTGACGTTCCCCCGCTCAGTGCCGTACTGACGCGCCAGCAGCGGGTACTTGCTGAGAACAGAAGTAAAAAATAAATGTGGTTATTTATAGTCGCCTTCACTGGTATTCAGCGACTTTTACATATTTACACCAGGTCATTGGCATCCTTGTCACACTGTATCTTTCTAAATATTCTACTGTAGTAAGTTGACCATAGCAAAATATGACGTGTATCCATGTATCAGTCCCACTTGTACCCGGAACGGTTATATGTAATGGAGCAGTGTGCAACCTGTTAGAGGTAGGTTTTGCTTTGACCCACCATCAGTCCGACAGAATCGAACATGACATGAGCCCAACTCCCTATCCACTCGGAAAGCAGAAGCACAACGGGTAAAAGAAAGAGCAACATAGACCCAATTCTTTGGAACAGGCTACCACATGACATCAGCAACATTGCAATTGAAGGAAGTGAGAAAGAAAATTCAAATGGTTGCCAATATTAAAGACAGCAACTTGAGAGCTTTGAATTCCAAATGCCCAGCACTTCAACTGTCGAGATGGTTATGATTACCCAGGTAGATCACATTGGTATATCTGTTTGTCATAACAGAGTTCAATGCCTTCAGACAAACCAGTCTTTCAATACTTAAGCTAAGGGCACAAGCGGCAGTGGAGACATTTTGACAGTACATATTTTTCTGTATCTGCACGCAGACATGTCAACGCACACCACAATAACACTGGTTGATCAATACTATCTATGACAAACAACGAACACGAATTTTAATATTAATATTATTGCAGACTATAGCTGCATGTCTTATGCACAGGCCACAAAATGATCAAGGATACACTGTATATAGACTTTGTTACCTGAAGTTAGGTGGGAATGACAGCACGCGGAGCTGCGCGGTGGAGAAGCGCCGGCCGTGGCTGTTGGTGGCGGCGCACTGGTACATGGCAGAGTCCGCCACCGGGTCAATGCTCGTGATCGTCAGCACGTTGTTCAGGATCGTGTAGCTGCAAACACATATTGAATGAGTTCATCGTGTTGGTGTTAAGTATGCAAGTCTGTAATTCAATATAACTTGTGCCGAATATTTTTGAGGATGTAAATGATGCCAACGTGTTTGTCCAACTGTTTATTTCTAAAGGTAGACGACCAAACACCGTACACTTAACAGGATAACCAAACACAATAACCACAACAGTTGGTAATTATGTAAATTTATTATTTTCATCTTTCACAGCAAAAAATTTACTAACCGTTTGACAGTTTCGTCTGCTTCTGCAGACATTTTCAAAAACGCTACTGCGCATGTCAGATCATGATTGATGTATGCGGGGACAGCGTTTTTGAAAATGTCTACAGAAGCAGACGAAACTGACAAACGGTTGGTAAATTTTGTGTTGTGAAAGATGAAAAAAATAAATTTACATATTGATTTTGTATCTTCTTTTTTTCTGAACATATTCATAGATTGAGGTAATTAGCAACAACATAAATTTTAACATTCTGCAAGCTTTTCAGGGTCAAGTATGGAAAATTAAGAGTGGTGGGCTGATACATTGATATTTCAATTGACGTTATCTTTTATAGAATCCATATCTAATATTTTTAATTGCGCGTGGCGGTGCACAGTAAATTGAGTATCTCAACTATGATGGTCATCGGTTACTAGGTATTGAACTACCGAGTATAAATTCACAATTACAATATCCACCTTGAACTAGGCGACAGACAAAAAGTTCCCATAAAGCTGGCACCAAACTTCACACAGCTTGCATGGTTATTTACGCGTCTTGTCCTTCCAATATCTGCAGTAGCCTACCGTGGTTTGTCTTTTTCGGGCAGCGTTTCCATGGTGAGTTTGGTGGCGTTGCGGTACCATGAGTATGTCACGGTGGGAATGCCGGACGCGATGCAACGCCACGTGAGGTCCGCGCCTTGGTCCACATGCTGGTCTTTCAGCGGGATCGTGAAGAACGGAGCTGCCTCAATGGGCACCTGCAGTGGTAAACACCAATAGGTATATATGTATATATATTATTGTAGTTGTTTCTCAGTCTTTTTTTCCTATGCTCCAAGCAAGATCAGCAAAGTATACAAAGATGCACATCAGCTTCGATGTGAGCACGCTGCAGTGCCATCTACTCGTGAACCGCACTTGGAAACTAGAGCAAATTCACGCATAGCCCGAAAATAGTGATTTTTCCCCCGCATATTTTACCAAATAATTTCAATCTTAATTACAGCTAAACCTTATAACGATATTTTCCCGAATTTTACATAATTTCTGTAATTTTCCCCATTTATTTCAATTACTCAACTGATCGTTAAAGTCAATTTTATAACCGAAAACAGTTTTTGGACAATTTGTGGAAAAAGCTCTACATTGAAATCGTGGACATATACCCCATTTATTTCGATATAAATTTATATGACTATATATTTCTTAACCATGAATATTTACTGTGCTAAAATCATATGAAAAATTGTGACAAAATACCCTTTAATCAAATTGTTTACCTTTCATTTTTCAGCAATAATGGCGCACAAGGCAAACAAGAATTTTAATGCATGGTAACATCGCATAAACCTAATTTAATTTGAAAACCGGAAGTTGCCATTAGGTCATAACACAAAGAATCTGGAGATGATACCGTACATTTAACAGTCAAGTCCGAGTCCGCTATTGATTTCTACATGCATAAAACGAGGTTGCTTTTGTGGTTAGAGAATCGGTTCAACAAGAACTATGCAAAGTGTTTTGACCCCAATGTTAATTCTCACTTTGGGTGCCTTCTAGCTGCAGATTAACAAAATATACATCTTTAGGTTTATGTACTTGTTTTTCAAAGTATTTGACCCCACCCTGAACGCAGTCAACTGATGAGAAGACTGACCTGCACAATGCCTGAGGTGGAGAGCCCGTTCTCGCGGCTCACAGTGCACTTGTACTCCCCGCTGTGCATGATCTGCACGTCGGGGATGTTGAGCACTCGGTTGTGGTCGCTCATGTGAGCTGAGCTCGGCATGGGAGCCCCCACACGCTCCCAGTTGTAGAACATCTCATCTGAAAGCAGGATGATTTTACAGCGGGATAATACCTGTATACGTATAGTTGGAACCAGAGGCCACTTCACTCCAACCAAGATCAGAATGCATTTGACAGCATAAAAACCCGACTTTCCTCATACTAGAACCCTTTATAAACAAAACAAAACGAATATATCCTAAATTTTCAGGTTCCTCCTCCTTATTGGCAATTAATATTGTATAATTATGATAGTTTTCATTTACCATATTCCATAGTCATATTATAATAAATAATATTCGTCGTAAATATTTTTTAACCAAAGCAAAATAAATGTCACAAAATAAATACCTGTTCCCAGAGCGAAACACTCCATCCTGATGTTATCTCCCTGTTTAGGACTGCTGGGAAATACTGTAGGGAAGCCAGCTGCAAGTTCTGGCTCGCGAACATCCGGTGTGGTCTCGATAACTTCCAGTCTTATCGGCATACTCGTCTGCAATACACATGCCAATGCTAAAATGACTCATGATTTAAGTTTATGGCTTTTAATCTAATATTCGGACACTGATGTGCCATTGGCAGATCCAGGGTGGGCGCAGTGGGCACGCATCCCCCCTTTTCCCACCAAAATATTTCATTTTCTTAGGGTTTTTGGCATGTCCGCCATATGAAAACCATGAAATCCCTTTTCCACAAACCTGGATCTGCCATTGTGTGCTTCCCATCTTAAGATATATTAAAATTTAGAACTTACTATGACACGATTCACATACACAATCACACACATTGAACACATGACAATGTTTCTTTACGAACTAATAACATTTTTTTTTACCTTTCCTTCAGAGAACGTAAATCTTGTATATGGCGATGAAACAACACAGTAGTAGTCTCCAATATCATCTCTTGTTACAGAAGAGAAGTATAATTTTCCATTGGATGATATAAATGTGTATGGTTTCAAAGCTGGACGAATGAAATTCATTATGCTGTCTTTATACCTGAAAATGCGAACCAAAATTTTGTAGTGATTCAACACATAGCTATTAATGTTGGCAATATTAAATTAAATATGAATGAATGTAACAAATATATTGGATTTACCAAGAAAACAAGAGTGTGTCGTATGCGCTGTGAGGAGGGTTACACTCAATACCAATTCCTGCATAGCTTTGAACTCTAACTGGGTCACGTGTTGACTTTGGAAAATCTAGCAGAAATCCAAACTTTAATTGCACTGTGTTACTCAAAATACTTCCATATTTATTGCCTGCAATGCAGTGATAGTTTCCATTATCTTCTGTCGACTTCGGCTCTTGAATTGTGAGTTGTCCATCTGTGACAGTGTATTTGTTTTTAGTAAGTGGATCTATCACAGATGTGACTTGTTCTTTAGTAATATACCAATTATATTTCGAATGCGGATTTGAATCAGCTATACACTCCAAGGTGATATACTTCTGGATGCCGGCTGGTTCGTATATAACATCTTGCGGTTGTTGGATGAAGTGTGGTCCTCTTTGGTATCGTGTGGGATCAGTTTCTTTAGTTCCATAATCAAAACCCCGATCTTCTTGCAGAATTTTGTAAATGTTTGACTTGCTGGTTACGCATATGTACGGTCTTTTCAAATCTTCCTCTTGAATTTTTTCTGAGCCCACGACCCAGCCCCATGTTGCCCCATCTGTTCCGTACAGTAATCTGTTACCTTCACGGTTCCGTGATTCAAAGTTCAACCAGAATTGGACACCCTGTAAGATATACAGAAATATATACATATATACATAGCCAGTTTCAAATTATGAGATTCCCTATAAAATATACGAGTATTTTTCTCCCAGATTAATATAAAAATTTTCATGGCTTTTTTAAAAGTTTTGAATGTGAACTTTGAAACATTGCTTAGTGAGCGATTTCTTTACCCAGTCTCCATACTTCTTTATGCAGTAATCCCTAACTTTTCAACAATGGATTTTTAACAATTTTAAGATTCACTTTACTGATGATATCAATAAAGTCCAGAGTTTACAAATATCAAAGACGGAGAGATAACTAAATAATAGTACCTCAACAGATGTGCCGTCACTCTCCCAATTCCACTTGCCAGAGTCTTTTGAATCTCGTATGCCGCTTGTCCACCATTCATTATTCTGCAGATCATTCTGGTCAAGCCAGCCTGTGATGAACTCATGTTGCTCCGTTCTTAATATACTAAGCAGACTTGCCCCATCATTTTCACAATCTTGTCTAATGAAAACACATAGGGAACATAAATCATATTGTTGAATATGAAAAGAATATCTAGTAATAAAATCATACATACACTTATATTGACATTTGGTAGGTAAACTTTCATACGCAAAGACTGAAAGTATCTTAGAAAAATAACCCATGAAATTAGTTACTAAAATTGATTTGTACATAAATATTGTAACAGGTATCAGCATTCATGTCGAACTGTGCCCTGTTTGTCATCCAGAGAATTAGCACTAATTTGTTAAAAAAAATCTACATACTCTGGGTGTTTAATTGGTATTAATATCAAATAAGGAAATCAACATTTCCATTCACAGCACAGTCAAATCAGACTTAACTTGCTGATGAACTGCATTAATTAAAGAATAATTTGGTTCAATAAACTTGTTCTATTCTATTCTATTATATCCCAATGACGATAAAACAATTTATATAGTTATGTTGACATATAATTTTTCACCTGGCATTTTGTAATGTGTCCGCATATAATTCAAATTTGTAACAACTGTCTTGGAATCCTAACCATGGCAAAGGGCAATCATATTTCCCAAACTGTCCATACACACCAACAGTCAAACATAAAAGTCCTAATATAATATCCATTTTATTTTGTGTTCTCAATACATTATAAATACTTTTCATTTCATAGTTTTTGACTCCATTTCCTCCCTACACAGGTGACAATATAATTCCAGGTAAGAAGACCAAATTAGGTCAACTCAGGTAAAAAAAACACAATGTACCCGATAAATCAAAGGTAGTTTGTTTTATCCCGGTCAATTTCAGAATTCAAACTAATCACAACATAGCGGAATAAACATTTCCGCACAATATTTTGAAATAATTTTGACAGCAATTTCAAGCATTAATACCGCTTGTCATCCGTTGTGTAAGTTTAATACCCACTGAATTAATCAGTGGCTTTTATATATTCTTTTTGTAATCACTAAAGCTGATTTCTTTGTACTATTGGTGTCAGTTTTGAGACAAAGGAGTAGCGCCAAAAATGAAAAATTTTAAAAGCTGCGAGACAGTCTTACTCCAGACGACATACCACTTCCAGGGCCTGCCCAGGGGTAGACAGTTCGATTGTGATATGGTGCGGGGGAAAACGACTGAGTAGTTTGTGGTGATATGGTGATACTTTTGGTGGTGGTCCAACCTGGTCCTGCTATCGACTTCGATGAGTGTATCGGTGATGGGGATGGCGGCGAGTCCATGTACGACCATGTTGAAGAGGGCGTGGCATATGTTTCTATGACGTTTCTCCTGTGACTTCCAATGTGGCTGTTACACTGCTACGCCATGAGCTGTCGACCACCACAAACTGAGCTGCCCTGCGTTGCACCCTTTCCAGCTACCTGATGTCTTTCTTGAGATGCGGATGCCAGGCTGAGGCACTATATTATGTTCAATCACTTTTCTCAAAACAGACTGTCAGTTGGCATCTGTCAAATGTGATGAACACTGAATGCCCTAATCATATTGTCACTGCCAATCTCCCATCTCCATTTTTTTTTGCCTTGCTCTCTCATCTCCCAAAGTTTTTCTTGCCCCTCTCCCATTTCCCACTTATTTCAGCCATCTCCACTTTTTATGCTGTATGTAATACAGTCGCAGATTCAACACACACATTGCTATATTGACTTTTTTTTGTCTTCTTTGTCTTCGTCTTCTTTGTGACAGCCTTTCAGGTTCTTCTTGACACAGCCTTACACATTCTTGACCAAGCCTAGCTTTCAGATTGCTTTGGTACTTGTGAGAGGTGCATACTGCAGCTCAGGTCCTTGTTAATAATGATGACACCCAAGTATTTTTCATGCTCAATAGGCTACTACACCATATAGGTCATAAATGTATGGTTGATGGTTCTGACCCTTGTATGGTGATCACTTAGCACTTCTTTTGGTTAAGGACAATGCCCCAATCAGAGGCCCATTTCTCAAGGTTGCCGAGATCTGCTTGCAGCTGTATCTGATCCTCAAAGCTGTGACACCCGCACCCTATTCAATATTTCACCATTTTTACTTATAATGGACCTTATCTGATACCCAATAGACTGATATATGAACCCAACACAGATGTTCTTTCATGGGTCATTGAGCCACGAAAATTAGCGTAGTCCCTGAAAATACTACATTTTTGCAGCATTTTAGAGAGCAGCTGTGAACCCCAGCACGCTATCCAACATTTCACAATTTTTACATATAATAGACCTAATCAAATGCCCAACAGACTAGTATGTGTCCAATTGAGACACAGAGCTCAGTTATAGGTTACAACTTAATGAAATATAAAAGTTATGGGTTACAAAGCTACGGATATTTGTGTAATCCCCCTGAATACCGGGCCCTATACATGTAGTACTACCATCAAACTCATAGGCAGATCCGGGAACTGTAGCAATCCATAGGCAGGCCCTGAATAAACCCACCAAAAACACTTCATTTTCATAGGGTTTTTCATGCAATCCCGTAAGTGCGCCCCCTCTTTTCCAAAAACCTGGATCTGCCTATGAAACTGACAATCAAGCTGTCAAACATTAAACTGTAGCCATAATGTGTTTGTCATAGGCACATTGGCTAGATCTTCGGGTGCCATCTTTAGGCATCATGTTCTTTAGCAATGAATGATGTATTGATTTTTTCTATTAATCGTTCAAAGGTTTAAAGCACCATCGTGTGTCCACCAAGCGTCCCAATCTCCAGTTTGTGATGTGAGCATTATGCAATAGTTGTAGAGGCCAACGTCAGTATCACTTTGTGAAAAGACATGCGTTTACAGAACATCTTAGCATGCTGTGATTATACATTTTCACCTGGTAAATCTGCGAGTAAGAATTCCACAAGATCCTGTACAGCGACAATCCCTGGATCTGCCTGTGCTAGAATGTGAATAAAGTATGCAATGCCATAATTTGAGTTATCTAGTAATATCTACTATAGTTCTATTCATGCATTGAGGGTATGTTTTTTGAAGTCGTATTTTTCATGGCCTATTAATCGCTAATTGTAACATAAAATACTAAAAATCCAAACCATTGTATTAGTACAATATTCTTGAATCATGATATTGTTAATAAGGCAATATTTATGTAGACAGATTCAACTAGGATATTGGTCATCTTCAGAGAATTCTTCTTATAGTAAGCAGTACATGCATGTTAATTTCCTCAATCATTTTTAATTTGTTGATAATGATATAACGCTATGATGCTGTGTCGTACCTAATATGCAGGTTGATATTGATCAACTCCATCGACTCACCCTGTAAATAATTGATAAACATCAGCAAAACAGTTACAGATGCACTAGATTTCCACTGGCATTATCATCATTACCATCTCGACGCTATTAAAACCCCTCACCAGGTGTGTCATTAGGTAGGTTAGTGCAGGAATCCACACAAAAGCCCATGCTTGTGAAAAAGCCCACCTATTGACATGAGCACAAATACTCCAGGCATATAAAATAAATGAGCGAAGTAGCTCACGCTTGCTGACTAAAACACTAGATTAACTCTTTCATGGCTAAAGTAGTAAATGGTGCTACTGTTAAACCAGAGAATATAGCGAGACATGCATCTCATTTTGGTACCTTTGACCTTTTACCCTTTATTCGAGGCTGCAATTATGGACTTCAATAACTATTCCATAAGCACAGAGCTTAACAAGTAATGCAGTTCTAAACAATATGAGCGCATTATGACCAGAATATTTATTTCTTGAACAGTTGATTTATGAAATACATGCAGCTTATTTGTCTGGCATTGATCCAATGACTTTGTAAATGATACACTTGATAGCAGTTAACTGTTATGAGCATCGCTGTCGAAGGAGACATGGTGTTAGTTGTTTGGGTCTGTGTCATCACTTGACAACATGCCGGCAGTAAAAATGATCATTATTCTCATGAGTTTATTTGAGCAACCCTAATTAAATGTTCAGGGGTTGGAAATGAATTTGACTTGGTGAATGATACACTTATCTTGGTTTTTTCCAAAAAAAGTTTTTGGAAAGTCCCTGATGGCCATAGTCACAAAGAGACATAAAGTTGTTCTACTGTATTCTATCAATGATAGAAATATGAGCTATTTGAAATAAGTTTGCGGGTATATTCTGCCTCCCATTGGTCTTTTTTTTTAAGCATGCATGAATCATAGTGTCTGCACGTGGACAGTGTGTTGGTTGGTACAGTATTCACAGGCAGATCCAGGTTTTTAGAATAGGGTGGGGGTGCAGTTCAGGGATCTCATGGGATTTGAAAGTGGACTTGATAGTAAACATGCCAAACATTCTATGAAAATAAGGTATTTTGGTGGTAAATACCATCTGCAAATCCCCCACGTTGATATTTATTTGGAAGGTTCTACTGTACACACAACAACCATTGTTTTCATTATTGTTACTCGCTTCGTGATTGTAAATTTTTGTTCGTATTTCGTGAATCGTTTGTGCAACCGGCCCCAGGAGCATAGATTTAGCAATTTTGATCACTAGACAGTCCTAGATATGGCCGCAGATGTGTTTTCCAGCATATACATCTCCAATTTTCTTGATGCATTTGAGATAAACTACAAAACTGAGAGTGTAGTCGATACAGAAGCTGTGGCTCCTAACGACCATGCACCCGTACTCGGTGGCTCGTGGTGCAGTATCGGACTCCACACACATTTGAGGCACTCGCTGACGCATGATCAAACATGTGTGTCGCGATTGGACCCATATAAGTCTCTGATTAAGGTCGATTATATGTGAACATTACGGGGTTCACTGAATGATGAAGCATACATGGGTGGTTAGGCCTATACCCAATCAGCCCAACTGCTAGTGATGGTCCTTTATTGTGTGTGGTGCATGCTGTTAATATACAAGTGTGATGTTTTAAAGCCATTCAAATAAACTCTACTTCCACATTTTTTTTGTATTTTAGCATCAAACTTACCGGTATTACTTTGCTATATATGGGACTGTGCCAAATACCATGCTTACTCCATAAAACTTGCACATTTTTGTTGGAATATTAGAAATCTAAACTATGTATAACTATATAAATTTAGCATGTAAAATCCTATAAAGTTTTAAAAATAGTGTAACCCTTTCGAAGATAATTCCTAAATACTTATTACAGAATTATAAAATCAGTAGTGTTTTTTTTGTTTTTTGTTTTTTTTTTATAAGCATCACCTATCCTTGTTATGCCTATTGAAGTGATCATGACGCGTCTTGTCGCATAATGAATACTTACTTTTAATATTTTTAGCAAGTTATTCTACAAGGGCATTTGGCCTATTGACTAATCAAAATGCTCAATGTGATGTATAATTAATGAATATTACTTTATGATTGTAGGTTAACTTCAAGATGTCGTTTTCCGGAAAAAGTACAACTTCAAGTGTGACAAACGTTCCAGAGAACTACTTCTCCATAGATGACATCCTCGCCACACAGGAGCGTATTCCATGCACCTTTGAACAACAAGTGTTTAACTTGGGATACCTTGATCCAGGCTCTGATGCAGAGCACATACCAGCGGGAGCAAAACTCGAACTTCCTTTGTGGCTTGTCAAAGCTCTTTGTAGTCGAAAGAAACAAACTGTTAGCATCGAGCTTCCAAAAGCTTATAAAGAGGGATATAGAGAAATTTTGTCGGCTGATGCGAATGTTGTTGACTTACATAAGCTAGGGCCCTATTATTATGCTTTTGGAATGCACTTGCTAGAATTTGAACACTTAGATTCACCAGACATAGCTCGGTCATTGCTCTCCTCTTTTCAGAAGAGATTTAGAAAAATTATGGATGATTCGCAAAATTCCTTAAATGAGGATACTACTAAACTTAAAGCGAAGTTAGATGAATTAGAAAGAGCGTTGTTTGATTGCGGCCAGCAAGGTTTAAATGACTTTCAGGATTGGGAAACCAGAAAATCAGATCAACTTAAGACTTCTCAAATGGTTTTAAACCACCTAAAAAGAAAGAGACCGCTTGATGATGTGTAAATAACATCCCGAATATGTAGATTCCTTATAACACGGAATTATAGAAGTTTTAATGTAAATAATTGATGTTGCTGTATCTTTTCCACCCACAGGACTTGTTTGTATTATGACATTCTGTAATTCAGTGACAAATTTTGAAAGATGCATTATTATCTTGTGTTGGTGAGCCATTATTAGGCAAATAATTAAGTTGGACTAAAGGAAAAGTTATTTACCAAACAAGTTTTCCGAATTGTGTATTGATGCCGGTACCTTCTAAAACCCAGGACCAAACGTGACCAACGTGATGTGACCTGTCCAGACCAGTTAGTGACCAATACGTGACCAAATAATTTTCAGTAGAAAATTAACGATGTTGGTTGTTGACTGCTAGTTGTTATAGGTACAGCTTACTTGTAAACACAGTGCTTGCTCAAATGATGAATACAAATTCTCATTGAGTTGTCAATCATACTGACTGATTGGCATGTCTACACATAGAGCTTTGATGATTTTAACATTAAGGTGAAATTATTAAGTTCAGATTTAGCAAGTGATGATGTGATTGACCAACTGTCGTTTTAAAGGAAGCAATTGCAATGTATCAAAAAGCAATGAGGTAAAAACTGCCCTGAATGGAACCATGTGTTTGGCCTGCTATATACATGATATAATTAGAAAGTTTTCTGTGTTGCATCAAATAAATATGTAAAAAGGTAAATAAAGTTAAATAAAGTTAGTTAGGATGCTTTGAAAACTTTAATTTCACAATATTTTGCCTTATCCAGGCTTCCTCAGGTTGAATTTTTTAAATTTTGATTTAGACCCGAGGAAGCCCGGATAAGACGAAATATTGTGAAATTAAAATTTTCAAAGCATCCTATTAAAGTAACTATTTATTTACCTTTTATCTGCTATATACAGTCTGAGGACATCTGAAAGTCAATCAGATTTCATATAAAACTGAACTATAATGACCTAATCCGGGACCAAACACTAGATAAAACACCTGACGCAATCCGGGATCTAATGCACAAGACCTCACTTGTCTGTCGATCATATACCTATACTTGTTACCTCATTTTTTTCTAGTAATGTATTATTGAATGATGAGAACACACAAACTAACCAACTGCCGTGACACTCCCGGGACTACTCCATACCAACCATAGAATTCTTGGATTTCTTGTAGGTCACGTTCCTGTTTGCAATTGGTCACGTTTGGTCCAGAGTTTTAGTAGATACAATTGATGCCTCATTTTATGAAATGAAAGCATTGCTTTGATGTTATTTTTGATAGTTATTTTACCTGGTACTATTATTTTATTTATCCAAGTAATTACAACTGTTGTTTATTAGATAATTTTGGAATGTATTTCATAGTACTGTAATTTGTGTAAATGAAATGCATTGAAGTTGAAGAATTTGGGGACAATTTATAAGACATGTACAGTATGTGGTTTGAGCATCATTTATTAAAGATGTAATTTTATGATCCTTTTTTTATGTATTTAAAACTCCCAAAATATATATAATATGAATCAGGCATTTAAAAATTCATTTGTTTTTATTGGGTACTTATGGTACAGGTGGAATAACCCATCACGTAAATTTATGCCGCTTGCCTTTTTTCATTAGAGAAGTCCTGATCAGTTTTCAAATGACTTCTAATTTGAAATATATTTTAACTTAAGTTCAATCAACAGAAGACAATTTTTTAATCAGACAAAATTAAATGCAAAAACTTTTACAAATTAGTACATTTTTAATTACCACTTATTTTTTCAAATATTCTACAAGGCATATTTCAAGTACATGTATGCTGGATGTTCTAATATAATTGTATTTGTTCAAGTACAGTATTCACTTTGCCTATCACTTCATCTTTGAATTGTGGTATAACTGTATCAAGTCTCGTCCGTTCATGCATCTGATCACATATTGCTTTCTCAAATTTACTGGAACACTTTCCCCTAAAGTGATGTATGTAAGCAAAGGCTTTGTAGGGCAGTTTTTCACTTGTAAACTTGGCACTGGGAACATCTAAAACTTCGTGGAAATTCATAGTTATAGTACGATCAGTCACAATGATACTTTTAGGTTGGTTTTCAATAGGATCTGTACATTTTGGATACTTTTGCATGTACAGATTGCCAATGTCTTTATTTTCATCTTTGACCTCACCAGCTTCTTCCCAATGCCAAGAGGTGAGGAACAGATAACCAGCTGCCGATGGATACATTGACGCTGCTCTGTGCAAAACGTCTCCTACAGAATCCTCTTTTTTTGCTGGCGTTATCATTTCATCCGTGTCTATGAACAAAATATGTCTATAAAGACCTCTGAATCTGTAGAGGCAGTCATGCATCGCTATTAAGTAAATCTGCTGATAAATTGCGTATCTGTCCTCCCCACTTAATCCTGGAACATCTACCTTCTGAAGAACAGATAACAGATAGGGAAACGGAATGATTTCTGCTATATGTTTATCCTTGTAATATTGCAGGACATGTTTGGCTGCTCCAGACACGTCTGTGTCATATACGATAACATTCGGAATACCAACAAGCTGCAACATTTCAAACCACTCCACAAGTCTCGCAGCAGAAAATGTTCCTGTCTGCGGTTTCAAACACACTGCAATGTCTTTTTTCACTACTTTTGTTTCCGTATATTCAACTGGAAGATCAAATTCATACTTTGAGTCCCTGGATTTGAATTTAATGTGCTCGTGTTTAAATCCATGAGGCAATGGACAGTCGTATTCACATGCAAAGTACGGACTCCATGACGGCCATGAATTGTCGATCCAAAACTTTTGTGCCTGGACCTCATGACCAACTTCTGACTGAGAGGAGCTGCCTTTTGATGACCAAGAACAGATGAAGTCGATATTTACACCCTCTTTCGATTCGAGAGCATAGATGCGTAGAATCGTACGGTTGAATCTGTTGATACAGACAAAAAAGTCATTTAATATTTTGATTTTAGTATAAATAAATTCAACTTCTCTATGAAATTATTTTCTGATGTTTTTCTCATTGATCATCTTTTGTAAATTGAAGAATTAACACATTTAGTATTGTGTACATGTATTGAATGAAGATTTTCAAATATATTCAATTTAAATGTATAGGCAATTAACATCATTGTGTGCAAAATGGAACCATAAGCAATGTAATTAACGTTAACATATACCATTAGTGGAAGATTAAGAGAAAATAGGCATACGGAGTAGTGTAAAACTAGAAATGTTTGCGCACGATTTAATTTTCAAATTTCGTGGGTAGGTGCAAAAGCGCAAACGTAGATAGTCAGAAAACATTAATAGCCTATGTTAAGTAGGTCCAGGATGGACCAAAATCGGAAAATCAAAGTCACAATATAATTTATAGATGAAAATCGCAAAATTAAATAGCCTGACAGTTCTGGGTCTGTCACTGACATTTATTAAAGTGGTCACTCATTAGATGGTTAAAAAATCATGTAAATTGTTATCAAACCTGTCATCTAGAAGTGCCCTATGAACAAAGAGAGGCAGGTCTGTGTGGTGATGCAGGTTCTTGTTCTTCTGCAGCTTGTAGAAACTGACTGCTTCGTTAACACCTTGTAAATATAGGAAACTTTAACATTCATTTCATATATTTTGATTAAAATATAGGCATAATACTAAAATATTTATAGTACTAATGTCTAATGCTCACCATTACAAATATTTTGAATAAATCCAAGCAAAATGAATATATGTTGAAAACAATTGCAATCATGTGGTTTCTAACTTACGTAACCTTGATAGCATGGGTTTCACAATTCTGATGGTCAGGAATGCTTCAATTATTTTAATATATGCATGCACACATCACATTGGTCAGTTAAGAAAAGTAACTCCTAAGCTGACCAGTTGTATATCTAGTAAATTAATACAAATAGAATATCATATAAAAGGGTTTACATGAGTCTGGTCAGTTGCCAGTTATCCTGTCATTTTTTTTCTGCCAACCAGAGATTAAAAATTCTGAATGGACAAATACACTTAATTAACAGGTTCAGGTAAATATCTATTCACAGGTTTCAGCACTTTCTGCTATTATCACGTTATTCTGACCATTTTCCACATTTCTCTCCGGCCTTGTGAGGTGACCAAGGAAGAAACATACGACCCCCACAAACACCACACAGAGCAGCTTGTACCACCCAGTCTGGTTCACGGTCACAGCCTTCATTGTAGGAGACACCTGGAAACATTTTTTCGGTGAGCAATATTCTTATTTGAATGTTGAGATCGCATTGTACTACATAACCACCAGGACCTTTGGGCCCAATGTTAGGTGGTCTTAATATTATAGAGGTGGTCTCCATATAGACTCATTTTGGTAGCTTTATGAAGATTGTAGTTTCATTTATCTGAATATCGAGATGACTGTTAACTTTACAAGCAACGTGATACTAAGTACATGATAAGTATTGGCACTATTGTGATTGTGGATATACTAGTAGATTAAAGGATACTTCCATCCACTTGGATGTTTATTATGTCATATGATGTAAATGGAAAAAAAACTTAGATCATGGACTACTGTAACCAAATACATTTGGGATTAAGACAGCTAGCTAGTCTTAGACGATTCATCGAAATGTTAAGCCCGGATTGTCGAGTTAGGACTACTGCACACAGACGAAAAATGGATGTGAAGCTTTCAATCGGATATTTTACCAAAATCAAGTGCTGCTTTTGAGGAGTCAGGATGCTGTGCATCAAGTACAAACTCAGCTTTAATTGCATATAAATTACTATCGTGTAACTATTCTATTGGCTGGCAGTTATCAGAATATCAAAGGCGGAATTTGTTGTCAGGTGTTGTCACAACGTCACGTGTGAATGCACGCTAGATCTAATTGCACACTGCCGACAGCAGTGCAACCAGCAGCATTCATGACAATGTATCCTGAGATATGAACGACCATGACAGTGTATCATCGGTGAGTTTATGTATGTATTTTCATATCCTTACTGATATGTGCAAACTCTAAACCACTGTAGCAGTCAAAAGAAAGTGATTTATTGTTTAATTTAGAAAGACTGCTTCTTTGTGGATAATGCAGTTGATAGATAAAAAGTCATAATGAAAATATAAATCCTCTTACATTTTACTCTCTTTATTTGAATAATTATAAGCAATAATATAGATACACGTAAAAACTTAAAAGTAAAATATACTTCTTAACTAGCATTACATAAATTGTACATTTTTTTAATATCAATATAATAATTTTACACTTATTCTATTGCAAGCTCTACTGCTGGAACATGGGACCAGGTACTTGAAACCTGTTCTGAGAGATTTTTAATTCTAACCACTTTGCCGCTCATTCTCGATTCTGATTGGTTAAGAGCCATGCGAGATATGAGTGTATCACTACTTTGCCGAGGTGATCTCACTACTTTGTAAATGGGAAAACAAAGACTTTCCGATGCTCATTAACATAATAAATGCATTACTACGACGTGTAAAACAGTACGTAATTCGTGCTAGGGTGTTTAGAGAAATACGGTGCACGTTATTGTTTGGAAGGTTGACGTTTCAAAGCATATGTCGCAAGTAATGTATTTTACGTGGCGACGCCGTATTCTATGAAAAATGCCTCCATTAAAATAGGTGTCAACAAACAAGATATTTTATTGACTGTCTGAATTCAGGCCATTTTAGTATATACATGTATCATTAGTATGTATATAATGGGTCTTAACAAAATAGATTGGAATCAAAACACCATGGATTGTTTAAGCCACCTGGATATGCAACCCAATTGACGTTATCAGGACGGGAAGATTCGAATCGGCAGTCGACAGACTCATGAGGTGCACAACGAAAAACACCATGAAGTTAAATAATTATGTTAAAGTGGTGAGAAAAAGGGCAATGGTATGTTATAGTGTTGATATCACCCTATCTCTGCACTTGTGGTATATTTGTCTGCATTTATTGGCACTCACTTGTGCAGACAAAGATACCACTATGATGATCTCAACACTATTTACAGTGAACATTCCCTGTGGAAATGTAATAAGAACATTATTTTTTGTTTCACCTGGAAAAAGTATATTGCACATTTACATTCTTCTATTTGACTAGCAATAAGTAATTTTCATCAAGGCTATATATGCTCCCCTCAAAATTGTCTCCGTAGGAGACGGGTAAGCTAGTATTAATAATTACTTATTGGTAAGCCTTTTGGTAAGCCTTTTGGTAAGCCTTTCTCAATCTGCCATATCTGAGGTCATTGTGACCAAAACTAAAATATTGAAATATGCCCTTTTAACTTTCTAAGCTAAGCTTAAGCAGCAAAGTCAGTGAAAATATACATTAAGATTGAAAAAATAAAGTTTCCTGGTATGTTGTTCATTTATTGCACTAACTGGAGGAATAGTAGAATAAGAAGAAAATTTATGCAAACCATTTTTTAATTGTGATTCTGACCTGTTTCCTGAAGTAAGCTTTAAGATTCTTGGCGGAATTCTTTGAACTAATATCTGTATATTTAGTGAAACCAACTTAATACCATACATCAGATTGGTGCAAACATGTCACTAACGGAAGTTCTTGAAGATTATGCCATAAATAATGTGCTAGAGGATAGTGATCATAACAATATCAAGCAAACAAAATGTAATGCAGATCCAGATAATGCAATATCAAGTTTATCAAAGCTTTTCTTGCCTCAGGACATTGAAGATGATATTGTTGATCTTTATAAAAATGTACCCCAAGTACAAGATGTTTTTGATGTGATTGATAGAATAGGCTCAGGTACCTTTAGCTCCGTTTATTTAGCAACATTGAGGGACCACCCAGAAATAAAAGAGCAGTTTGCATTGAAGCATCTTATTCCAACTAGTCACCCATCAAGGATTGAAAGGGAACTTAAATGTCTTCTAGAAATAGGAGGTTCTGACTATGTAATGGGTGTGAAAGCATGTATTCGTGAAAAAGATCATGTTGTAATTGTTCTGCCATATTTTCCACATGACAGATTTAAGGATTATGTACAGTCAATAAGCCCTCATGAAGTAAAAAATTACATGAAGGCACTTCTCACTGCCCTAAAGAAAGTGCATGAGTATGATATTATTCACAGGGATGTGAAACCTAATAATTTTCTGTATAACAGAAAAACTCGGCAGTTTGCGTTAGTTGACTTTGGGTTAGCAATGAAAGCACCAAAACCCTTGAAAACAGACGGCAAAAGTCATACGCAAAAGGATACAAGTAACAGTGCTGTTAAGGATGACAGTCCACAGAAAAGAAATCTTGACCAAAATGATGAAAATACAGATGTTGAGGCTTTAATAAAACATTTGAGTGGAGAATCACCCGCACTTCATGAAAAGGATATGAACATTGAAAAACAAACACAAAGCAACAGTGAGCCATCCGTGGAACCAAAAGTACTGATTCCTATGACTCCAGCGATGACAATACAAAATTATATGAAAACAATTGAACCACCAAAGCGTGCACTTCTTGCAAAGCAAGCATTAGAAATGCGACAAGCTTCTCTGTTTGAGAAGTCTTGTGATAAAAATCGGACTTCTTCAGTGCAAAAGACTGCTAGATCTAGTGAAAAGGCAATCGGCAAAACTGCTAAGAGTCTTACATGTGAGTGCATGGGTAAAGCCCAGGTTTGTAATGTATGTATGGCAAGGCCAGCTCAGCATGCTCCAAGAGCTGGCACTCCGGGCTTCAGAGCTTTTGAGGTATTGCTGAAATACCCGGACCAGTCTACGGCTGTGGATGTGTGGTCTGCTGGTGTAATCTTCATGTCCCTTCTCTCCAGCCGCTATCCAATCTTCAAAGCACCAGATGACATGACAGCTCTCACTCAGATCATTAGCATATTTGGGACGGTGGCCTGTGCCGATGCTGCTCTATGCATAGGAAAGATGCTGACATGCTCTCCAGTCATGCCACCCCAAAATTTGCGTACTATGTGTGAAAGTCTTCGTGGACTGAAACCCGAACCAAAGCAACTCCCAGCCAGTGAGAAAAATGTAAAGGGTGGCTGGTACGACGTCCCGACTCTGCTTATGACCTCCTCCAGAAACTTCTGGATCTGAATCCACTAACCAGAATCACTGCTGAGGATGCGCTGAAACATCCCTTTTTTGATGATTAGTGATTTTTTGGTTTGGTATTGTTGATTTGTCTGAAATGTCTAGCATCTTATAATTACATTTTGCTGAGTCTTGAAATACTGTCTTTAAATAAAAATACTGTAATTAAATTAGTGTGTTTTCTTGATGCTTTTTTCAAACATTCATTTCCTTGTAAATACATGTACATAGTATTTGTTTTAGTCATTAGGTTGTTTTAGGATTTAAAAAAATTGCAATGAATATTATAATATGCAGCTTTAATAGCACCAAATTTTGAGTTTGAATAATGGTGTAAGTCTGCTGTTTTAATGAATGGCTATATATAATGGTATGTTATAATGAAAGTACATGAATTGATTAAAAAAAAAGTGTCAAATAATAAATTATTTCATTAAAAAAAAAGAAAAAAAAATGTGTTCAAGAAGTCATTGAACTCTGATGAAAGTATGTAAATAGCTAAAAAAAAAAAAAAAAAAAAAAAATAAGAATTTACAAGTCATTTAAATTTAACTGTGAACTAGAACCATAAGTAAAATATTTGATGGACAGATGTAAAAGAGGAGCTTTGTGTTATACCTCACATTCTACTTTGAGTAACGACGATGCATTGAGAGCTAGTACAAACACAAGTACCCTCGACCTAGCTTCCAGTAATAATGCTGACGGAGACAGTGAAAATTTCACAGTTGCTAGTTACATGACACTTCATTAGAAGATGAGGTTTTTACAACCTGTGTAGATTAAGTGTTTATATTTCTCATAACAATTTTGTTTTGTTTGTTGTCTGAGTAATATCTTTTGTAATTGAAGTGTTGTTTTCTATTTCATATTATGCCGCATAACTGTAATACATTTTCTAAGTTACTTTTTTTGAGTGGCATACATTGCATACAGTGATGGCCATATTATAAGTATTTGTATATATTTGTTATTTACAGGTAGAGATTTTGCATGGATCAATTATTGAATTTTCCATTACAATGTTCATATTACTGTAGTCAATGTTTGTTCAATTGTTTATATCAACTTTAATTATTTATATACATTCCCTGTACTAAACAATTAGTACCATACAGTAACACAATGACAATCTCTACAAATGTAGTTGCAATGCTTGAATGTAAGTTGTAAATAATTAATTTGATGTACTTCAATACATTAAAATAACATATTACCGACAGCAAAAGCAATGTTAGATTTTCATCATTTGCAATGTTTGTTAATGTTCTCGTTTTAATAAAGTTTCTTCCAAGTTCATGGGTTGTGTTTATAGATTATTAGGCCCAAATCTTCCCTGAGCAAGATCACGTCGTTGTCGAACTGGATTGTTTTCCCTTCTACCTGCATACTGGGCAGGTTCTTCGACTTCATCATCATTCACATCATCTTCACTGTCATCAATTTCATCCACATTGTCATCATCATCATCATTACATGGTTGCGGCAAGTTTGCTGATACACATATGTTGTGCAGAATCATACAAGATACGATAATTCTGCAACACTGGTGGATAATATGTGAGATCACCCCCATCCCGATGAAGACATCGAAATCTTTGTTTAAGAAGACCAAATGCCCTCTCAATGCATTGCCTTGTTTGTTTGTGTGCTGTATTGTACCTTTCCTCTGCTTCATCTTGAGTCCGTAGAATGGGTGTTAGAAGATACATTGAAAGTCCAAACCTGAAAAATAAAAACATATATTGTAAGAGTATAATTATTATAAAGGTGACCCAATGTTAATAAAATCCCAAAGTATTATACTCATTAAATGAATAAGCAAATATTTCTTACCCACTGTCACCAAGTAACCATCCATCCTGCGCCTCACCACGTTCAAATCTTTGCCTCAGGTTAAAATTAGCCCAAATGAAAGAGTCATTAGATGAGCCTGGGTATTTTGCCACGATGTAAGTGAATTTTAAAGTTGGATCACAAATTGCAAGGACATTAATACTATGACCACCTTTATGGCTCACATACAGCTTTTCATTATGTACAGGTGTTTTAATAGAGATGAGTGTGCCATCAATAGCCCCCAACACATTAGGGAAACGTCCGATGGCATAAAATTGTTCCTTAACAGCTTGAGCTTCTCCTCTTATATCAGGAAAGGTGATGTATTGATGATGTAACACACATATTCTTTGAGATACTCTCTTGATGATGCGACTTACAGAAGATCTGTGAATTCAAGGCTATCGCCGACGACATGTTGATAGCTGCCACAGGCATAAAACCGTAGAGCACAAAATATCTGTAGGATGGCAGGTATTGCGTGGTTTCTTCTTGTTGGGGGTTCAATGTATTGTCGTATCTGGTCGCAAAGGTCCATTATAAGTTGTCTTGACAAGCGATAACGACGGATAATCTCTAGATCATCATACATGTCTAGAGGATGTGTCCGATCACGAAATACACGTCTATGTATTTGTTGCCGCCTAATCTGACGTTGATTCAGCAGTAAAAACAGCGCCATAGTATAAAATCACTTATAAACCGTTCTGAAAACTGTGACGTTTGTGAGTCAAAGTACTGAAATCGCAAAAATGTTGGAACTAATTTTCGCTACGATTGTTTGCGTGAAACGATGCGATGTTCGGGATGAGTTTTGCGTACGCAAAATTTATGCACTCGGACTTTGCTTATGATTTGCGTTATGCTGTGTTTGCGAGCGAGTAATACTACTTTGCTAACCGCAAATGTTTTATGCACCACACCCCTGGTCTCATTCAATATGCAATGATACCTGCTAATTAAAATTGATTTTCTGTGTGTGAAAAGAATATTTTTCAATAAACTATTAAAAAAATAAATACTTTTGACGTTCATTTTTTAAACTCAAGCATAACTTTTAGTTTACACTTAGAAAATATAAAAATCATTCTTATAGGCCTATCTCTCAAAGCTAGCTTTGAAAGATTATTTCAAAGATAATATGCCTGATTAGTTATGGCATTCTAATAAAACTAAAATGAAATTACCTTTCCTCTGTCCATTCAGCACAAATATATTCCCATTCTCCTGCAATCACCTCTGCACTAAAGGAACAAAAGTAACAAAGTTAATGTTTTACAGTAGACACTATAAAAGCTGCTGTCAGTAAACTGCCATCTATATGATGTATCCCTATATTTTTCTTGTGGTATGCAGAGCTTGACTAATATGGAAATGTTCCCTTTTACAATTCATTCACAATTCATGCGTTTAAAGACTTCCATGCATTAATGTTTAATTCATAAATAATCAGATCTGGTGAGAAAAAAGTTTGTCCACAATCCTTGAGTAGATGCCTGACAAACATTAAAAATGTCAATACCTTTTATTTATTTTTCATCCTAGATATATTTAAGGAGGACGTTACTATATTTTATGACAGGAATGACTAATGATGCATGACATTCAATATATCAATTAATTTTTGAAAAAGCTTTTAATTTGGGTGCACTGGGAATAAATTGTTCAGTCATTTATCATTTTTTTATTCCAATTCCATTTTCATCTAATCTAAAATTAAATCAATTAAAAAGATATTACTCTAGATTACTCTAGATGAGTGTAAATTTATTTCTTACCATAATTATGAAGTTTTAAACAAACATAATATAATAAATTTTAACAGCATGTTTTATGTACATTTTGATTGAAAAGATACAATATGATGAGTTGTATGTAATCTGTATTTTTTGGTTAAATATTAAACTTTAAAAAAAAATCTATAAAGAATTATGGGACTCATTTGATTAATAATTTTGTTGGTCTGTGTAGTATTTGTTGGTCTTCATTGAGAAAGTTGTAACCAGTGCGTAATATCTACCCTACTTTTTCTCTCCATTCATGATTAGCTATGCATGGCTGCTCATGAAGTAATATTGACTTTATTACTGATAGAACATTTTAGGTAGTGGTCTTTAAAAGTATCACTAGTCCACGCATATTCAGAATACCAACCTGTATTTGGACTAATACCGGCATTGGAGGCATTTCATATAAATGTACTTGGTTTAATGAGTTATTAATGAGTTGTGATTTATTATCTACCACATGGAGAGTAGCTGAGGATAGATTGTTTATGGTGAGTGACTTTTAGCTTATGTTACTTTTTCAAGTTAAATATAGTAAATTGTACATCAATAACCGGAATCCATGTACTAAAAAAGTATATTTTTTTATCTTATGAAATATTGCGTATAAAAATTAATAACATAACATGAAAAAACATTCATTCAAAGTCCATAATAGTAGTATTAGTTATATTGCCTAAGAGCACAAAATATTGGTCATAAATGGCTAACACCGGCTTATTGCTAATGAATACCGGTAATTTCAGGAAATTAGTAATGAATCATTGAGTTAAAAGTGCTATGTTTGAATAGTTTATGAATAACTTTGATTTTTATAGCCTTTGAGATGGACTATAACTATCTTTTTTTATTTTCACAAACCAAAAATACTTTGGCTACTTGTAGAAACGCCCACTTTTGAGGTTAAAAATTTTGTCTTTTTATTCAAATTATTATTAAAAAAAAAAAAAAAAAAAAAAAAATAGCTCACTTAATCTGGTAGATGTTTGATATATTAACCCATGAGCCATGGTTGGCATCGACATCTGTCAATTATATATATGTCAAGTGACATATGTTGACATTTATGACATTTATTTTTAGGAAAATATTACATTTATGACATATAATTTTCTCAAAATTTGTGAGTCATTTTAGATATTTTTTGATTGCTCTAAATGTTTGTGACATATTTGGAAAAAATAACTCATAAATATCAATGCTTACAAAATAAGAGAAAATTAAATGTCATGTCATAATATGATTTCATACATCATTTTGACATCTATGTCAATATCTATACAAATCGAAACTGCCATAAATTTCATTACATGATACTTTACTTTGTGATAAAAAGTGTTATTTTGACATTTATAACTTTGAATGGATTGAGTGCTTGAGTTAAATTGTTTTTCAATGATCAGTCGTTTTGATATGCTAATATATGTGTGAACCTATTTTTCAGTAAAGTCCCCGGCATGGCCCGTCATTCAACAATGTGGCAGAGAATTTTACTTGTAACAGGCATTTTTGCCCTTCTCATGTTGATCTTGTTAGTGACTCCACAAGGTACAAAAACAGAGACCAATCCACTGCATATCCAAGGTATCGAGTTACCAGTATATAAAATAATGAATGGATAGTTTTGTCCAAGATTAAAGGATTTGTAATCCATTTTCAACCTATTTTAACGTAATAAATATAAAATGAATATAGAATAACAGTGATTTTTAACGCTTTTGAAAAAAGTATATTTTCATTGCAATTCAAAGCTCACACTATTTGGGGTATTTTTTGTAGGTAAATTACCAGGTCGTTCATTGTTGAGAGATGATCCCATGGTTAGAGTGCGAGCAAAAGAAGGTGCCCCAAATGCTTCACATTATGTAGAACACATCGACATGAAAGACCAAACATCTGCAGAAATTCGAAAAGAACTGGAAAAAAGGGTTCACGAAACACAAAATGACGTAGAAAAAGACCATCAGTATGTCTATGAAGATAAAAATGGACATTATGATAGAGCCTTAGATACAAAAGAGCAGTATGAATTCGGCTTCATATGGGGTGGATATTTATTCAATGATAGGGGCAGAGTTGCAGAAATCCATGGCGAAGTCTTCACGTCACTAGTGCATTCGTTCTCACCATATATAGAGCGAGAAACTGCAAAGAGATTTGTGGATCCCCCCCACGATCAAGTCTACTATGCAAACAGTCCCGCAATCAAGTGGCATAAGGGAAAGTTGGTGCTTGTCTCTCGCATATGGCTCGATAGGGAAAAATATGAGCCGAAAGACAACTGGCCTCCGAATCATTTTGCCGACAACTGGCTCTATACGCAGAAGTATGATAAGCATTTGAAGCCAGTGACAAGCGGGTCGATCATGGGAATTCCCTTGCCGAAGCAATGGTGGGTAGGGGATGGTCCCATTGAGCCTCGCCTTTGCAAGGTGAAGGACAAGTTATTTATCACATTCAATGCGGCCATGGCATTTGGACATAAGCAGCATATGGACTTCACCATCATGTACGATTATGATGAAAATCTACCGATTATTCCCAAGATTAAAGGTGGCACACCCATGCTAAATGCAACAGAAAAAGACGACATGCCACGAGACAAACATTGGATGGCACTCATACAAAACGACGAGTTGTATTTCGTTCACAATTTAGATCCGTTGAGAGTGATGAAATGTTCATTGATCGGAAGTTGTGAGTTTGTGAACAATGTACGGAATAAAGATGGATTCATATTTGAGCACCATATATCACATTTGCGAGGAGGAACGCCTTTTGAGAAATATGAGGGAGATTATTTCATCAGTGTTGCCCATAGTACAATGTACAAGACGTCGAATCACCACCGTTTCTACACAGCCCATTTAGTGGTGCTCTGCGTTAATCCATATAGAGTTGTTTATGTCAGCAATGATATAAAAATTCACAAAAAAATATATGATCTGGCACCCATGGTGAGACCTCGATGGATTGAGGATGGATTCATCTTCCCCGTGGGATTGTTAGTTGAGAGTGACGATTCTATTGTGATTGGAGTTCACGTGAATGACTTCTCTAGTGTTTTGATTCGATTGAAAGGAATGAAAGAGCTGATGCGAAAGGTTATTGACGAAGACAAAAAGTAAATTCAAATTTAAAAGAGGGACCACCAGTTGGATATTTACACAAACACATTCACGATGTCATGCAGAATTTGACTCACTTGCATTTTGTACATTAATTTTATGTATGAATTATTGATATTATCATTGTAGTGCAAAATGAAGTATAGAATGATTTACATGTATGTTCGTATATTTTTTATATAAAATATTTGTGATTTGGTATATAAATTTAATAGAATCAAATTATATTTTTTAGGAATATACTTTGTAATAAAAAAAGTCTGTATACAATTCTAATGTGAATGGTATTACTGTAGTTTTTCCAAGTTATTATTGCAAATTTTTTATGGTAATGGCCAACAGTTTATCAGTGTAGACTAAGTCATTCTTATTATGGTTGGATGTATATTTTGATTAGACATTAATTAAGTAATATATTTGAATTGCAAAAAAGATAATCCACCTTTACATTTATTGGGCACCATGCGTATAAATATATCTATTTTAAAGTCATATGGCATAATACATGTACAAAGTTGTCATCCTCTCTGATATATATTAAAATATATTCTAGTGTATAAATATACATTTTATTACTTTAGACCAATGGATATATACAAGAAAAACCTTGTAAGCGTTCACCCGTACTTTGGGCTTCCTCAGACTGAATATCCTAGTGTGTTAGGATGATCCTAAATTTTTACCAAACATCTATCTCTTGTGATGGATTGTTGCTTTTTCCAGAACTTGGGGCCTGTGCACTATATTAATGTTGGATACTTGAATTTTCATGTAATGGATTAGGTCTCTTTCCATCTAGAAAAAGATAATTAATTTGTTTTTTAGTCAGCTGTAATACATGTATATAAAATATGATGTATTCATTATGTTCTAATGATTGCTTTGTTTGTAAGTAGTAACTATTTGAATAGTTTATTCTTGTTTGCTGAGTTTTTAGTCTGAGTTGCTGCAAAATAACTATACTTTTCTGTTTCTACTGTTTATGATATTCTAAAAAGATTCCAAAAGACACACAAAATAGCGGTTTTAGATGATGGACAAATCAATGTCGTCTTAAGGTTTCTTCAGGGTTTTTCAGAGTACTGATTGTTGAGATGACTAATATTTTGGTTACCTCTAGGAACTTTTTGGAACATTATAAACAGCAGAAATTGAGAAATTATTATTTGGTCTTGTTTATGTGTGGTTGTGTGCATGACAGTATGTGTACATGAAATCTATTAGGTGCTTTTTACGTAGTCCAACATATAACTGTGAACCCACATCAATT
>CM032659.1:5001657-5037139 GCA_019095985.1 Streblospio benedicti | reverse complement strand
AATAGTATGTACCATGCATAACACAGCAAAATCACCATCCTTGATAGTCAATTCATGACCTCTACAAAGTGATGATCTATCATATTTTGGGTCGATCTCAAGTGGTATAAACAATATTTCAAGTCAATTGCACTAATATTTGTTCCGATGGTAATACATTTTTCATAATTCTGTCGTGAATTTTTTTCTATTATGAGTAATTTAAATGTGATACAATTTGAAACTTATTGAATTTCTATATGACAATTGTCATGAATTGCTTTTGTAAGCATGAAGAAAATTTGTATTCGAACCCAAATCTGATATTATCGCTTTATATTACTGGCTTCCAAAACACTGTCCACCTATAATCGTGATTTCCAATATTTCAAGTCAATTGCACTAATATTTGTTTCCATGGTAATACATTTTTTTCATAACTCTGTCGGGAATTTTTCTTCTATGAGTAATTTAAATGTGATATATGCATATATAACACCATTCGCTGCTTGATATCCGATTTCCACTCATTTTCTCCACAGTACCAGCAAGCTTTCAGCTGGGAGAAAGCTCAAGTTGCATTTTGCCATGCCGAATCTTTGTTCATTTTTAAATAAAATATGTTTAAACCAAGCCTTCAGTAGCACTGCACCTGTTGTCATCCTTACACCACTGATCATGCGGCAGACTCCGCCGTGAGACCCGGGGATCATCCTGCGGGTTTCCAGCCCCCGCTGTCGGGTGCCCCCACTGTGAGTGGCGAGTGGGGCAGGCCGCCGTGCCGCTGCCGCCCCATGTCGTAGTAGCCCGACTCGACCAGCACGCCCTCAATGATCACCTGCATCTGCTCGTACGTGATGCCCAGCTCCCCCTGCTCCGTGTCATACACGCCCGTCAGCGCTGCAAAGGTCAAAGATCAGAGGTCAAATATCACATTCTATTAGGACCACCTGGACAACCTTTGGGACCTGTGTTAGATGGTCCCAATAGAGGTGATCTCTTTACACAGGTTCATTTTAATAGCTTATGAAGGTTTGGGACCATGAAAAAAGGTCTTATTATAGAGGTGGTCTCAATATAGAGGTGGTATTCTTGTGGTGTCTTAGCCTGATCTCGTTCCCTAACGCTCACTCCAGCAGCTTTAATATACACCACTCACGCAAGCCAGACTTAGCTCCACACTAAAAACAGACCATTGGTTATATTGGGGTTGCATGATAGTGACATAAACCGCTACAACATAAATTCACATTAAACACATATATCCAGGCATGTCATGTACTGTACTGCAGGCCAAATATCTCATGCTCACCGTTTTTTTGCTGTGGAGCCCGGCCTGCCACAGACTGAAGCAATGGGCTCCTGAAATGTTATTCAGAAGACTAGAACCCTTCTGAACCTTGGAAGTTTAGACCCGATGGGACCAGTGTTAGGTGGTCTCAATAGCGAGGTGGTCTCTATACAGAGGCTCATGACGGTAGTTTTATGAAGGTTTGGAATTGTGAAAAGTGGTCTTATTACAGAGGTGTTCTCAATAGATAGCTGGTCTTTATTGGAGCTTTTACTGTACCTTTCTCAGCTCATTCTTCAAGTTGAAGGAGTTGGTCTGCGGCGCGAAGAGCGAGCGTTTGAATCTCTCAATGACCTTTCTCCGGGTGTTGGTGCCGAGTGTCGGCGGCAGCTGGCAGACGTAGATGATCTTGTGCAGCGTGTGCAGCATCTGCTGGATCGGGTCCGCGATCTGACGCACGCGCCGAGGAGAGATCGTCAGCGTTGTCGTCGTCGCAGAGTCTGTGAGCAAAAATCACCATCGGTTTATATAAAAGTCTTGTCATGTAGTGAACAACATGGGGTCTCATTTTCTATCTTATTTTCTATCTTGTTTGTTGTTCAAATATCAAATATCAAATTACAATTTATTATTATTTTTTTTTTAAGTGAATAATTTTTTTCACAAAGGTTATTTTCATATCTAAAGATGAAATTTTGTTTTTAAAAAATATTTTTTGTCTAATTTGAAAAAGATATTTAAAATAAAAAAATAAAATAAAAAAAACCATTGGTTTAAACAAAAATATTACAATCAACCTTTTGAAGTTATTTTCAACAATTTGTTTTAATTTATCTGTCTAATGATATCATTTACACAGTATAAAGTTATTTACACAGACAAAGCTAATTTAGATGTTGTGATTAAGGGGGCAGGTTAATGTCATTGAACTATGATGTGAATTTGGATTTAGAAATATTGTAAAAGACATAAATATGAAATATCTAAACATTACAAAATAGTCATATAAATACTTGAACTTTGTTTTATGTTATTTTAGAATGCTTTTGCTCAATATTTTTCAATCTTCAATTCAAAAAAACACAAAAACCGAAATATTCTTACTTGCTAAATGAAGCATTTGCTCTTTTGTAAGATTGAAATGCTCAGGTGGAGGGATATTTTAGCTTTGCTTTTGTCAAATCATTTTGTTCAAATGAAACATGCATATCAATGACGATAGTAAAAATATACCATATTGAAAGGTTGCTTTTGCATATTAAGTACACAAATGTCGAGTTTGCGGATGCCCACAACATCAAATTCTCCTTGCCATCTTGAATGGCAAAACTAAATCCCAGGACGTCATCTTTACTTTAGCACTACTTACTCTCGCAGAAACTAGGAGTATACTCTTACTCTTGACCTAGTTAGACTACACAAGTGTTCCACTCTTGGTGGTTGCCTTAGAAACTCTAGATTTGAGATGTATAACTTGACACTCGTGTCCTTACACAAACGCAGCCTTCTGAATTTTGTTACCATATTCACATGCTTACAACTACACATTATGACTAGGAATATCAAAATTTACATTTAAAAATTCAAATATTTGTCCATGCTAAATTGTAGCTGGTGCACATTCTATTTGGACGGAAACATGATTTGGTGAAGAAAATTATGCAACATATCCATACTGAATTGCAGACAATTTTAAACTCAATACAAATTGCATGAGAAATAAAATAATGTCTTCATGCATTATCATATTTGAAGTAACAATTCACCTCTATATCCACAGATAACTGGATAAAAATTGAATACTTGGTAAAGGTTTTGTAAAACTTTGAATCATTTCAAATACACATATCAACTACAAATCCAACATCTGCCTGTGAACTTTTACAATAATCATGAATATACCAGTACATTTGAAAAGATGATATAAACTGAAAACTTTGATGAAGCATTCATAAAAAATAGATTATGATGTTTTAGGTTTATCTGAAGGTAAGCAAATATATTGAGATTCGAACAGGGAGGATATTAAATAGACTAGCCATCCATATTTGGCTTTTGCTTGTTAATCATAGGATATAATTGTACACAGCTCATATATAATTGATGACAAATCATTTCATTACTGAGCCTCCTATATACAGTACAAATTTCAGGACCTGAACAATGTTAATGAATGTGAAGGATGATTCATGGAAAAAAAGGTTGTGTGCCTCGCGTATTCAATGCAAGTTCAAAGACCTCCGCGTATCAGATGTCAGCATACCTCTGAAGCATAACTATAGCTCATTAACGATGTGACCACCCACAGGTGTTTAATCCAAGTATTGGAATGAGGTCAAGTGATCAAGCCAAGGAAATCAACCAATCAGGTTGCAGTATTCAAACAGGTCGCATAAAATAATAAATTATGTTAATCCACTCTTAGGCGTAACATTTCAAAGGTCAATTTGCTAGACATCTGATACTCAGAGTGAAAGACCAGTACAAATTCAGCAAAAAGTAGAAAAATACAAGAAGCAATATACATACACCTCAGAAAAGCTTCTTTGAATAAGACAGATAGGTACCAGTTGACTGATGTATACTTCCCTATACTGAGGAAGGAGGAGGATAGAAAGGGGATGGGGGTGGGGGGCACTGGACACTTGCAATCCTGGAGTCATAGTGTTTGCACTATGACTCCACACTCTTGAGAAAGACAAACAGATTGTTGTCGAAATATTGAGAAATATATCAGTAAATTGTGATGGCTGTTGATATGAATAACTAACTGTTTTATTAGCAAAAAAGTCGTCTGCTGCTTGTATAAATTCAGCAAAAAAAGTCGTGTGCTTACTGGGCCTCTGCTTGCCGTTGGAGCTCGATGTGAGCGCGGCTCGGCGCATGCTGTCCATGGCGTTGCTGCTGAACGAGCGCTGGATCGGCACAGCGCCGAGGCCTCGGGGTCGTGACCCGTCGCGAGTTCCGCTGCTGTCTCGCGTCCTCGCGACGTCGCAACTCGACGTGCTGCCAGCCGGAGACACGAGGTTACTGGGCGGGGCTGAGTGGTTACTGTGGTTATTGGCTCCTGGGGAAATCGAGTGGTTATTTTGGTTATAGTATGGAACAGTTGCATTGTGAATATTTCAATATAGATTTGGTTTGGTACATTTTATCTGTTTATTTTCCAATCCAATTTCAGTGAGTGTATGATTGACACAAGGTTACTGGGTGGGGCCGCGTGGTTACTGTGGTTATTCGCTCCTGGGGAAATTGAGTGGTTATTTTAATCTGCTGGAATAGTTGCATTGTGAATATTTCAATATTGATTTGGTTTGGTACATTTTATCTAGTTATTTTCCATTCCAATTTCAGCGAGTGCATGACGTAGCGCTAAAACTAAAAAATACGTTTGATGCTGAAATATTAAGTTGTATATAAATTGTGATAGCTGTTGATATGAAGAAAGTACTCTATTATAAAAAAAATACATGTATATAGCATATCATCGAAATTTGAATGAGAGATGATTTACATTGTGAAGATAAACTCACCAGGACTGTACTGTGACGTTACACTTTGGTCGTACACTGATGACGACTGACTGTTCATGGAGGTGTAGTTAGGTGAATGGTCCGTGGAACTGATGCCAGAATCTCGGCTGTACATGGCTGCAAAATATCAACAGAAGAAATTTTTAAAGGTTGTGTTCTTTGGCCAAACAAGTATGCTTTGATAGAAACAGTATGTGTTTCGGTTAAGTCACTTTTAGATCATTTTCTACTTTCAATAGTGATTTTATTTTTGTACTCTTACAGCAACACCAACAACAAATAACAATTTCCTTCCTTGAACCTGGTTTCATCATTTTAATTGTCAGTAGAGAATGAACCTCTCATACAAGTCCATGCATCCTTACACCAAAGTCTCCAAACATAAAAACATCTACAGTAGTACCTCCCGTCTCTATTAGAACCCCCTTTGAGACCAGTGTTAGGTGGTCTCAATAGAGAGGTGGTCTCTATACAGAGGTTCATTTTTGTAGCTTTATAAAGGTTTGGGACTGTGAAAACTGGTTTTCTTATAAAGGTGGTCTCAATAGAGAGGTGGTCTTCATTGAAGGTTCTACTGTATATGCTGATTATAAAGAAAATATTCTGTGGGGTCAAAGTTAGAGCTAACTATATGCTGATTATAAAGTATTCTACAGATTGCGTTATGAATGTGTGACATTTGCTGTCTTCTCAGTACTCAGTACTTTGATTTGGAGGTTCTACTCTACTCACCTGCGGGTATGTCAAGTGTGAGCTGCTGCGTGTACTGCGGGTCTGAGCGTATCTTGAGGCGTGAGCGGCCGGGCGGGAGCGGTGGCCGCGGCAGGCGACGTCCCCCGCACCCCGCCGAGCTCTCACGCGACTCAGAACCCGAGCTGTCCAGAGGCTCGTCGTCGCTGCCACAACCTGGTGAAGGGAATATTGATATATAGAAAATAATGAACACTTTCTTTTAAATTGCCCACTTTATTATGATATCAGATACACTCAAAATCTTAATGACACAAAAATGATAAAGGGAAAAAGTCTGATCAATCATGGTGTGGAATGCTAGTATAGAAAGTTCTTGGAGCTGCTCAAACCATATCATACTAAAACAACAGATTAAAAATGTCAAACAGATTATAAAGTCAAAATTTTCACATCTTCGATGCTCAAGCATCAAAGATGCAAAAATTTGTGATTTTAATCAAATTAGTTTACACTTTACAGATTATAATCTGTTCTGTTTTATCTAAATTCTGATTATGAAAGTATTTTTCACATCTTTTGCTGCTTGTAGCATGAATCCAGCATTCAAAGATAAATTGTTTCAAGCTGTTGGGACCATATGTATTTCCCTCATGTTTATTCCCTGATGGAGACCTACAATAAGCGATTTAATCAGTTTGTCATACTTCTGGTCACGAAGAGTATTAACAACACTTTTTCAGGTCCTCACCATTGTCTGCGATGGTGGGGTCCTCCTCCTGCCCGGCTGCTGCCCTCACCACGGGGAACTGCGATGGCAATTAGGTTTCGAACTCTGTAAAACAAGAAGGTCGCCAGTGTCCGCCGGTGGAGAAGAATGGATGCCTTCAGACTGCCAAGCGCCAGAACTCGGCGAGATTCACTAGTTTGTCATACCTGATAGATGTGATAGAGAGAAGAATGGATGGATCAAAATTAAAAGATGAAATTAGCAGTTTAATTCCCGGTTTTAGTTATATAAATGGGCTAATGATTGACAACAAAGATGAGATTATGGATTCTAGAGTAAATGTTCTAGGAAAATGTAAAACAAAAAGGTCAATGACTTGGAGCATACTAGCTTGACATCTGATAGATGCGATAGAGAGAAGAATGGATGAATCAAATACGACAATAAAGATGAAATTAGCATTATTAAATTGCCCGATAGACATGATAGAGAGAAGAATGGATGAATGGATCAAATACGACAACAAAGATGAAATTAGCAGTATTAATTGCTGAGTTCTAGAGTATGTGTAGGAAATGTAAAACAAGAAGGCCAATGATTTGGTGAATACTAGCAGCAAGAGATATAAGCGCATTTACATTAATACCGTATTGCCGTAATTGGAAAAATGGCCATTTTGAAAGTACATTTTACAAGAATGTATCTCATTTCAACTAAAATGATGATATACGATTTCTATAATTTTGAAGTGCATTTTTTATGCATAGTTTAGTCATAAGAAGAATTGATATGAAGGAAAGCAAACAATCATTACCGGTATGTATTCAATCAGAGAAATGTGCTTGTTCTTACCTCTCCTGTGATGCGAGACTCAGCTGGTGGTACTTAGTGCATGTGCGCCGTCACGTCACGGAAATGTCTGCGCAGAAAAAAATACACATGTTAGCGCAATTTGGTAGAACTAGCCCTTGAGGACAGCTCCATTATGTATATGTGTCTTACATGGACACTTTTCACATCCTAAACCCCACATAGCACTGGTTCTACTGTATTTCCAGTTGATTCTAAATGTGGTAGTTCCTAGTGTTCACAATCAAAATTGTAACTTTTAATTTTAGAGTGTATTTTGAAATAAAAGCAGGTAATAAATTGAAGTGATTGAATAATGGTTCTACTGTAGTTCCTAACATATAAGCAACTTATATGATATATATATTATTATTTTATTGATATGCTTTCAAACATATGAATATCTGCAAGTAAACAACTAAAACAACATCTACATAAATGTCAGTCACTTCAGCATGTGTTTGAACATCTCAAAAACTTGGGAAAGCCCCAAAATTGCACAAATTTGCCTTTACTGGCTCGCATGCATGCTTGTTGCTCTAAATTGCCTTATTGAACTCCACGTCCACTTCTAGGTAAACAGTTAAACACTTGTTTCCAATGACGAATTCTACCTTAAAATGCTCACTTGTTTTTTTCAGGATGATATCTTGTTACACAGAAACCAGTTTTGCAAACTGAATATACCCCAGGACTCACGCTAAAACAACACAACATGCAATTTTGTCATGACAGTTGGTTCATCAATACAAAATGTTATCCAGTATGATTTAATAAAAAAAGCTCCCAAGAATTATAATGGGGCTCATCCAAATGATACTGGAAAGGAAATATACCAAAAACCAAAATGAATTTGTGGGAAGAGGGGTAATTCTGGAAATGCTTGTTGTTCTATAAATTGTTAGATGTTGAAGAATGCTGCATGCTCACTTGTGTGTCTTGTTTTTCTCGCGCTCGAGCCGCTTCTCGAGGGTAATCTGCTCGCGCCGCATGCTGTCCATGACACCGAGCATGACGTCCGCGATGTGCGCGGCCACGCCCACGATGTCCGGCCGCTGGTCGGGGTCCGCCGTCACGCACAGACGCACCGTGGACACCACCTTGTCAGAGTAGTCGCCGGGTGGGATCGGGGGGTAGTCCGCCTCCACGATCTGACAAATACATGTAAAATGTAAATGTGCCTATTTACAGTCGCAATTACAGAATAGTATACAGGCCAGTTGTGGGAACCTTTCGCTTGAAAGAATATTTACATAGGAAAATCCAGGTGTTACATTAACACAAAATGTATGTCATAGACCAAATCCTTTACATTTTCATGGTTTTTGTAAAAAGGGTCTACATTATCAAGGGTATAAAACCCATCTGAAATCATAGTCAGTGCATCCTCCCTTTTCACAGTGCCATGGATCTGCCAGAAACCCATAAAGTGATATAATAATAACCTAGTTCAAACCACTGACCATTTTAGCGAGTGAGAGCATGTTGTTGGAGTAGAAGGGGGCGGTGAGGGTGCACATCTGGTAGAGGATGCAGCCGACCGCCCACACGTCCGCACGGTCCCCGTACGGCTTGTTCTGGATGATCTCAGGGCTGAAACATAGCACAAAAGAAGTAGCCCAGTCTAGTGATCATTGTCATGTAAACTTGGTTAGTAAATGCATCCTGGGTTCCTTCATTCATGATATAAACAAGAATTTAAAGCTGATGAAGAAGTTGTTTTTGCCTGACAAGAACTGAAAGTCTCGGCCAAAACACTTTTCAAATATGTAGGTTCCAGTGGTAGATACTCTATAAATTATTGTCTAGGTCTAAATGCAGATGATAGGTATGAAAAAATAGCCTATGAATGACAGAGGTTCCCCAAATTTTCATAATAATGAACATTACACAGTCAACAGATATCATAAAACTGTTTGATAAACCATTCTCTACTGTCTGAAATTTCATCATGCTTTCACCATGGTTTTGGCTTTTACTGAATAGCCTATGAATACAGAAATTTATATGTGCTTGTTCCCATTTTTAAAACATTTTGTACACAAAGTACAAGTCAACAGATATCATAAAAGTGATTTGATAGCAAACTTACCAGGAATACAGAATGGTGCCCACCAGAGAAGTCATCTTGCTGGAGTCTTTTTGCTTTTGTTTTGCAAGTCCAAAATTAGCTGTAAAGAAGAAAACATTTAACCTTACAAAAATATTCTATTTAAAATTGTGAGCTTTAATGATCGATGGTAATTGAAAAGTAAAACCCTTGTTTTTAGAAAGAAATTGTTGCACATACTGATGGTGACTTTGTCATTTTCTCCCAGCATGATGTTATTGGGCGTCAGGTCGCGGTGAACAATCTTCTTCTCTTTATGTAAGTATCTTAACGCCAGAACCAGCTAAACAAGGACAAAAATAAGACAACTTACAGAAATGTCAGCATGATTTATATAATAATAATAATATAATGCATTGTCTATATTCATTTGTTTTAAACAAAATATCAAATCCAAACCTGGATAAAGATGTTCCATATTCTTTCTTCAGAGAAGCGCTCTCCCTTTTCCTTTAGTGAGGTGAAATGATCTCCTATAGGTGCACCTTCTATCAGCTCCATTACGATGTACAATTTCTCATCTGCAACGAGCAACAGGATTTACTATTAATATTCAGCATTTATCAAACTAAACTGACAAACTGCATATACCAGAGTAAACACAAAAAGATGGCAATAAGTAACTATATGCCTCAGGTATGGTGTTGGGAGGAAACAGTAGCTACAAGCTTTTATGTGGACTCATGACACCAACTCACTTTCAATGAAGGTCTTGTAGTAGCGGACCACGTTGGGGTGCTTCAGCTGTTCCTTGATGATGTTGAGTTCGCTGATGACATCACCGACACTTTTCTGGCGCTCCTTTGAACTCTTCCCCCACTGAGGGTTCACAGTGTTGATCTGCACAAAATGCATCACCGGTATATTGTCTAAAAGTCTATACCACAACCTGTTCAATGAACTTACATCAATGATTATTTATATTTGCTCGTACTTCACTTTTTGATCAGATAAAAACTGACCTTCTGAAATGTTTCACCAGAGAGTGAATTATCATAATTTATTCATTTATGTGACCTGATTCAAAATTTTATGTTGGTGTTGTGTTTTATGGAGGGTTTTATAAGCATCATATATTGACTATTCAAACCTTCTGGATATGGACTAGATCTCATTAGACCGTGAAAAGTTTAAACAGAGTTAGAAATGGTCTGATTGATCACTTGAAATTCCAATTCTGGGATTAAAAGCCTATATTGGTCAGTTTTAATGAGCAATAGTGTGCTTTGAAGGTTATATCAGTTTATCTTAAGAAATAAAATAAATAAAATAAATTATTACAACATGGTGTAAACTTAAGGGGTAAAGTGCATGTAATCTATATTTCGAATAAATCACTATGATATTGAAGGAGAGAGAGTGTCACATTGTATCAATTCAAGTTTAAAATCACCTCTTTCATTGCGAGATATGACTGGCCGTTTCTCTTGCGAACTTTATGCACTGAGCCAAAAGCTCCGGCTCCCAGCAATTCTAGCACCGCGTACTCGCCAATAAAGTGTGTCGGCTCTTTATTTTGGTTGAATCCTTCAATGTCTCTTTGAATATCATCCAACTGGTCTTCCTGAAGTTGAAATGCATAAAAATTTTACATGGAATTAATGATTACATTCTTTAATGTTAATACATATGATTAGGTTGAATTCGTCATTATACAATTCACACACATAATTCAATTTGCTAGTTAACTGTAAAAACAAATATATACATGAGCTCTATATTAGACTTAATAAATGCATTAGAAAGCTTGTTGATTAAATAAAAGCATAGAAAAAAGTCAGTCTACTTACAGACAAGTTGTTCAGCATTTGAACAAGGGGGTAGTAACAATTCAGATCTTTTTTGTAGTGGCCGATGTCAATGAATTTTTCAAACAAATCTGGAGGGAAGAGACGCTTGAAAAGTCGCCGGTTTCTCTCCATGGAAAAAAGGAACCTCAGGGTTCTAAATGCATTTGCCTGAAATTACAAAGACAATACAGTACAAAATAAAACTGTAATACTCTTTCAACTGCCAATCATCTAGTATAACAGCAGTTTTCAACTGCACATCAAATTTTCAAAATATTATTAATGCACGTGGCAGTGTGTCATTACAAATAGGATTGTATCTTGGTTTTGTATCTTTGAAATAAAAATTTACCAAAAATACACCGAATGTGAAATTGCTAGTAAGTTTATTCATTTTGAATTTTGAATTTTGAACTAAAATAACTGGACAGGAATGAGGTGATCACTCTGAGTATCAGATGTCCTGAAGAGACCTCTGACACATAACTATTCTCACTAGAAATTCCGACCAACCACAGGCTGTTCATGTTCATCTTAGGATGTGTATGAATATAAATGAGGTCAAGTGACCAATCACAGCTGAGTATCAGATGGGTGTGGCAGGTTCCACCAATCAGGTTGCTGGGTGTGGCGGGTTCAACCAATCAGGTTGCAGTATTTAAACAGGTCACATAAAGTGATAAATTATGTTAATCCACTCTCAGGTGAAGCATTTCAGAAGTCGATTTGCTTGACATCTGATACTCAGAGTGGAGGTGATCATCCATAAAAAAAGAAAGAAAGAAGAAGAAACCTGCGCCTCACCTGTAGTGTTTTGACGANAGTTTGCCTCACGCTGGCTCTGCGCGTCCTGCGGCAGCAGCAGCAGCGCGATCAAGTAAATGCCGTTGTTCTGGACGAGCTGCTGTGCGTTCGTGTCGTTGATGGCCAGCTCCGTGAGGCACGCGCACGTCGCTGAAACCATGCACACTGATTGATTAATTGAGTTTGTTCAGGGAACTAATGTTCCTCAGATCGCACATGAAAGCGTATATATGTAATGGTTGTTTATTTCCAATGTGGTCCTGTTTTGTTTGGAGGCCACATGGTGTTGGTACATGTACATGGACCTCCAGAGGCAGGTTCATTTTTAACCAACTAAGCCAAGGGTGGGTGGAGGGATCACCCTAGCTATTGTTTTCAAGCAGGGGAGTTCTTTTTGTTGCAGAGGGGTGGCTCTCCTCTACACGGTATCGCTTTTAACAAGGCTTCTGAACCTGTTTGTCTAGTATTATATTTGACAGTGGCGACACGCTCGGTGGAGATCAGCAACTCAGTGGCAGACATACAAAGTAACGGTTTTGGCGACACTAAGTTTGCCATGGCCAGGGCGCCGAACTTGTGACTCAGGCAAATGACGTTTTCAGGCAGCACGCTCTAACCACTGAACCACTGAGGTCTGAGGACCACGACACACAGACACAGTACAATCGGCAAACGCCCAGGGGCTTTTAGGGTGAAAAATCGTTAATGTATGGTTTAGTCCATGGGCCCCAGCATCATGGGAGGGGGTAGGTATAGTGTTTGTAAAGCATAGTAGAAGACCATGTATATCCTCTCCCATGATGCTGGGGCCCATGGTTTGATCTTTTATATGAATGTGTATTCACATTGGAATTTCAATGGCCTAGATTTGGATATGGTCCACATTTTGGGATGTGCCTTTACACAGTAGTGGGGCATTGAATGATTGTATACAGTAGAGTAGGTACAGTGAAACCTGTGCATATGGACACAGTCATAGATAGCACAGCTATCTTCCATAAAAACTTTTTGTACTTCTTAACCTATATGAATAAAACTTCCACTTCAAACGATTTTTACGATTGTAAGCTTTATTAACCAATCATATAAAAATATCTATTGGCCAATTTATTTTAAGTTTTATCTTATTAGTAAAGGTGTTAACAGACATTAAAAAGTGTCAACAAAATCAACTTACCAGCTTTTAATTTTAAAGAGTTTTCTCTCATTTCTTCGAGCTGAAATAGAAAAAGAAAATTAATGAATACAAATAAAACAGACGTCATATTTCATTTTATTACCGTTTCAGTCAATCATTGTGAAAATTATCATAAAAACAAACACAAGCCATTCATATTACAATATAATGATGAAAAGTGGAATATACAAGAATCTTCAAATAAATATATATGTACACTAGCATTTATAGGTTAATAGATGAAAGAAATCAACCAAAATCTATGTACATGTATACGTAGAAGTTAAATAATCCACAACACTAGTATGTACTTATTTTACTACTTCCCTAGTTTATTTTTGTAACAGAAAATAGTTGTTAGCCAAAAAGATAATTTTAAGCATCGCAACACATAATGTTTAGATCAAAGTATAAAAAAGAAAATATATACAAAACAAGAATTGTCATAAATAAATCATCCCATGTTTTTAACAAAAGCATATTTAACATTTGATGTGCTCTGACATTTGTCTGTTAATGATAATTTCCTGACAACATCTCATTTTCACCACATATACTCAGGTGCAATATGTAAAGGTCACACCACACGTGAAGGTAGAGACTAGATGGTTCACCTGCTTAGGGGCCGGTGGCTCCTTCAAAGCAACAATTTCCTTGCTCCAAAAGTCCTCAAATAGAAATGGGATTTGTAAGCATGCCGTACACTTAAAATTTGTCGAGTTACATTCAACTAACTCTATCTACTGACATATTTGTTTTTGTAAAATATTCAGTGCTTCACAAGACTTACTATGACATCACTGAGTATGGCAAACTTCTAATTTGAGCTGGTTAATACCAACTTCTGATGAAGAAGAAATTGATCTAAAATATGTATATGGGTTTCGTTGTGGGTTTCGTTGTCTGTGAGTTTTTGTTTTTCATTCCTAATCTTTTGATATTTCTTCAAAGTTTACTACCAAGTAAATTATGTACAACAATAGTAAAGAATACAAATCAAAATTCTATTTACAGCTAGTATGACATGCTATTTCTTTGGGGTTTGGGGTTGGGGGGACATTCATATGATGTATGTACATGTACCATCAGTACACAATCATATAATAACAATATGTTTGCTTTTTCCAGTTTGTTTTCAAGATGCATAGCTAGTTCATTCTCTATCATGGCTGATCCCGTACGGTGGAGAAAAAAATTCCATAACATGTCTGTTATTTTTTTACAATAATTTTAGTTTAACACAAATGCTTCTCAGTATCACGGATAATAAATAGGCATTTAAAAAAAATTGCCATGGAAATCTACTTACTTCGTCTGTGGTTGGTGTGTAGATGGCAGCACTGTTGGGTTGAGTACTCGCTGTCGTACGCTCAAACGCAAACTTACGGTCACTGAAAATAAAAACAATGTTAAAGATTTTAAAATTATCGCTGAAAAAGTTATGAACTCAGCTTGTTGCAGATGGCATCATATTAGTAGGTACTAGGTAACTGTTTCTAGCAAATAATGTGATTCGTGTGCACATTTTCACCATAACACACTAATGTATTAGCTGTAAAACAATAGGTGATGCTGTGTTGAATTAACACTTTTTTGTCATTTGGGTCTGTTAGACCCATACCAACACCAAGATCTGAACCACCAGACCACAGCAATATACTTACTGTAGCAGCCCCCATAAGGATAGTGATGCCTTCCATGCTGTTACAGATAAATAGTCTCTGACCTGAACCAATAGACCAAGACCATGATCCAAACCACTAGGCCACGGCAGTATCATACTTAATGTAGCAGCCCCCATGCGTATGCTGATATCTCCCATGATGTTATAGATACATTAAAATCTCCAAAGAAGACCACCTCACTATTGATACCACCTCTATAATAAGACCACTTTATATGGTCCAAATCCTTCATAAGGTTACCAAAATGAACTTCTGTGTAGAGACTACCTCTCTATTGAGACCGACTAACACTGGTACCAAAGGTGGTTCTAATAGAGAGGTTCTACTGTGTCTAAGTGCTGACTGAACCACCGGACACTTACTGTAGCAGCCCCAAAGTGTATGCTTATGCAGCCCATGCTGTTATAGATACAATAGAACCTCTCTAGTAAGACCACAAATGGGACCCACTTAAAGAGAGAGGTTTCCATTGAAATCATTTTACAGCATTGGGACAGAGCGAAGCGGTCTTATAATAGAGGTGGTCTTAATTGGAGGTTCTACTGCATGTAAGTGATGACTGAACCACCATTTACTGAATCAGCCCCATGCGCTGATGCCTCCCATGCTTTTACAGATACGTAAGCGCTGACTGAACCACCAGACTTACTGTAGCAGTCCCATCAGTATGTTGATGCCTCCCATGCTGCGGATGTCCGCGCTGGTCTCGGGGTCGCCTGCAAGCAGCGTGAGGCACCAGGCCACGTTGTAGAGGAGGCGCGCGAGTCGGGCGTGCAGTAGACTAATGAGGATGTTGACGCCGTCGTAGACTTTGGTCATCTCCCGCGCCGTCGCGTCCTGAACCAGCAGCCGCAGCAGGTTCGCAGCAAGTCTGGAAACCGCGACGACGCATAAGGTTAGCACTCTGAGTATCAGATGTCCTGAAGAGACTTCTGAGTCTCTGACACATAACTATTCTCATTAAAAATTCTGACCAATCACAGGCTGTTAATCTATATTCATCATAGGACTGTGATGAATATGAATGAGGTCAAGTGATCAATCCCTGCTGAGTATCAGATGGGTGTGGCAGGTTCAACCAATCAGGTTGCAGTATTTAAACAGGTCACATAAAGTGATAAATTATGTTAATCCACTCTCAGGTGAAACATTTCAGAGGTCAATTTGCTTAACATCGGATACTCAGAGTGAAGGTTATATGGTTTCTTTTTAAACTTCAGATATGACAATCCATGTAAAAGAAGATATCATATCCAAATACAGAATGAATATCACAGATATAAGGATGGCGATTAAAAGAGAAATGAGGGTTTAGTTCGGGGAACAGTGGAACAATTCCATATAAACATAAAGTAGAATGAATTCAAAATACGTAACCATGTCCCCTCCATCCAACCACCCTTTCATGGTTTTTATGAATCTTTTGTCGACCAAATTAAATGTTTTAATGCATTAAACCTTACTTTTTGGACAGGTTGTCGTAGTTATGGAGAATGTGCAGCAGAACTTCTATGGAATTCAGCTCAGCGATTTCTTTCCGTGGAACGGGACTGAAACACAATCACGATTTTAAATTTGAAGTGTAAACATTTCCCTGGGATAGATTCAGTTCATTACATGTATGTGCACTGGGCAGATAACAGAATTGAGTGCACCCTGGGTACTCTTGTTGAAGGCAGATGACCAAGTGGAGCCTGCAGTGATGATGTTAATTTATCACTAGCAATCATAACCATATAACCAAGTATAAAAATCTGGAGAGTATTCAGTACTGTGTGCTTGAGGCAACTAGTTAAGTCCAGTTACAGTGTAAACTAAAACATAAAAACCCTGGAAGTATTCAATACCTGAGGGCAGGCAGTTTATTATCGAGTGCAATATGCAATGTAAAATCAAAACATAGACTCCTTAGTAGGGAGTATTCGGTACCAACATGATAAGGGAATTGAGCAACTGCAACAATAAGTGTTAACTCAAAACACAAACCAATTCTACTCTCACTGTTCTGCCAAGCAAGCTCCTACCACTGTATTGACATAGCTGGAGAGACATCTTCCATTTGACTATATCAAGTGTAACCTTTTAACAGCCCGCTGCTTGGGATGATGGTATCATTCTGGTCTCACAACCTTGGGATCGTGAGTTCGAGTCCCGTCAGGGCTGACTTGATATAGTAAAATGGAAGATGTCTCTTTAGCTATGTCAAAACAGTGGCACATGGTGAAATTTATAGACTAAAATATAAGCTAAAACATTGGGGTCAATTTTTGACCCCAGTACAATTACAATTACTAATTACAAATTTTATTTCAGTGTCAATTACAATTACAATTTTAGTTACAAATTTTATTTCAGTGTCAATTACAATTGACAATTCACGACTGTTTGCTTATGAATTACAATTTTACAATTTGAATAGTACAATTTCAAATACAGTTTTTCAATGGTAAACAGAAAATGCTTGGGAGCAAGCCTAATAATATCAATATCCCAAATGAGCGATGGCAATGTTTAGTGAGCACGACGAGTGAAAATATGAGTTATTCAAAACCTGACCTACATAAAGCAGTTGGCAAAACTCAAACAAACAACATGTTAAAAAACTCAAATTACCCCCTGTTATGGGGGCCACAAGATGCTTGTAAGAAATTAATGATGTTTCTTTATGCTGTAAAGCGACAGCAGATTTTAATATCATTTAATTTGCCCAGCAAACAACCGGTGGGAAACAACTCAGGCGCCACCACTTATTGTTTACAAAAGTTACAGGCACCTTCTGGAACATTAGAAGTTTGAAACACATGTGGTTTTGTTCACCGCCGGATATTCCAAGCATTGTTCAAGTTCTGGTACCCTTGAAAGCAATGACTTTGAGATATTCAGAAATGTCTTTGATTACTGCAAATTCTGAAGCTTTTGGTTAACAAGAATGCAAATATAAAAATCAAAGGTTTATAAGTTAAGGGAAGCATTTCATTTGATTTACAAATGTTCATTCAAATAATAAATGAGTTCATTCAAATCAAATAGGCATTGTGAAATTTCAAGACAACTTTGTATCTCAAAGTATTTTACACAAATGATCTTTCTTGTCATGAACTGAAGGTCAAACACATTTACAATTCCCATTACTGCCTTGAAAATAGTCAATTTCAATTACAATTAATGGCATATCTGAAATGGTCATTATTTATAATTTATAAAGAAATGGTCAATTCATAAAAAATACATTTTATAATGACCCCATCTGATAAACACTAAGGATCTCACCCCAGGACATAGTGGATTAGAGTTTATTTTAAGTACAGAGTTGAAACATAGAATAATTCAAAATGGTTGGGGAATGTCTTACAGTTATTCATATAACAAACAGTGTAAAACTCAAACCAACCCCCGGTGAGTACTGGTACCTGTGAGCGACAGATGAGGGTTGCAGTGGAGCATTTGGCGTGGAGCAATTTTCCATGGGCGCCGGGCGCCACCACCGCCGCCCGGACCAGACAGGCACACCTTCCATGTCTGAAAAACAACAACCAGGGGTTTTAGTTAATGTGAAAGAAGTGGCTCAGTCATGGCACAGTTGAATCAGTAGATACAGTGGTATCATGCACGTGCCACAACTGCCTATAAGGAAAGGTTCGGGGATCAAGGTTGGTGATAGAGAATGCGATATAAATAGTAACATACATGGCAAGAGATTAATTCAAGGGAGGATTTAGAGTATGGCCAAGTATGAACGCTTCTCAAAGATCGTAGGTAGGTTAGCTCAGTTGTTAGAGCGCCTGCCTGACACATAATGACTGGTCTGGTGTTAACAAGAACTGTGAGTTTGAGTCCACGGCCTTTCAACATTTACAGGGTTCAAAATAAAAATTTCAATTTGTTGACACCTGTCTATTGAGACCACATCTAGAATAAGATCACTTAAGAATATTTCAAAATATGGATCTCTAGCTAATAATTTCCCACGTCTAGCATTTTATAGCGCCATTTCAAAAAAATATCTCAATTATTACATTTTATTATGAAGTAAGATTATAAAGACAATTTATTTCAGAATACAAAAATACATTGTGAATAATGCTATTTTCATCGATGCAATATGATAGTTCAAGGAATACATGATTATTTTAAGCAGAGCTGATGAAGCAACAGAACTTTCATAAATGTAATTCTTACTTGTCATTTCCTTGAGAATTTCCACCACGTAGGGACCATCTCCAAACGTCATATAGCTGTCCGTTGCTTTTTGGAAATGCTACAAACATAAGTGTATATGAGAATAATTACATACATTTGCATACCTTAAAATCATATGGTGTCTCTAGCTAACATGGTGTCTATCTACATTTGCAACTCTCAGTGATATGGTGATTATGGTCACATACATGTAACCATTCCTCTTAATCTTTTAATTTACAGTCAATACAGAGGTTAAAACTACAGTCGAAACTTGTTATCACCAATCTGTACATTAGTACAACAGAAAAATGTCTGAGATAGTGAATCTTCAAGATCACCAACTACGGATAATTGATATATGTTTGCAATGTACTTGAAAGGAAAGGAAATTAAGCTGGAAATAACAGAAGATTCGAGATAGAGCAAAATAACAAAGTTCTACTGTACCAGTACCAGTGCTGTGCTACTATTCAATATCCATGGTCAATCAACGTGGATATTGAGTGAAATAACTATAAAATTCTCTGTGTTGCATCCAATAATTGTATAAAAGGTAAATAAAGTTAAATAAAGTTAGTTATGATGCTTTGAATATCCATGTTGATTGACTGTCAGGCATTACAGTTACCTGTGAGAGCACTGCGACGCCTCCGAGGGTAAAGAACTGCTGCTGGTACTGCGGGTCGCGCATCAGGATGCGCAGGCAGACGAGGACCCGCAGGATGTTCTCAGGACGCGCGCACTCCGTCCAGGGCCTGCACACACAAATAGAAAAATTGCTGTCAAATGTGTATCAATTTTATGAAACGGTATCAATTTTGCAAATATTTAAGATAACCAGCTAATATACGTTCATAACGTAGTTCAAGGGAAATGAAACTACCGGTAACCTCAAGATAACAGGGTTTTACTCAATTTAATTCATTCGCTGTCTTCATGAAAGTAAATATTTGGTAAATGATATAATATAATAATACATTCTACTGTGAATGACTGTTTGTGTTGTTACTCACATGTTGTTGAGCCTGTGTTTGACGAGGGAGGAGAAAATGTGAGAGAAGTATGCGTGGTGCGGGTGCTTGCTGAAGCTGCGCTCGCTCTGGTACGTCAGGCTGCAAAACAGACGCGTGATCTTTATATGTAATCTTAATGTAATCTTAATGAAAAGGTAGAAAAGAGAGAAGAAGAAAATTGTCCCTGGAAAATCGTATCCACAAGCAAACTTTGGATAGACACATTAGAAAAAAACAGTACCTGAAATTAAAGGTTAAGCTAAACTACTCTACTACTCACTAATTCAACAAAGGCTCCGTGATGGAAGCCGCAATATCAGTATTTGTTGAATTAGTCAGTAGTAGAGTAGTTAAGTTTAACCTTTATGGATAATCCTACTACTAAAAATAGTCTTCATAAAACCGTACCTGAACTGTTCGAGGCAGGTTGCCTCTTCACACTGGTGCCGGCGCCGCGTGTCCTCCTCCTCACCCGGCGCCGCCTGGTGGCCACCGCCAGAGTCAGCCTCGGGCGCCGGCCACGGACGCGACGACGACTCACGGAGGTCAACATCCTGAAAACAGACAGTGTCACACTACAGTACACTGAGTACAGTGCAGTGTGCTGCCATGGCTAAGTGGATTGGGAGTTGGACTTGGGACCAGAAGGTTGTGGGTTCGATTCCCAGTTGGGTCTAGTGGTGGGTGTTGAGCAAACTTACATCTAACTGGTTGTACACTGCTCTATGGTACCTACACATTAAATGGGTACAGGTCAGGTGAGTGATGTGCTGTATGCTCCCAAGGGAGTTGAGAAAGATATAGATAACAAGGATGCCTGGTGTAGATACCTGGTGTAGATGTAAAGTCACTAGAGCACGGCAAACTGTGAATTGTGACTGTAAATAAGCTCATTTACATTTACATTTATATTTACAACCTCTGTCATACTTTTATTCTCATTTTTGCCACTTTATTGCTCTGGAGGAGGGATCACTTGAATAGACCCACCAAGGGTTTGGTTAATCGAGGAGTCCATCTGAATGAAAAGCAAGTAAACGTCTGGTGCCTGCAGGCCTAAGCAAACTTTCATACTGAAACTGCAAATGTTATCGAAATTGTATTTCAGTAACTATCTGTCATTTTTATAAGCAGAATTTGCAACGGTCATGGGATCAATCATGACAATCTTTTTAGCCAGAAAAATATCAATTTGCGTAAAAAATTGTGAGGCTAAAATATTGTGATCTATATCATTTGTAGACAATTAACATGATACAAAGAGAAAATGCTACAATCTCTATTCTATCTTAGACCACTCTGTTTAATAATCAAATTCTGTACCTTTGCTTTATGGAAAACATAAAAAGAGTTAATCATCTATACATCATAAGAGTTATTGATCTACATCAAAAGTCATTCCTTTCACCCAGAGATCCCGTAGTGGGACAAGCTCAGGACACTCAATGAGCAAAGCATTCATTCACGGCTTCTCACCTTCAGAAAGCTTTGTTCTCGTGAAAAGTGAGCTCACTGTGCATTGACAGCCATACAAGTTACCCGCTGGTCTTGCACAGACTTGTTACATCATATTGAGCTCTTGTGTCACGTAAAACGCCTATCAATATGTTACCTTGAGTAATAACAACAGCATGCTTGTCTATGTTGTTTTTGGTCAACTCATTAATATTATCATAAGCTTGGCAAAGTGAGCGTGCTTTATTGGTATTTGGGGTTTTCTTTTTTCGTAGAGTGCTTGAATTATGTATGATCCAAGGTGTGAATAACATTGTTACAACAGCACTGAATGTCTGTATGAGAAAATGGTTGTTGAGAATGATAAACTGTTATGCAATGGCAGATCCAGGTATTTGGAAAAGGGGGTGCGCAATTAAGGGATTTCATGGGTTTCTTATGCGTGATCGATGGCGGACGTGTAAAAACCCTATGAAAATGAAGTATTTTGGTGGGAAAAGGGGGGCAAGCGCCCCTTGCGCCCCCTGCCTATGTCATCTATAAAGTCTACCATAAAATATTATGATTTTCACCAATGCGACAGTAGAGAATGAAATGATGGGGAAAAATCTATTTGAAAATGTTATCAGATGAGGATAACATGATACACCCATTGACACCCACCTTCATGTGCCTGTGCAGTATACAACACTCATTTTCAAGCTCCGAGTGGTCATCATCAGATGTCACGTATCGCTTGTATCCCATTTTTCCACAACAAATATAAATGCAATGATATGACTAGACTCAGACAACATTGATGCCGAGTTTGGGACAACTTTCAGACTTCTGGTAGAAGCACTAAGAACTCCATGTAATATATAATTTCAATCGGCATTTATTGAGTAGTAAATCGTTAGATTTAATGAATCACAATTGCTTTGTTTCGACATATATGGCTATGATGTAAACAAATCAGTAGCATGCAATATTCCTTGAAGTGATCGATTACGGCCAATACTTGAACTTTACATCCCAGTACAATTGGATTTAGTTCTGAATAACTGAACCTGGATGTGTTATCATTAACAAGCTGGTACTTTCCTTTGTTTTATCAAACTTCTATGTCAAGAGTAGAAACTAAAGAATCTTAATCCTGGGTAATCCTTTTGTCATGTTAATCCACGATAGACATTGAGATTATCAATAAATTCACAATATGATATATTCTTATAATAAAAAGCAATGCTTCTATCAGATGCGCATCAATCAAAATGATTCTTTTGATAACGTCTAACTGGCTTTATGTATATACACAAGTGCACATTCCATTAACCATGTTAACACTCGCTTCATCTTGGTGAGTATCCCAGTGAGCATCACACCTAATTATCAGTTTTCTCAAATTCTTATTATTAATTTACAACTCACTGCTATTTTGGTCGTTATTCTTATAATATCCTCTCAACATCCGCCAATTTTCACACATCTGCACTTCCTCATAAGCAAAATTATTTTCCTAATTATCACAACAAACATCCATTCAACAACAACAAAAACAATTTTTGATATACTCCCAAAGCTACTTTTAATTTCACTTTCACAAAAGTTTGATCCATCCCACAATTAATGGACATTCTCGGTCCACATAAATTTTTCATGGCATAAAATTTTCATGACATTCCCATGCACATAGGTCAATGCTGCACATGCATCGATCCCAAATATGCTAATTAACACCGGTCCCTAATTTGGATTGTGTTCCACTCAAACGGTTGACCTTAATATCAGGTCCTAACCGAGCTATTCTTCCAAACAAATATTGATTGAACTTATTTCACACACTGACTCAAATAATCTTTTAAAATGTAATTCAACTGTCCTGACTAGAAACGACTTTAGCGCAAATCCTGGCCAAAGTGATAGATAATTATTATCCCATCACTATCTTGCTACCTTAAATGGCATTGATCACAGTATTAAATGCCGTCTGCCATTGCCGCACATTTATGAGTGTGTGTTCCGACAAGTCCAGCCTACAACACCCACACTTTAAAGCCTTTCCGTGCAAACATATGTTGACAGAACCAATAAAAAGTCATGATACAACACGAAAAAATCTCTCTGTAATCGAGCCTTTTAAACTGCACCACCTACATTCAGTGAAAACAAGATTTCCATCTCTCTTGAGGCAGGTCTCAGCAAACAGAATTTATTTGCTATCAATGTTGAATGATAACTTGTTCGACTTGATAGATTACTGATACGGCTATGAGAGATTTATACAGGAGGGGGCAGTACGCTCGTTGTATATGATTATGGTTTATGTAAATAACTTGCTAAACAAATGAAGACAGCAAAATGCATATGTATACGTTGTATATGTTAGCACTTGTGTGTGCATTGCCGTCATTATGTATGCATTTCCCAGGCGGTTTTTTGCCAATGTCAATTAGCCAGGCATTTCTAGGAACAAGATAAAGACCAAAATGTGTGACGTTACATTCCATAACGATAAAGAAATCGGCAACCATTGTCTATAGCATTTCTTTCCTTATGATATAATGCTTTAACTATGTACATTCTGCCTGAAAATACTTATGTAAATTTAGCTATCAAACTCTGTCAACTTTTCTTTTAAACGCAACTCTTGTTGAATAACACAAAACATAAAAACCGCCAATACATGTCTAATCAGACTATAAGATTAGGATCAACTCATTTTAATGGAAGTCAATGCAGTTTATTGAAAAACACCAGAGGAACAGAGTTGACGCCCTTATTCAACAGTTCCGATCGTGTGTACATTAATTAAGCTGATCATTTTTCACATGCAATCCTTTAGCGGTCAATATTCACATTTCACAAGTCAATACGTCCCCAGGGGAAGACGTATCAGTGACCGTTTTTCATGCTTGGTGTTTGAACAGTTTAAATTCTCATTGAAATCATCAGTGTTGCTTTTCATTTCTCCATTTGATATGCATTCAATTACAAAGGTATTAAGTTTACCGTGTTCACACCACCACTTCAAAAGCGGTTGCTCAGTATAATAATTATTTTGAAAACAGAAGATTTTCACTCAAGGTAAGTCTAATAGGAATTTCAAAGGAAGTATTCTTAACTTTTGGTGCATTCATTCATTAGCGCATAACATTTAATATATATAATAATATGATGTATACAACTATCCAAGCGCCCAGGGCCGTTAAATTGAAATTTTCTCAAACTGGATGGTCGTATACTGTATATAAATAACTTGGACATGGCTATCTTTTTATCTTAAGAAAGTGGGTATGGGGGTGGGGAGAATTTGAAGCCACTGGTAAAACCACTAGAATAGATCCACCTTTACAATGACAATGCAAAAATACAAAACTCTGAACCCCACAAGGCTGAAGTTTTTGCTCACCTGCTCGGCTGTGGTGAGCGCTGTGTCCAGGAGGGTCACAAGCCGGGTCAGCTCAGTCTCCTCTCTGGAAAACAATTGGCAATGTTAATTGTGAAGTTGATAGTCTTCCTCCTAATATGTCAAAAGCTCCTACATGCTGTGCAACTAGCTCCAGGTGAACAAGATGGCAATAACCTAATGTAGATTTAAGATATTCTGCTAGATATAGAGTATGAGGTCAATAAGGAGTCTACTGACTTCAGGTTCAGGTCCCTCTAAAAACACAAAATCATTTACATTCAGATATGTAAAAAAACTCTTGATTAGGAATAGTTAAAAGTTTGAAAATGTAAATTTGGGACCTGAAATTATTGTAATAAAATTTCATAAATGGCTAAGAAGGAAAAAAAATAACATGAAATTAATCTTCCACTTTGTCAGTACGTCGTTACAACATATCTACTGTGCCAGAAAACATCAATTAACACTTTCCGTAGAAATGACAAATTACATAATGCTACCTTTCAAAGCATTTCATTGACTCGACACACTCCCCCACCAGCAAAAATTAACACATTTTCTCTTGAGCCAGAATAATTAGCTATCGACCAAGAAGTAAGTCGTTCACCCGCATAAAACTGAGCAGAAAAGGTAAACGATCTTGTGGAAATCGCTGCTGCGTTCATGCATGAATATTGATGGCATCGCCCATTATTTCAGTCAGGTACAAATAAGGTTTTGTGGTATTTTTTCACACATTGGAGATGGCCTTTTAAAAGCATTTGAAGTTAAAGGGTTGATATTCTTTGTTGGCTGTTGTATTATATATTTTATATACATGTATTGCTAAAAATTATAGGAATATTGTGAGAATATACATGCTTCCTATGATGTTTAACTTTTCTTAAAGCTTGTGTTGCACTGTATTGTCGAACCTACACCTCTAATAATTGATTTTTATGGGTTTATAATGAGATCAGTAAAGTGCATTGTGCATGTGCACCACTGGAAAAAAAAAAAGAAGAACCCTAATATGAGGGCAAATCAACAAAACGATTTTTTGTTTGTAACAATAGAGTAATATTATAGGAAACCCGATTCAAACTCATTGAAAGATGAAAAGAATTATGGATAATCAGTATGTACTTTGAAAGGTCACAGGTTATTTTAAATTTCTTTCTGTAAGAGCTCACTACCTTCTATTTTTTGAACTGAAACAATCATAGATGAACTAATTGCTGCATTTTATTAAAGTCTGTATGATTGAAAAGTACAAAAATCTAGAGTATGAGCTAGATGCCCTGAAACTTTCCAACCTCTAGGCCAATAGGAAAACAAGAAAACACAATCAACACGATGTATGTTGTGCTAATGATACAAGCACTACTCCTAATATTGCTGTCCCCAAGGAAGCACCACAGTAATGTGTGTAATTACTACGATAATGACCAGGTGTGGCAAACACCTCACATCACCCAGCAACATTGCATCACTCCATCGTGATTTTGAAGAGTTACTCAAATTATCTGTATAATCATAGTAATTAATCACACTTGTGGTGGAAGATTGAGTTGAGCGAACTCCTCAAATTCCCAAATACGCTTGGACTTTTGTTATTTAATGGACAGCAAAGTATAATATGTTGTCAAAGAATACAGTTATTTAGAGTTCAGTAAAGATGGTAAACAGAAGGAAAAAAATGCTCTAGAAAAAAGTGACACAATATCGAAGATGTTGCAATTGGAAATAGACAAGAAATGTGAAGGGACAATAAGTTCTCTGCATTTTCATGCCTTAAGTCTTCATACTGGTATTGTTCTGCAAAATTATAAAATAAAAATGTACATTGTATATATTAGGAGTCATTTAAATCGAAAATGAAGAAGTTCAATAAATAAATTGAATTATAAGATTTCTGAAAAAAATCCATTATCAGAATGACGTATTTTTATTTAATTATTTGCTTAAATTTTCATAATTCCAAAATTCCAGATAAACAAGTCTCAGTGTAAGACTAAACCGTTTTCATGCATTCTTAAAGATTGTAATTAATTAAAAATAGAACTATTTACAAGCTATCAGAACTATTAAGATACATTCTGAGTGTTCTTCATATACAATAAAGAACAAATTAATAAGCCTCACATGAGTCTCAACAAAGGACAATAGATTTATCAGGCTATGCAAGTTAATTCTTCAATAAATAGCACCAAAGGATCTAAGGTTGATTCAGATCAGGATGAATATTTTCTACTTGATATGAACATTATAATAAATATGACGCACTGATGACCTGTTATTTGTAATAAGAAGTTAAGTAGTTTAAATGGAATACCCTGTAAGTATTTTGCCCACATATTACTGACAGTGGCAATCGACAATGTTATTGTAGGTTATAAAATATTATAACCGTAGGTAATCAAAGGTGTAGAAAAAAATCCACCAACTAAAACTGTTGCTCATGATCTTTTATAGGAGGGGGGGGGGGGGGCAGCCTTCAAATGATTACTGTAAGCCCATGGTGTCCTGAAATAGGTGTGTGTCTCACCCGTGGTTAGACAGTGGACAGAGTGCAGGGATCTCACCTTTATCATGGTGTCATATGGCCAACTTGGTCAAGAGCTAGCTGTCCTCACAAAGATTCTGGTGATAATTAAGCAATACCATTGAAATATTGGAGAGTACAAATTTTCTAATCATACGTACGGTATCAGCTACACATACATAACAATTACCTTATAATAGATAATGTTGAAATGATTGTCAGTTTACCCAGAGGATATCTTAAAGATATTATAAATAGATCTCTCATTTTGAAGTTGACTAGATTGAAAACTTACTTTTTTAAATCCATCACCCACAGACACATACAGGTATTTGACAGTTTTGATGATTTGATTTATTCTACAAGAATAACAGATTTTCATCTTGAAGTGCCATAATGTTTGAAACAAAATGCAAGTTTCTAGTGACTTCCGTACATTTCAAAAACACTTAAGACATCCAATCCAAAGTGGACAAATAAAAAGTTAAAAACTATTCTGAAATTAATCAAAATGTGTTTCATATGATGTGAATATCCATAAAGAAATTACATTTCTTTTAAAGAAATTGTACTGATTTGATTTCCAGAATATCAAAGTCATTCATGAATGATGAAATTATTTCACAACTGAACGCCATAATCTATGTAGTATAACATGGAAAAGGCTTTGCAAAGTCAATAAAGAATCTGGATATGTAAGTAAAGATAAGTATCTATATTGATTCCGATTGAAAGATCTAGGCCAAAAACTATGATCCATGACTAAGGCCACTTAAAATGATAGATGACATAATACAATTGGTATATTCTTATCACAAATTTGACGTTTCATACGAAGTCTTTAACACTTTAGCAGTCGAGCTCATAAATACATCACTTTCATCGGTAATTACCTTGATATGTCAAATTTCATCAAATTTACACTATGGAGTTCTTAGGTTTTACTGCTATTTTATATAGTTAAAAACTGCCTGACAAATTTAATTTCTGTTTGGTCTTAATTTGCCTGCATGACCTATCTGGACATTGTTAAATTATAAAACCTAATATTTTGTCCCTGCAAGTAAGGGAATTTCTCGAGGGTTAACATTATCAATCATACTTTTTGAAAAATGAGATTGGCTGCATGCATTCAAGTGAAGTGTCTTCAAAAAGAGATTTATTAATTATTGAAATGTTTACGGAGACTGAAGGGCCACATACTTCTGCAATATCGTCATTTTGCTGCAATCATGCATCCTGCATGTTTTTCTTCAAGTACCAACACAAGATACATCATAATACGTATATCATGATAATGCAAGACATACATGTAACATGGTCTACAAATATATTGTGTTAGATTTGAAAGAATAATTAATGAGCATATCATAATTTCACCATAAAACAATAGTTTAACTTGTATACCACTTTTACTGTATATTTCTGTGTTTCTGATTTTTTTGCCTCCATCCATCAAACAATACAATCAAATTTAGGTTAATCTACACAAAGTTATATTTGTTCACACAAATCTCAGAGGCAAAGAGTTCATTAGGATTCCGTATCAAGTGCTGTCGATAGCTAGTACATAGATAAAACTAAAAGCTTACAAAACAGACTTCATATACGTCACAAAATTTACATAGATAAACAAAATTGAAAGTGATGTGACGTCACAAATGCCAGATCAAAGAGGTTTGTTATCTTGGGTGAGATTTGGATGATTATGCATATTAACACGAGATGCCGGATTAAAGTGAAAAATAGCTGAAGAGAGACAAACGTTGAATGGCAGATGCACTGAGATTTTTAGCAATCAATCTCACTGCAGCTTGGCTTTAGTGGGGACTTAGAACAGTAAAACAATGTTACGCACTGTTTCCCTTAACGTAACGTAGACACGTGATGTTTAGAAATGTCCATCACAAATATCCTACGTCTTTGTTGAAGTTTAGAAAAACTAATTCGATGGAGACTTATCAGTGTTTACCGGACGCGAGTGTAAACATCTTGTCTCCGGCGGAGAATGTGAAATATGTGAGATCCGGGTTCTGAGGCAGTGATACACCAGGCTCCACAGATGTCTGTACATACACCTTATATATTGACAATATAATTATGTAATTCTGCTTCTGTGGCCGAGTGGTTAGGGAGTTGGACTCTTGACCAGAAGGTCGTGGGTTCGATTTCCAATCAAGTCTCGTGGTGAGTGTTGAGCAAACTCATCCCTAAAGGAGTTGCACGCTGCTCCATGGCACTTACATGCTAATTAGGTACAGGTCATTGGATCGAAAGAGTGAGTGAGTGATTGTATGAGTGATTAGCATTGTGCGCTGAATGTGCTGCCAATCCAAGCATATGAGAAATGATTAATTGATGATCAATAAGTGGGGCAATGACCTGGTGTAAATTGTAAAGTTGTGAGAGCAAGACTTGGATCAGGACTATAAACCACCACATTTACATTAATTAAACTTACATACTAAGTCACTAATCGTCTCAATCATATATCTTGCAGTTAGATTCAAACCCATACCTGCTATGACAGGATCAACATCATCTGGGGTTGAAAAGTTTGTTGCCAGATGTTTTAAGCAAACGGATTTACATGATGTTTGTAAAGCTGCCTTTTTATACAGCACGCACTTGAGAAATGCTGTATGTTTTCTGCTTGGAACTGCACCCACCCGACCCAGTTTATCAAGAACAGTGGCATAAACTTTCCACCAGACTGTGGTTTATCAGTGAGCCTATTACACTGTCCCTACACGGGAATAAAATAAGAGCTATATCTCTGTGTACAGTGGAACCTGCCTATGTAGTCACCTGGGTTTTTCTGAATACATTTCGTTATTCTTATTCTTTATACACATGGAACCTATACAGAGCCGACATCTGCATTATGTTGACACTTTTGGCTTCTCCACAAAGTTCCACTTTACTCTAAGTGTATTTCACATGTTCCTACATGCTATATAGTACTAATAATCACTTTGTAATGATGAAACTACTATCTTTTTTCTATCAGGAAATGAGAACCAACCTGGCATTAAATATTGTACATTTTTTTTGCAGAGTGCGTATACATTGCCGTACGAACATCTGTGCAGCAGTTTGGGAAACTTGTGTTGTGTAAAAAGATGGATCAGCACTTCCCACGTACAGTGGAGCATGTCCACATGGACACCTCTGTTTACAGGAAAACTGCCTGTATTGATCATATCAAATATTGTCCTATTCAAATGTCCAAATAAATACCTGCTCAAGTAAAAGCCCACTGCTGACCTCGTCTAGATTGACCATTATTCAATGTAAGGCCCCATGCATTTATGACCCTTATATTACATAGATACGACAACATGCCATATATAATTAACTATTTGAACAATTTTGATGTAATCATTTCAAGGTACATGTACACTTATTCTTAGTTTCGTACATTGACAATCATGATTGCAATTGATGATATAAATACTTCGACTTCCACCAGAAAGTATTGACAAACATATTAGGAAACATTCACAGTTCATGCATAATTGAAGGTAAAAGACAAAACTTGATAAGACACAAAACTTCCCAAAAGACAAATGCCAAAAATGTCTCCCAGAGACTGGCAGCCTTGATCCAGGTGTGCGAAACATACAGCAGATCCCAGTCTCACAAAGCCAGATTGTTGGTAAAAGTCGTGATTTGTGTTACAAAACATTAGGAGTGATACAAGAGGTTTACAATATCAAGGCGCTCCACGGTACAGCATTTATTTTGTTGAAGAGAATTCATTTCTTGCTAGATAACCTCGTTATCTTGATAAGATAAAAGTTTTGTTCTGTGTGTTATAAAGAAGAAGTCGGTAATAAAAGTGCTGAACACACAAATTGCAGCATAATATTGTCCATGTGTACCGGTATATACAAATGGCTGGACCACCATCATGTTTTCATTAGTTTATTTCTGTTTCAGATGAAAGTGAGATTGTTATTTGTTACAGTAAACATATGTTCTGCAATTATATTAAAACAGAAGAGTGCATCCATTATTTTAGATTATTTATGTTAAGAAGAGCAGCGGATCTACTGTGAGTTTAAAGCGACCACCCTAAATAAAATGTGCGGAAAACAAACAATATAGGTTTGAAATTATATGAAAATACGGTGCTGAACACGACTGCGACACACACCCATTTATCATTGGCTTTCCTTCACACTCAACAAAAATCTCACCCCAAAAATTGTGGACCATACTAAACTTGGACTCTTGGAATTCAAATGTAAATACATTCATGGGAAGACCTACTCTCAAGTTTATTTTTCTATGTAAAAGCCCATTTGCATTCAGATCATTGTATACGGTAGACAAAAAATCTTGCTTAGTTTCCAAATCATACTCATTGTAGTGTAGGCTAAATTGTAGGTTAAAATGTTCATAACTGTATAAAAAATAACAGGAACTTATCAAAACTAATGTCTGTTCATGCTTTGCAATAATTAGTAGTGCACTGAATCAATAGAAGTAGCATTAAATTCCACAAAATAGAGCTCTGCACAGCAAAACCCTGAACCTTGTGGACCAGCCAAAAAATGGTCATGGAAGGTCATTAATTATAGCAATATACAATACATAACACTGCACATTAGACTTCAATAACTTTGAATATAACCATGGTTGAGAATTACTGTATAAGTGCACACCCTGACATTGTGAGGTTAAACATCACCATACTCATGTGGTTGGCAGTGGATGACATCAATTCTTTATACATGTTGAATTTAATGCTTCAAAATGGCATGATAAACTTTACATTTCCATCATCTTTTCAAGCATAGTCATGAATTTCACAATACATCATACACTGAGATCCAAACCTGTAAAACTTCACAATAGGTTGATAGAATCCTTCATTGTATTGTTCTTAGAGAAGATTTAATAGTTGATGAGTGTTTACAGCATAATCAACATAATCAATATGGACATGGTCAATGTGAGAATTTCATTAACCTAATTTTCTTACTAGGTTTCTCAAAGGTTTCACTGAGATATTGAGGCGGTGGCAGCCAATTTTAGATTCCTGATTACATTGAATAAAAACTTGAATCCACCTCCCCTGCTAAAGTATAACAGCATCTTATGTTATTAATTATATTATCGTTGACCAACGTGACAGTTTCATTAACCAAAATATATATATCTGTAGCTTAAAAATGCTTTAAAGATTCTACTACCCGTCTGAAACTGGCCATTACAACCAACAAAAATAACAGGCATTACTATTAACTAAGACAGCCAGTTTTCTGGATGATTCAAATGTTTTTGTATCTTGTTATCAGCAAATAAAGTATTTACTACTTTGCTGGTAGTCAGCCAATTACTGCTAGTGACAATTCCGTAATGTAATTGACCAAACCTTTTCATCTTTTTCTTCTGACTAAGTAGAGCATGTCATCTGTTTCATTGATGATAAAAATGTTTCATTGCAATTTCCATAACCTTACAAATATTCAAATGGGTTTAATAGTATTTGTAGTATTTTGTACCTATAAGTGCCAAGCTGAGGATAACTTCCAAGCTTCTCACATATCTTTTTAGCAAGATTATTTCTACCAGAAATGATGTGAGAGAGAGAGAGAAGTTTGAAAATGTATCTGCAAGCACTGCGAAACACATATATATGAGGATTATTTATTTTTATAACCTCAAAATGTATGGATATATTTATTATTTATAACCTCAAAATGTATGGATGGATATCAAGTAGCATAGTATAGCTCCATCTAAAAGAAGACATCTATAATCATACTTTATGCAGCATATACCCTATACATGTGTGGAAGCACACCTTGAATATGTTAATAATCAGACGATATTGATCAGTATACCTAAGTTGATAATATAGAGTGCCATGATTTACCAAACTAGTCACCAATGTGTGCATATTCCAAAAGACCTTATACAAAGAAAACCTAATACTTGATATGGAAATAAGTTATTGGATCAGAGTTGAACTTATGAGCCATGATGAATTTAATGTAATGGTTGTCATGTTGGAATAACCAAAGAAGGTAGAATGCGCACAAAAAAGAAATATCTATTATGTTTCATATCATGTATCTACATAATACTGATTGGAATACGACATTATCAGAGAGGTATACTTTCTAATTTCACCCAAGACGTTATCATCTTCGTTGATGGACCTCAAACAAACTTTGAAGCACTACAGTGCGATGGATGTTCCAAGTCAAAAATCACTGCAGTTGAAACAAAAAACCATGATATTTGTCCTCTGGATTCTAATATATATCTACTAATATTGGTAATGAGTCGTCCTAATGGACTTGAAACACGACAGGTGATAAGAGAGACGTGGGGAGGAATGCAATATCATGACAGCAGACAAATCAAAACCGTGTTCGTAGTTGGAGGTTCAGAAATACAGCATCAAAACGAAGAAGTCGAGAGTGAAAAAAACAAGCACAAAGATATTGTGCATCTAAATATTACAGACTCCTATTCAAACCTTACTTTGAAAACATTGACAGCATTGAAATGGATATCACTCAATTGCAAAGAAGTCACGTATGTTCTCAAAACTGATGATGATACATTCAACAACATTTATCAAGTAATGGAATATCTTCTTCACGGACATTTGGATACGAACTCTATTGGTGGGAGATGTTTTACAATCCCAACCAACAGAAACAAAAACTCTAAATTTTACATCCCAACTGAAGTTTATCCATACAAACGACTACCAGTTTTCTGCAGTGGGCCAGCCTATATTTTACCATTTATTTTGATACCTAAACTTCTTAAAGTATCCGAAAATGTGATCTTGTACCCTCATGAAGACACTCACTTGACTGGAATAGTTCGCACACTTGCTGGAGTCTCATACAAACAAGTTCCTGGATCTTGCAAAGCATTATGGGAAGTGAACTCCAAATCCTGTGCATCTGTCCGGCAAGCAAGCAGCATTCATAATGTGAAAAATCTGACTGCAATGAGGACATTATGGTCAACACTCAATCAAAATTGTGCATTGACAGAAAGCGTTTTTGGTGATGTGATGTATCGAGTATTGTTTGTGCTTTTATGTTTTGTTTTAGTGGTTTGTCTTCGAAAGCATATGTAAATTTATTTTCAATGACTTATGAAAATTGTTTTTTTTAATGTAAGAATCAAACATATGGAATAAACTTAAAGTCGATAACATTATTATAATGCCAAGAAATATTTCATGAGTGTAATCATGCATTGCTTTCATTGAATCTATGACATTTCATTTTTTTTTAAGTTAAAGACTGGTTCCTACACAAATAAGAATGATAATTCAAATTGAATTGATTAGTTCCAAACATCATTAGTTAGTATAACTTGAACAGATTGCATGTTCACTGTGGAGACACTGATGATCGTAATGCACATTATTTTCATATTGATGACGCTCTGAATATTTTGCGAATTGTCATATTTAAATCGGAATTCATTACATTCATTGCTCTAAAATCGGACTTGACATTGTGTTCAATATAATCCCAAGGTATCCAAAACAATGATACATTGAAACACATCTTATATACTGTTTAATCTTTGATAGAAACATAAATATGATAGAAACTTTTAAGTGATAAAGCTCAGCTTCCACCATCTTGGATGATTGTAATGCGCATTACGATCATCAGTGTGCACACAGTGATGTTGAACTAAAAGAAAAATCTACAAAAACAAACAAACGACCAAGCAAATTAAAGCCATAACAAACAAAGCAGGCGTTAAATGCATGCATACATTGAAATAAAACTTACAACAGGTTTTCTCCATTGAGAACAACAGAAGCTGGTTTCTGTTGCAGACCAGGACTTAAGATTAGTCTCCTTGCCCTGAGTCTGAGAAATAGGAATAGAGATGATATATAAATGATGAAAAACAAAGTAAAAAAATAATATGAATGTGCAATGAGGATAGAAAATATATTGAAATATTTAAATTTAAAACATGATTTTAAAGAAATAATGCATGAATAAGCATAACATAAGACTATGGATGTTTAGTGCTGTATTTGACAAAGCAAAGAACGAACTTAACTGTTTATCAGAGAATGGCATTCAAAGTAATATATACTTATTACAGTCCAATGTGCACATGAATACAATTTGGAATCTGTTTATATCTCAAAGTTGATGGGATATAAAACCAATATTGGAATTTTGAACTTTTGATCTCCACAGACTTTTAAATTCAACAGATGACATCCCCACCACGATCTGCACTTTCCACACCTATTTCCCAGTGATCCA
>CM032659.1:4968750-4996669 GCA_019095985.1 Streblospio benedicti | reverse complement strand
ATTTCTGATCGCATGGCCTGCTCACTTTGTGATGTGACATTTCAAGAAAGAAGAGAGCAAAGAGATCATTTTAAATCTGATTGGCATCGCTTCAATATAAAACAAAAGCTTAAAGGCTGCACTCCAATAACCACTGAGAAATTTGAGGAAATAATTGCAGGTATATATTATTACTTATCATAACATTTGCTAATCATACTCGTTTATAATAAAAACATGCTTTTTTTTTAAATTTTCTTAAGATGAAGAAATTTGCAAGTGTTCACAATCTTATGTTTTTATTCATTGAAATGCATTATATTGTATTTATTTTACAGGCGATATGTCGAGCATATCAGGATCCGATTCAGAATCAGAATCTTCTGATGACGACGCTACTTTTCCAGACCTAAAATGTCCCAGATTACCAAATCATGTTCGACACATAGAGAAACAATTAAGTAGTGGTAATTATTAATTGTTATTTCTTTTATTTATGAGTTAAAAGAATCAAATTGAAACAGGTTTTTCAAAAAATTGAAACTATTTTCGATAAAAATCACTTTTCCATCCCAATTGGAATCAAAGTGGAAAAGATTAAAGAGGAAATTTTAATATGTTTTTGTTATTCATGACAGTTTCAATGTCTAGTAAACAAATAAATAAATTAGAATATGATTTTTAAAATGAATTCACCAATATGTATTGTTATAGAAATACTTAAATGTTCATAGAGAAAATTGTATGCTATGTTCAATTCATAAAACGATTTTATGTGTCGTTCACATTAAACGATTTTGCATTGTTTTCCTGCTATAGATAGTGAGTCTGAGATGTCATATCACATAGAAGGCATTGGCAGAAGACATCCCGTGTCTTCTTCAGAAACAAGAATGGAGAATTACTGTCAGTCTATAGATGTGTGATACATTCCAAAAAGGTAACTAAGCAGCTTTTGTCTGTGATTGTTATTGCTTAGCACTGTCGTAAGAAATTTGACTATTGAATTAGCTATTCAGGTCATAAGATTAAATCTAAGTTCATGGAATTTTGCATTAAGATTTATTAGTGAATCAGAAAGTGTAGGATAAAAAGAGTGCAATTGTAAAGCACCATTCTGGTGCTGTGTATAAAAAAAAAAAAAAACAAGGGCACATGGTATATAGGAATTTTCAATCTTTTATAAACTCCCCTCTGAAGTGATATGGAAATGATCACACCCTTATAACTCTCTGTCAGAACACCCCAGCCAATGTCGAGGAGCTGTGTCAGTTAGCAGCCAGCCTTCCATCAACCACCTGCTGGGTCGTTGTCATGGTTAGGGGGGGCGGCAGCCGCCTTCAAGGGGTAAGAGTTTGTTTTTTGTTGTTGCTATATTTCATTTTAAATTACTCTACAGAATGATCAAAAATGCTTAAATGTGACTCAAAATTGTATCACAGCGGGAGGTTTTGTGTTCATTTTAATATTTCAATTTCAATTGGTGCGTCTGCATGCAGTCAAAAGTGTCTATCATAGCAAATAAAAGCCACAGTTGAAATAGCCCACGGATGACTCGTGCATCAAAGCCATACAATTGGACATCCATGAAACATTCTCTAGTTTTTACACTAAACATGATAATCATCAAGACTTTTTGTAGACTAGATGTGACGTTAGACATTTGTTTATATTTTTAAACAGGATAATAAGTTCAAATTATATCTTGAGCTTTCTAGTCCATAAGCAATTGCTCTTCCGGACCTTGTAAACAACAAACGAGACTTTTTGTCCCATAGGTGTGATGATAATAAGTTGATCTTATTATCCTGTTTAAAATATAAACATATGTCTATCAGATCCAGGATAAATGAACTTCCATCATACTAATCATCAAGACGTTTGTCCTGTTCTAGATGTGAGGTTGTGGCGCACAAGACGTCACGTTATCCACCGCTATGTGGTGACATCATTGACCCAACGGTGCAGAGTGCGTTTTTTCGGGACAGTCAGGGCGGCGCCCCCAAGTCAGCTATGGGGGCCAGCATTAGGCCCTGTTTCAGGAGACAGACATTCACAGATGTGGGTGGATTGGTGAACTTTAGGCAACCTTTTCATTTGATAAGAAATTGCATTCAGACATTTTCTTGTTTACATCAACCATCCAAATGCCCACCCTCATGTAACAGCCCTCCCATTTTTTTTTGTTAAATGTCCTTAAGAACTATGTAGTAAATGCACTCTCATTTAACATTGGTTGTGAACCCCCCAGTTTGCAAAACCTGGCAAAGCTTTTAATTAAAGGGCCCTTTCAGTAGAATTTTCTCATGCAAGACTGCTTGGATGGTCGTATACGGTAGCTCCAACCTTTAAATTAGATTAGATTAGTTTTATTCAGGAAAACATTTACAATCAAAATATAGATAGAGTAAAATATAGTATCACATATAATCACAGATCATGATTGTCACATGATGCTCCTTGGATAACGCATGTTGCATATAGTACATGTATTGCTTATTTACAATGTGGTCCTGTGGTCGTGCAAGTATTGGTACTAGCAGCTCACATACAATCTTTTTAATACTAGTGTTCATTTGTCAATATTTCTGTAGGACATCAAAACCCTGTTAGAGTCCTGGAGCGGCCACGTCAAGGACTGTGACCGGATCTTCCTTCGGGCCACGGGCTCCAGTCGCAACATCTTCTTCTCTGGTAAGGCGGCGCCACTGAGCAAAGCCGACAGCAGAATCCGGCTGATTCCGTTCCCCACGCGACGACCCACTCACAAGGAAGTGCTCAGAGTGCACAGCATGCTGTCAGCTGTCAGAAAACATGGTGAGCTTATTCGACCGTGCAATCCCAATTTCAACACTCTTAGTATCAGATGTCAAATTGACGTCATATCTTGACATCTGATACTCAGAGTGATTTTCAAAGGTTTTAATGTAAACTAAGCTAAGTGCCACATTCATATTGTGTTACACTTACCGTACCTTACCTTGAAAACCATCAATTTGTAATTCTGATTCAAAACACCATCGTGTGAAACTGAAACGTTGTATTGTGTTTCCAGGTATGGACTCGACCATCACTGACTTCATCCCCGCGGTGCCCTCCCCGGCCAAGAAAGCCCCCAAGCCGCGGCCTGAGCCACGCCGCAGCTTCAGTGAGTCCCCAAACCACTCGCCATCGCCACGGCAGAGACTGCTCGAGAAGGCCAAGTGTAAGACAGTGATTAAAAGACTATCTAATATCGAAATTATACGGTAAACTGCTGCATGTGGTCTCATGTTAAATATGTATAGTCTTTCTTCTTACCATGCAATATATGAAATAGCCTAAAGCTTTTAAAAAGTTTTATTCCTCTATTTGAAACCAGTTTCAAGGCAACAGCCTCTTTTTCAATTGAAAACATGATTAAAAGACTAATCCCCGTAACTTTTTTTAATGAAATTGGGTTAACATAGTTTTTTTCACATTTGGACTGCTTTTAGATAGACACAATTTCATGCACATTATATGCGCCAGCATTAAAAGAATAGATAATATAGATAGTTGTGAGAGTTAACGGGACTGGAACACAACTACATGGGCATAAACGTTCGTGTGATTTGTTTCAGTGGATCTGCGGCCTCCAACGCCGTCAACTTCTGGTGACGAGGCTGGTGATGATCTAGGCTACCAGGACGAGACGGTTGACTTTTCAAGTCTGAACGAGTTTGAAGCGACCAGGAAACCACGGCACCGGCGGAAACAGAGAAAGAAGGACGACAGCAGCGGCATGAAACACCAGAAAAGTCCGGCGAATGATCTGATTGGTCAGTACAATGCTTTGAAGTTATATTAGTTTTATAAAATCGATTAGCCTACTTCATACCTTTTTGATACATTGTGAAATTATTGCTTTTTGTTTTTCCTGTTATGAGTCAATGAGTCAATGAGTCAATAAAAATATGTTTAAACTAAAATCTAAAATAATGTCAGTTATTACACTATTGTTAATCTGATGCTTAGTCTGTTGATTCATTACTTCAATTTTGGAATTTAATTCTATTTTGTGCCATTCAAAGTTTGGTAAAATTGAATAAAATATTAAGCTTTGCATTTGAAAAACGTATCAAAATGTATGTTTCAGATGATGAACTCTACCATGTTAGAAATGCTCTCTACACGGCTTGTAAAAGTGGCAACATGGAAAGTCTGAAGAACATTCTAGAGACTGCTGTACCTATCAAATCCTTCGCTTCCTGACGTAGAACACCTCCATCCATCCTTTGGTGCAACTCAACCCAAGTCAGGAATCCTGTGTGAAGCGAGGCTGCTTAACACGCCGTGTGATGGGAAAGATATAAACGCAGAAGAGCTGCCTTGTTCTAATAAAATGGACATAACACCGACCACAGAAACAGCGACCGAAAACGTTACTTCTGACGCACAGCAGGTTCCTTCTGAGGTATGTTTTGCTTTTTTGTTGCATACGTGTGTGTGCATGGAGTATGTGTGTGTGTGTGTGTTTTTAAGAGCAATTTCAATAAGGAACTTTTGTGAAATTGGTAACAAAAGCTATAGAGACTGTTGAATTCAATGCATTAAGTCAAAGTGATGGCACCTGAAATTTTAATACAAGACAGTGTGGGTTTTTTTTTGCTGGAGAAGGCTTGTATCGCAATTTAGCTGTTGCCTAATCCAAATTGTACATATTGTTCAATAAAATATGTTTAAACCAAACGTCAACACCTCCTTAGGCCTGGACAGTCATATAGAGCGCATTATGTTTGAAATCTTAAATAAACAATCATGCTTAATTTTAATACAATACTCGCACAGAATTCATAAATTGTAAAATTCATTCATTATTTGGGCATCTAGATAAGTATATACAAATTATTATCTGTAAATTGAGTATATTAAGTATAATAATTTAAGTGGATTTATTGAATATACACAGATTTCACATGATTATTGTATAGCAATATAAATACTGCATAAACATTTACTAACTGTGAGTGGTCCGAACTCCATTACTATGAACTTGAGGGCACTAGCTGGATTAACTATGAAACAAAACCCTATTCAATGGACAACTCTAGACCACTCTTTTGCTCAATCTTTAAAACAACAGATCTAAGTGGATATAGTTTGTGAAATGATGTTTTTTTGTTCTGCTTTAGGTACTGAACTTACCATTTGGCGACAACGATACCACTCTACTGCATGTGGCAGCCAGGACCAACAACAAGGACATGGTGCTTCTGTTGCTAGAGGCTGGTGCCGACCCGGCCAATAGGTACATTCCATTTTTATCAATGAACTATGGAAATTTCCATTGTCTGAACATGTGAAATTCTCAGTTTTGTCTCATTCCTCTTCTTTATAGAATTTAATTATTCTCTTTTTTCTGTGTACCTGTATCTTATTTATTGGTCTTGGTCTCTTATTGGTCTTATTGGTCTCTTATTTATTGGTCTGACTAATTGTTTTTTACTGACTGAATGTAAATGTGTGGTCATTGACACAGCTTACTTTAGTATTACATATATGTATTATTATGTACATCACAATCTAGAATCTTGTAATCATATATTGCACTTCGTCTTTCTACAGGGACAAAAAGTGGGCAGACGCCGTATCTTGTGGCTTCTAATAAGGATGCCAGGAACGTGTTCCGGAAGTTCATGGGCCGGTTTCCGGACAGATACAACTACACTCAGGCACAGGTGGGATTTCTTTATGTTACTACATGTAAATCTAAATTAGGATTTTGAGCTAGTTTCAATAAGTGTGCCAATGACCTGGTGTAAAATGTAAAGTCGTGAGAGCAAACTACTTGGATCACGACTACAAACCACCGCATTTACATTTACATTTACTTAGATGTGAAGCATTTAATGAAGCTTTGGAAGATAAATGATCAACTTACCTTTCACTTCTTTGTGATTGTAGATTCCTGGACCTTTGACTGATGAAATGGAACAAGAAAAGAAAGCTAAAGAGGCAGAGAAGAAAAAAGCCCAAAAGAAAGCAAGAAAGGAACGACTGAAAGTGAGCAGCCTATGTATTTGTAATATTTGTTTTTCGAAATTTCGAATTTTGCCTTTCATAAAAACCTTGTTAACGAATAGAATTCTATGAAAAGAACTTGGGTTTTGTAATTTCGATTACCGATTCATTATTGTTTTAAAAGTGTTGAGTATTCTTTGGTTGTAGGAGCAGAAAGCCCAAGAGAACTTGGTGAAAGCCGAGCAGGAGGAAAAAGCCAAGTTCCTGGCCCTCAGTGACCGTGAGAAACGCGCGATCGCGGCCGAGAAACGCCTGCAAGCGCAGTACTCACAGCAGGGACACACGCCGCCAGTACTCAGGTAGGTTTTTTTTTAAAACTTATAAGTAGTGTATTTTATCAATATATGGCAATCACAAAAATGAGCAAGGGGTAACAATTTAAGATTTTGACTTCCTTCTTTTATTATATTGATATTGGATAGTATGAACAACTGTATATGTATTTTTCCCAAGTTTGCTTGTGGCATAACAGTAAGAGTAGAACTGATATTGGATAGTGTTTTTGATTATTGAACGATTGATATCTCATTAATGTTGTACACAAGGCAAAGTAGCAAATTTTGCACTAACTGCTTCATAGATGCGGGCGTCAATACCTCGTCACACGATATTTTAGTGACGTGACGATCTGCTGTCGTATGTCGATATGGTGGTGCCCACATCTAGCAAAATTTTACATGTACCTGATATTTCAAAACAGTGTGTAATTACAAATTGAAGCGCTAGTAATAGAGAAAATGGAACTTTAACGAACGCCTAAAGTAACATTTCCTCCCTCCGTTTTGCAGTCGGTGCTTTTTGCGTGCGGCCGACATGACGGGCAAAGTTCCGTTTGAGTACAGTGACTACAAGTTCTGCACCACCAAGTGTCTGAGAGCACACCGCGACAGCGCAAAGACTAAGTCCGCACCCTCGTGATGATGGCTGATTTTAGTGTATAGTAGAACCTCTCTGTTAGGACCACCTTTGGGACCAGTGTTAGGTGGTCTCAGTAGAGAGGCGGTCTCTTTTATGGAGGTTCATTTTGGTAACTTTATGAAGGTTTGGCACCTTGAAAAGTGGTCCATTATAGAGGTGGTCTCTGCATACAGGTGGCCCTAGTGGTAGGTTCTACTGTACATGTATTTGTTGCATGCAAGCTTGCTAGTGTGAATGTGTTGTGCGCTTTTTAAGAGATAAACCTTCAAGTATCTGGTTATAGAAATATATTGTCTTATTGTGATGCTTTCCACAATGTCCACTATTTTTGTAACTTTAGGTTCTAATATGATCTTGTGGGATTCCTGTATTTGTGTAAATGTAATTAAAGGTTAAGGGCTTTTCGGGCATATTTTTCTAACTAATGATGAATTTGTTGTGCTCAATCCGTGAAATTTAAGATAGAAATGCAGAGTATTAAACTCAAAATTCTGATTTATCATGATATAAAGTGTGTGTTTGATAGTTTATTGTTCTTGATTACAGTCAGATTTAATAGATCATAATTTAGTTGACTGGGTGCTATAGTCTAATCAGTAATCTGCGACATTGCCTCGTATTAGGAAGCCTATTGTCTGGAGATTAATCTTTCAGATTCAGATTGCATCTTTACTTGCAATGGTTGTGTTGTAAGAAGTTTGTAAAAGTGTTTTTATAGCTACGCAGAAATGGACTGGTGATCTATTTTTATGATCAAGCTTTTTAAATAAAAATGCAAATGCTAATATTTTCTTTTGTTTTTTTTGTGATATTTATTGTACTTTGATCAGGTTTATTGTGAAATTGGGGATTTATTTTACATATTGGTGATAGACTTTTACTGTAATTTCAAATTTGACCATTCAAGTTGCCGAATTCTTCATATTTATTTGATTTGTATAATTTTGATGAACATAAATTGATGTATAGATGATTGTAGATATATTTGATTCAAAGATTCTTCAGATCATAGATTACATCAATATTCAACTTCTGCACCATAACGTTAATAAGAGAAAAATATAGGTATGAAAATATTCCAAATTTAGTCTTAAACACATACATGTCATGAGTAGCCTAGATAAACCACTTGTTCTGTTCAAAAGTAAAGTGTTGTTATATGATGTAGTTCGCTCTTGTCTCTGTATTGGCTTAAGTATTCTAGCTTGTTGAAGTCTTCCTTTGTATATACCTTATGTTTTGGTGGTATTCGTATACATTTATAAAAATGTATTATCTGATTTGGTCACTTCTGTATTATTTTTACAAGTATTGTAGACTAGTGCTATAGAACTATCCACAAGATACTCTTAAAAAATGTTGCTATGAATTATTTTTATATTTTATAGACTGTAGTTATAGTTGGTATTGGGAATGTAAAAAATCTAAGATTTGATATCTATATTCTCTTATTCAGTATTCACCGGTGCCACACCTCGCTTCAGTCCAAATGTGATATTTATTTGTGCATAAATGTAACTTTTATAAGTGGTGTAAAGTGTTTGTGTGAAGTATCAATTAGCTATATTGGAATAAGGTGAAGTTTACAAACTGTTTTTGACTTTATTGAGTGTTCTCTTGTTTTTTTAATGAATGACAAACCATGTGTTGGTGGAATCATATTAGCCATATCATTATGTAATCAACTGTAAAATTAAAATGTTAAGCATTTGTATTAAGGTTTTGGTATTGGTATTTGGTAATAAGCAGATTTAATATATATTTTGGAATTATTGACTAAAATATTTTGAAAATGTATTTTTTATTTTATTTTATGATTTTAAAAAAAAAAAACTTACTCAACATAATGCAATCTTTTTATGGTATTGAAATGATTCTGTGGACGTTATGACTTGGTCAAAAGTTTTCTCAAAGGTGTGTGTTGGTTAGCAACATGGAAAAGAGCTTCTCATTGGTTGATTCTAAACTCATTCAAGAAGGTAGAAGATAATAAGAAGTGAAAGGAAAAAGTGTATTTAGATCAGTGGGATATTGTTAATTTATTGATTCAAGGATAATTTTAAGTCACAGGTCAGTTAATTGTTACATTTATTTGTTGCATTGTGTTTATATTGAGTAAGATGTTAAGATATTTTTCTTACAAGTATTCTCCTGAGTTGCTCAAATATTAAAGGCTCTAAACCCTAAAGGTGATGTATTACTGAATGTTTCACGTAGAGCTGTAATACGTGCATATGGAAATCATGAATGTCAATCGTTCATTTAGATTTCTGTTTGAGATATGTGTGTAATCAGGCATAGTAATAATGGTGTTACATGTGTTCAATTAACACATGCAGTTAGTCTCACATGTTGTATACTTCATGTCATGAATGTTTTATGTGTGGAATGTTAAAATTGTAAGGTGTCGAAAAATAATAAATGTTAATGAATGGTCAATCAAAATGTTTTCTTGATTTTAAAGTGTTGAAAGTTAAGTGAATTTATCGCACGTATATATAATAATTTGAAATAATGAAAAAAAAAAACATTTTACCAAAGAGAAATGTGCAATCTGATAATTTAAGAATCTTGAACGAATTAATGGAGATTATAATCTGGATTTAAAACACATTGGTCATCGCTTTTAAATTAGAACGAAAGTGGTTTTTACAAACCAAGCTCAAGTATAAACCCAAATAAATCGCTTGTAAGTTTTATGTCAAGTCGTTTAATGCACTGATAATTAAACAACTTTTTTTAAGTTCTATGAATGACATATTAGTGCCCATGCAGTATGTTGTCATAAGGCACAATATCTTACTGCCTCTTCTTTTACCAAGAATATGTTTGGACAGAAATGCGAGGTAAAATGAATTTGAATCACATTTTAATGAATGATTGTATTCTTAATATCTATGTGAATTCAATGCATTGATCTTAATCTGCAAGCATTCTGACCACAATACATGGGTACTTGGGAAAGGCAGGGAATAAATATTTGCTATAGCGCCTTGCAGTTTCAAACAATGGTTAGAAATGCCTTTATTTAGGAAGTTTTGCCATGAAGGATGTTGATGCCTATCAGTATCTAATCGTATAGTCATACGGGCACCAAATAACTATATGTATATACACGGCATGATTTAAAAAAGTTTTGGAGATACAGTAGACCCTCCAATTAAGACCACCTCTATAATGAGACCAATTGTGCAGTCCCAAACTTCATAAAATGCAACCATCAACCCTGTATTGAGATCACCCAATCGAAAACTATACATGTATATATATCAATATTATCATCATAATCACATAGACCTAGATCTCTACATATTCAATCATTTTCAAATTTCAGAAACTACAGGTGACTGATGTTCCTTTAGAGTTACGATAGATCGTTCATGACAAGCTTATCGAAACAACATTGAGTTTTTGAGGTATGTTGCTGCGCGTTACTAGTATATCAGACCATCAGTACGATAGAGTACCAATTGCACTGTCCGGCCATACACACAATCCGTGATTTTTTGTATGACGTGAAATTTAGTGACCTATGCAATGGGGAGTTCACGTCATACGTAAAATTCATGGTTTTGTGTGTGGTGTGGCAGAACATTGCGATTGGTGATCTATGACTTGAACAGGTAATGTTTGATGCAGCTTAGCTTCAACACAATCTGTGTCACGCCTATTTAGGTTAATATAATTCCAATCTTTTATTAAGCATTGTACAAAAGAGTTTGCAAACATGCTAGTTTTTTGCACGAGTCTGGATTAGACAATCACAGTGTCCTCCATCTAAATTGAACTGATACTTTGTCATTCAGTATCTGATATAGCAGAGTGAGATGCCCTGTTTGTGCGGCAGGAGTACAGTGGCTCCAGTCTAAGGACTGCAGGAGAGCAGTTACACTGCTCAGAGCACCCTAACAGTTGCTTATGAATCTTGCTGCGTGGTGTTGGATTTTTTCAAGCTCTTAGCCTCCGCACTGTTTAATGGACAAGTGGATTCGAATATTGATGTTGAGCCTGTCATGCTATGTTTGTACTATATATGTATTTACAATTTTACAAATATGTAGTGTTCTGTATATTTTGTAGATTCTAAAATGGAGGAGAAAAATTTAACAACAGTTCCAGAACAGATGACTGAGGAGTCGTCTGTGCAGTTGTACAATAAAGATGAAGCAGAATCATTACTAAGTGGTCTTACATTAGCAGCCAATGAAAAAGACAATTCCAATATAAATGAAGCCAATGATAAAAGTGGTATTTATCTAACTTTATATATTTCATCAAATAATATTCACAATTATTACTTGCTTGTTTTGAAATAAAACATTATTTATGTGTTATAGAAAGAAATTTTATCACCATGTTGCCATGGATGTTAGAATTGGTAAAATTCAAATTTTTGTGAGACTTTACGCTTGTCTTTTAGATGTTCCTATTACTGTTGTAAATGATGTATCAGAACTAACAATTTCTGATCGCATGGCCTGCTCACTTTGTGATGTGACATTTCAAGAAAGAAGAGAGCAAAGAGATCATTTTAAATCTGATTGGCATCGCTTCAATATAAAAATGACGATGTTGGTTCCCTTTACTACTCCTCGTTGTGTTAACTGGTACCCCACGCACAGGCCACCGTCCAGCGCACTGGGCGAGTGCCTGGTGACTAACCCGGTTTCACGACAGGCCCCTACGCGGAGGGGGGACTTCGCACCGGTGCTGACACGCAACGATCAGGGCGTCCCCTTTACGAAGCTACGCGGTCCCAGGCGCGGGAGGAGGGGGGTTCGCCACCGGCTAGCCCCGTCAGATAAGTAAAGAAGGCCTATCCCCAAGAGGATAGGTTACCAGCCCTACGTGCTATCCGACTAGCGCGTCTACAAGGAAACTGAGGCCCTAATGGCCTGGTCTCAGTACTATAGTGTACTGAGTCCCTAATCCTACAGTGGGCTTAAGAAGGACAACAACAAGGTGTGTGTAACAAGGGAATAATAACCTAGTCCAGTGCAACTTACTTATGGCTACTTTATACTCAGCGAGGTTGCTGCAACCTCGCGCACTGGAGCCCTAACAAAAGCTAGTTTCGTTACACACTCCCCCAGTTCACACGGAGTTAGGACTACACCGCTTTTAAGGGTATAGCCTACCTGCGTGGGAACTACACATTAAAACGAAACAAGAAGTATCCAAAGTGTTCACGGCGCGGGGCGGCACTCGGGGCGCGGCCACACTCTCTCTCCACTCGCACTCCGTTGTTCGGGAAATTCACGACTGCTTCGCGGTCAATTCCGCAAGCTGACGCGACGCTTCGCGACACTGGTCGCAACTTGGGCCGTCTTTCACACTTGCCGCGCCCGAGCACCTGAAAATATACAAAACAAAAACTCTCCCCCAACGTCCACCTGGTGTATAGTAAAAACGCAGCAGGACTGTGGACACCGTTAAAAATAGGAGGGGGTAACAGGACCCGCGACTTATTACACGAAACGGAAGGGAAATTTGGAAGAGGGCCGCACACAAAAGGGGCCAAATTACATGGGGGGCCGGCTACGATGTCGGATGGTGTACCGTAGAGTACGATTAGCCGACGGCAAACAACACAAAAAGCCACTGTAGGTCGGATTGCCCTTGGACTCAAAAAGCCCATCCACAGCAAACGGGGTGGTAACTGGCCCGCCGCCTGCGAGGACAACCCTTACTCCCTTGATGTCCCAGCCACCAAGATTTTCGCCAAGGCCAAGGTCCGGGCGTTGCTGGGCAACTCGGCCAACACTCACTAGTGCCGCCTCAACTTGAAATGGAAACACACCACCCTCGACCCGCCCGGTCGGCTTGATGTGCTTCCCACCACCCGGCGCAGCCTACTTCTTGGCCAGCGGAATGCTGGACTTTGCCCCACTGCCCTTTGAGGCACGAGCCTTCGCCTCGCTGCGGATGCCGACGGAACAGGATTCCGCTTTCACTCGGCCGGTGGTATCGGTCGCTGGCGCCCGGTCGCCGCCTCCTGAGAACTCGCAGGAACGACAGTCGGGGCCCCCAGCATCTGACGCCACGCCCATACCGCCACGGAGTTGGACGAACGGCTGTGGTGCGATGACGACGACGAACTGAGAGTCCGCGGGCGACGCACGATCGGGGGCCGTGACCCTCCCTGCCGCCCCCAGCGCCCCCCTCTCCGCCGACGTTCTTGGTGGACCTCTTGGTCATGCGGACAGAATCCGAGGCTGCCCCAATGGTCTGGAAGCGATCGTAGCAATCACCTAGCTCCTGCTCCAGAGTGGCGGACTGCAGCGTCACTTGTGGGCTCTCTGACCCAAGATCGCGATCTCCCTTAGAGTCACGAGGCTGCATGGTGAGAGGTCAAGAGATTGGTGATCAGCTCCTGAAAGGTCGCTGCCATCTCGCGAATGTGGTCCGCATTCTTTGATCCCTGCCGATGCATGCGGTCCATGTCGGCAGTTCGCTGTTGTGCAAATTCCTTGCACAGCTGGGCCTCTTGTCGCGCAAGGGCCAACTCCTGCCGCAATGAAGCGTCCCCGCCCGCAGTCGTGTCGAGTTGATCGACCACGATGCAGGACGAGGAACGTTCGGGCGCCGCGCGGAGTTCTTCGGCCAGAGAAATCTCCGCCGAGGTGGTACTTGGGAGGTGTGGGGCCAGAGTCTGTCGCATGTAATCCTCGAGCCCGGCAACCAGCTGTCGTACACACGTGTAGACAGCTGAGTGCACGTTGAACTCGGGGACGGCCTTCTTGTGTTCAGTCAGCATATCGCGCGCATTGGCGATCTCAACTCGCTGACTGTTCATTAGATCCTGTAGCGACCTCCAGTCAGCTACCCGAAAGTCGGCGGCCGCACCAGTGGCACGGACCAACTCCCCCTCGGATAGCCACTGCAGCTCTGCCCGACTTGCTTGGTGACGCACACGCAGACTTCCTTGCGGAATCGCGTATGTCGCCGTCGCACGCAATGACGCCAGCTCGGCCGTCATTGGTTTGGCTTCCTCGCGGACTGCCGCGATCTCCTCGCGGACAGCCTGCGCTTCCTCTGTCAGCTTCCTGCAACTGCTTTGCGAAGCTTCCAGCTCCCCTTGCAGCGCATTCCGCTCTCTCCGGGCGTCGTCTCTCTCGGCGCGTAGGCGATCGACCTCCTCTTTGTACTCGTCGCCTCTCTTGGTCTGGGTGAGGAGCTGTTGGTCAAAACCAACACGGTCCCGAGCCCACTGCGTCTCCTTGGTGCGGAGCTCCTTCTCCCGAGCGGCATGCTCACTGCGTAGTGCTGCCAACTCCTCTTCAGCCTTCTGGGCGCGACCAACCCAAGTGTCGCGGTCGTGGCGCAGGTGTCCCGCAATGGAGGGCTTCTTCCCTCCTCGAGATGTCGGGCTTATGCTGGCGGAATTGGAGCGACCGCGCTTCTGCGCCGTCCCACCTTCTCCCCCAACGCCTCGCCCACCACGCTGTCCCGTACGGGATGGTCGCGATGGAGGAGGGGGTGTGCCCGAGCCGGCAGTACCCGTCGCAGGGTACTCCGACGACGATGTCACAGTCGCGGCAGGCGACTGCTTAGTGGCTGAGCTGGTTGTTGAGGTGGGTGAGGGGGCAGCAAGCCCCTTCACAGACTTGAACAGAGCCTGCATCACACTGTGCCTAGCAGGCACCGGCGTGGACACAGGCTCAGGGGCTCGGGTCGCAGTGGACTTCTTCCGCGGGATCTTGGGAAGGGCTGCAGCTCTGCTGGTGCGCGCTGGTTGCGACGCTGCCATCTCGCTATACCGGCCCGGTCCTTTCGGAGCGACCACCGCGTATGAGCTGAGGACAGACGTCCACCGCGCGAAATCTTCTCGACATGTCCGGAGCCAGTCCCGGTGCACATCGTCCCAAAGCGGCTGCTTGTCCATGTCGACACTGCGCAGGTGGAATCCCACGATCACTCGCGCCAACTTGGCGTCGGGAAACCACTTCTTCCTGCCGAGGATTTGGGGTAGCCCGATATGGGAGACATACAGCCCCATAAACTCGAGCACCAGCTGCTGCGCGACTGAGCGAGGGGAGCTAAGGTCCTCTGCCCAGCGCCCGTCGTCTTCTTCTTCTTCGCTCTTTTGCGCCCCGAGTCTTGGCACGCTGGCGAGCTTTCTCCCGCGACTCCTGACCTCAACTTTCTTGAGATCAACTTCGCTCATGTGTTCAGACACCATGTGCTGAACGGCGGCTGTCAAGGACGGGAACATCACGTTCTGACAGGTGGCGGGCAACATCTCGATAGCCATTCCACTGCAACAAGGTGCAGAGAAACAGCAGCCTCCCTTCATGTGGAAATGGGCCCAGTGCTCAAGGACGCACTCGAACCCATCCCACCCATGCTCCCGTTGAGACTGGGTACGCGAGGCACACACAAGTGTCGCTGGCCCAGCTTTCAAGCAGTTGTCGGGTCGCCTTGAAAGAAACTGACGATCCCCGCCAGCATAGCTTGGGGTTGCGGCAGAACAAACTTGTTGTCTGCGTCTAGAGCGGACCAGGGCTCGCATCCCGCGACCGGACACCTCATCCCAGCTTCCAGGTAGGCGATGAACAGCAGCTGGGCGTTCTCGCGCGTGAACTTGTCCACTGGGAGTCGGGCCGCCGAGAATGTCACCTCAGGGACCATCTTGGGAAAGGCGGTGTGACCTGTCTGGTTCGCCACCCTCCCGACTGCTCTCCATCTCAGCTCGGGTTTCTTGTCCCGCGAGCGGAAATCGTTGGGAGCCCGTGCCAACCACTGCGGTGGCCGCACGCCTCCATATCCCGGCTCCCCAGACTTCTGGTATGAATGCTGGGGTAGTCCAGTGATGTGGTCCGGCAGAAACCGAACCCCTTCCTCGGGGAGATCCCCCAAATAGCGATTTGCGTACAACACTTGTCGTGTGTACGGCTCTGCAAAGAACTGCCGCTCCTCCTTCTCGGTTGGCAGTCGCTTGAGGTCGGGGCCGCGCCGCCTCGCGCCACCCACCGCCACCCGCGGGGCTTTCGACCCGTCAGGCTTTGGTGAAGTGATCACTACGTCACGCCCCTGTTCTTCCTCCTCCTGCTGGACCTGGTCCGACCACGCCTTGTGACCCGGAGGAGCCTCCTCCGAATCAGCGTCACCGCCCCCCGCCGCCAGCTGCCTCCTCGCCGGACACAACCGGTTGCCCCGCTCCCGGTGATGCCTTGCGTCAGGGCAACGATGCGTGCCATAAGCACCTCGCCCCCCGTCAGCGCCCTGAACACCCTCCATCGGCTGCTCGACCGTGTTGTCGACCACCGAATCTTTTCTCTCGCTGGGGAAGTGGGCCTAGACCCACCCCCGGTTGCTTCATCGGAGCCTTGGTCAGCCATCATGACTGCCCAGCTCCCTTGCGCCGTCTACTGCGTCGATGAGATCCAACCAGGATCCTACCTACAATAAAATCAAGGCAATTAGCAAGTGATGAAACCGCAACAAGCTGAAAAATATATAACAAATACAGCAAATCCGTCTACACGTCTTTACTGTACTGCCACCAGTCAATCGACTGATGATTTCAACACACCGGCAATACTACATAGTACCCCGGTCCCTATTTGCCGCTACGGGGCCGACCGACCAATCGGCAGCCGTTCCGCATGATGATTGACCTTTACCCTTTCCAGTATCTGCGCCCACGTGTCTTTGTTTTGGCTGGGATGAGGCCGCGACCGCCTCGCGCCTCCTCTATTCCCAGTGAAGGGATTATTTATTTAGCCGCCGCCGCCGCCCCCCCCCCCCGCCGCCTATGTTACCATAGTGACGAGGGTTCTAAATAGGCCACCGCGACCACTGCTGATACTACATCTTCCTTTAACAAAGCGCCTACTCCTGGGTTGTTCGGCCCGCGACCGGTATAAGGTCGCGACCTGGTTGATCAAACATTCCCACTTCCCGCGCGACCACTATCGCGGCCACCGAGCTTTTTGCGACTTGGTAGTGTATTTCTCAATTCCACGATCCTCCAAATTACCTTTACAAGTAACACTGACTTTCATTTCAATTGCCCTGTTAAGGCAACGCCGACTATCTGTTGCTAGCCATTGCTGACTACTGATAACACCCATTATACACTCTTTGATAGGTTTTCTTTACTATGCTGTTGTTGCGATCTCCCCCTTGTTGCAAACTCACGAGATTTCTCGCAGTTCGGTAGAATTCCCCCTCGCGACACACCCCCCCTCCCCCAAGTTTCAATCTCAAACGCCACGGTCTGGAAAGATTAGGAGGGTCGCGTTTCCATTGAAACTTTAACACCAAGCTGCGGAGTCGCGCCCATAAACTGAGCGATGCTCCCCGCGATATGTCTAGTAGTTGACTCTCCAATAATCAAAGAAGCGCCGCCGGTTTACACTAGCGACCTTCTCCGAATATGAAGAGTGCTGCGGCGACATCACCACAAGGGCCCGCGCCTCTGCTTCCACGAAGGGCTTAACATTCCTAGTGCTAACCCATTTCTCCTTGATCGGTCTACGGCCTCGCCCCGCCCTACTTGGGGGCTCGGTGTGCATCTGAATCTTGATGATACTGTCGCTACCCACCTCAATCACTTTGAAGGGGCCAATCCACGGCTGCGCGTGTAGCACGTCACGCTTATTTGGGGGATGAAATAGCAGCACGCGATCCCCCACCGCATAGCTGCGAGGTTTCGCTGTGCGCTTTCTTTGTTGTTCCATCTGCACCTCCACCGCGCGCCCAGTGACTTCGCGGACAACCTCCGCCGTTTGCATTGCAAGATTCCTTTGATGAAAGACGTAGGACGAGTAGCACTGAGGCACCGCCCGGTCATCACACCCATACATTAAATCCACGGGAAGTAACGGATCCGCACATTGACTGTAAAACAATCGCTGTGGGGTAAACCCTGTACTCTGGGCATGCCGCATTGTATGCCATAAAGACATACGGCAGCATTTCGCCCCAATTTTTTCTCTCGTGAACGCTCAACGCCGCAGGATAGCTTTGATGGTCTTATTGCTCCCTCTCCACCATACCGTTGCTCCACGGAGCATACGGGTGGTCCGCGATCTGTCAACGCCATACAGCTTGCATAACTCATCGCAAAGATGGTTATCAAACTCTCCTCCCTGGTCGCTGTGAAGTCGGCGAAAGGCACCATGTCTCGCGATGTACTCCCGGAAGAGCACATCCGCGACTGCCTCCGCTGTTTTTCGTTGTAGGGGATACAACTCCATACGCTTCGAAAAGTAGTCTTGTATCACGCAGACATATCGATGCCCCGTGCTAGTCTCGGGGAGCGGGCCTTGCAAATCAATCGCGACCCGCCATGCGGAAATCCTACATACTGTGCTGCATGGGCGTTTTACCGCCCCGGTCCTGACTTACATTGCTGACACGTGATGCACGCGCGGCACATCATCTTCACGCCCTCATGCATCCCTGGCCAGGCAAAACGCCGACGCAACAGCTCGCACACGCGCCAGAGCCCAAGTGGCTCACACTATGCACATGCACGCACCGCCACACGCTTTCCCGCCAGGCAACTGGTACAATGGGCAGTCGCAGCTTCTCTTCTGGTTTCCGCTTCGCGAGTAAGGTTTTACGGAGGCGCCACACGCCGTCCTTTCCCCTGTAGATGTCGCTCCACCAACGACCATACATCTGCACCTCCGGCGTCTCGCGCCGAAGAGCAATGACGTCGCAATCATCTCCCCACTTCGCCTTTAATTCAGCGATTCGTTGAATACACTGGTCGCTCCCTTGTGCTTCGCACCACTCCTCCGCAGAGAAGTGACCCAGCACTTGCTGACATTGATCCTCAGCGTCGTTGACTGACTGGCCCACACCAGGTGGACTCAGCCTCTCTTCTGCCTCAGCCCCTTCCTCCTCAGATTCTTCCCCGCGTACCAGAGGTCGTGGTGCGGGGGCCGCTCCGCGACGCTTCTCGGCCAGTCGCGCTGACCGTCGCACAGCAGCGCCCTCGCGCGCCAAAAGGATAGCATCCTCCGCCTCTGCAAGACGGAAGTCCTGGTGGCCGCGACTAGGCAAGTCGAATAGGCGGCGGGTGAGGTAAACGTTATAATCTACCCCATCCACCAATTCTGGTTCTTCATCGTCGTCGTCAGAGTCAGGGTCGCGCGCCGCGAACTCCCATTTGGGCTCAGGCAGCGCGACCGTGTTGACCTGCGATGTGTTGACGCCGGAGGTTACAACCTCCGGGTTTTCGTCCGAGTCGTCCGAGTCGGTGTCCCGACACTTGTCCATTTTATTCTTGTGAAACAAGCAATCAGGGCATTCACCCAATTTGCACGATTTGCGCTTACAAAACGCCTCCTGAAGTTCGGGATGATTCTCACGCTTATGGACAAAGTGTCCAGAACTACGTTGAGTTTCCCTTCGACGTGATGTATCTCCCACGGCTTGTACCAGCCCATCTCAACAATCCATCGCATGTACATGTTGTCGGATTGATGATACTGCTGGACCCATGTGAGTGCGGCGTGGTCAGTCCAAATGACGACCAAAGTGCCCCTGGTTATGTCTCGAAAGTATCGCATGAAGAACACGACTGCGTAAAACTCGCGCTTGGTAGCACAGTAGGCTTGGCGACTCTTACACAGCGTCTTTGAGGCGAAGCCGAGCGGCACAAACCGCCCTTCTTGTTCCTGCTCCAGTGTCCCGCCGATGGCGAACAGACTCGCATCCACCTTCAGGTGGAATGGCGTGTCTGGTTTCGGATAATAGAGAAGTGGTAATTCTTCCAAAAACTCCTTGATTTTCTCAAACGCTTCCTGCTGCTCCGGGGTCCACCGAAATGACACCCCTTTCTTGGTTAACTCTGTCAGTGGGCGAGCCCACTCGCTGTAGTTCGGAACGAAACGACGATAGTACCCGGTAAAACCAAGATACGCTCGCTGCCTCGCTCAGATTCTTCGGCACCGCCCAGTCGTGCAGAGCTTGGATCTTACTACGACTGGGGCGAATTCCATCGGCGTCTACCTCGTGCCCCAAGTATTCCACGTGGGTTGTAAACAACCTACACTTACTGGGCTTCAACTTCAAGTTCAAGCTGCCGCAGTCGCCGAATACCCGCTGAAGGTTCAGCAACGCGACCTCAAGATTCCGCCCAAAAAGCAAGAATATCGCCGAGGTACACGAGGCATTGACTCCACACGATATCAGCGAGTACCATCTCCATCAGGCGACAAAACGTCGCGGGCGCATTGCAGAGGCCGAAAGGCATCACGGTCCACTGAAAGAGGCCACGATGTGTCACTTTAAAGCGGTCTTTTTTCCGCTGCCTTCTGGGTCCATGGCGACCTGCCAATAACCGCTGGCGAGATCAAGCGTGCTGAAATACTTGGACCCCTCGAGGGCGCCCAAGCACTCGCCGATCCGTGGTAAGGGGTAAGCGCCCTTCCTGGTAACTTCATTCAATCTGCGAAAATCAATGCAGAATCGTAGCTCCCCGACTTCTTGCGGACTAGCACCACCGGTGCTCCCCACGGCGACTTTGAGGGGCGGATCACCCCCTCTCCAACATTTTCTCCAGCTCCGCGTCAACATACTCCCCGCTCTTTCTGCGAGCGGCGAAAGTAGTTCTGCTTGATCGGTGCAGCGCCTCCCCGTGTCTATTTTGTGGTGGATCAAATCCGTGGAGCCCGGGGATCCCCGGTCCCATGAATATGTCCCGATATTCCTTCACCAGGGCCTCAACCTTGGCGATCTCGCCTGGCGCCAATTCTCCTTCAGCCGGTAGCATGCAGCGAAGATACTCGGGAACTCCCCAAGCTCTCCATCAGTGGTGGGCTCAGCCGACCACGTGCCGGAGCTTCTTCCGCAAAGTACAACTTACAGTCGCTCTTGATCAGAGAGGACTCATGACCCATACTCTCCGGGATCAGCTGCCGACTGGTCCACACTCGCCCCCCGTGCCGTGCTCCTATCGTTGACACTCGCCACCTGGGCGGGTATCTGCCATATTCGCCAGGCAGAGGGATTTTCACCCCGCCCGAAGGTTGATTCGCCATCCAGGCGCCCGCATCCTTGGTTGGTAGGCTGGTGATTTTGGCCACGACCAAATCCTTTTGTAGTTCACGAAACAACGTTCCCTGATTCTCCAGAGTCAACGGAATGCTTCCGCCCCTCCGCGACGACCTCCAGCGACGGCACAACGAAGAGAAGATCGCCCAAATTGGCGACCCCTTCCACTAATACCTCCTGTCCCACCCTGGAAAGGTGGGGTAGATGGCAAGACACGCGCTGCACGCCCCGCGAACGGATGCGCACGGTCTTGTTCATTCTCACCAGGTCGTTGCTCTCCACCTTCAGCGCCCTCCCGAACTGAATCTCATGGGTGCCAATCCGTACTGTCCGTGCCCCGCAGTCCAATTCCACTTCATATGTCGCGAGGAAGTCCATGCCGAGCAGAAGGTCGAGGCCCTCTAATCGCCCGACATAAACCGTCTGTTGATAAGTCGCCCCTGCCAAACGCAGGTCGACTTGGCACTGCCCCTTCACGTCGAGCGACTCTCCCCCAGCTCCTGTGAGCATGAGGTTCGCTGGTTGTAAAGGCGGGAGTTGCCCTTGCAATCTTGTATACACGGCGTCCGAAAGTAGGCTGAAGGTTGCCCCCGTGTCCAGGCACGTCGCGAGCGCGGACCCCGCAAGATCCACACGACACCTACACACGAGGGCGGCCTCAGGCGAGGCCATTGCTTTGCGCACATGCGCGAAGTCTTCTCCTGCTGGCATACACTGATACGCCTCCCCCCGACGTACGCTCGGCCACGAGAGGTCGTCTGACGAAGAGGTGCCCAGTGCTGGCTCACACTGGGGGACCCCCCACCCGACGAAGAACCTGCAACGTGCCAAGTTCGTCTGGCGAATAGGAGGTGCGACAGTCGCCCCCTCGTCCACTGCTAGAGTGCACTGTTGATGTTGGGTCGACGTTAATCGAGCCATGGGATGACAGCTTCTGTCCACGGTCCCTCGCAGGGTCTTCCGCGACTCCACCCCCATCTCCTCGCCCTCCCCCGATGCAGCCTTACGGCCCCCAAGGGACGAAGCTTTTGTCTCTGTGCCTGGCACTTCCTTGCGCGCGCTACCAGACCGTCGCCCAGTCGCCACTAAATTGGTGCAACTTTCCTGTACCTTCCCTCGCTTGCACCCAGAAACGGCAGTCGCACCGAGACTCTCGTCCGGCGTGCGTGCCCTCGCATCCTGCCCGTTCCTCCCAGGTGAAAAAGAAGCCCGGCCCCGACGAACTCCGCGGTTCGCGGGGCGAACACTTGCTGCGTGAACACATCCTCCTCGGATGCCTAGGCCGAGCAGACCCGGAGGCCGGCCCTCCGAATCCTGCGCTCTCATGGGCGGCGGGGAGTCGCTCTCTTTGGCGACGGCCCGACCGTCCGGACGTGACACGGCACACCCATGCACTGGGCGTCCGGTCCCCTTCAACCCGGCAAGTAGCTCCCCATCATCTTCAATGGACCTCTGAGATTGATTGTCGCTCGTATCAGCGGCAGAGGAAGCTCGCGACGCAGCCCCTCTGCCTACTCGTTTCCCTCCGGCGCCGTCGCGACCGCAGAGTTTACACTCTGGGTCGGGGTCTTTCCTTCTGGCTTCTTCTTATTCGCCGCGCGCCTGGAGGACGCCGCCTGCCACTCGGCGATCTGCTCCGGTGTTGCTGCATTGCAACTCGTTCGAACGTGGCCCTTCTTGCCACAATGCCAACATTCTAAGCTGGCCAACCCGCTCCGTATTCGCGACCGTCGGTCTCGCGGTTCCCCGCGCCGACGATTCGTCGTTGCAGCCGCGGCCTCGGAGCCTTTCCCCGAGTCCGTCTTCTTGTCCTGCTCGCTCTGCACCGCCAACACCTGCCTCACCACGGTCTCCGTAGACGGGTGGTTGGGTTTCTTCGCATTAGCTTCCTCCTTTTCACGCACGACGTTCGCTTTGTAGTTCGTTGGATCGTCCCGCGACTCGCGTCGAACCAACTCCTGCGTCAAGATGGCCAGATCCGATTCAGGATACATCATGACCTCGTCGTACGTTCGCCGAAGCGAAGCTGAATTCAGTCCGTGCTCCAGCCGCTTCAGTACAGCGGCCTCCCTGCGGTGATTGTCCTTCCCATACGCCTTCCGCGCTAGGGACATCAGCTGAGCGATAAAGTCGCGAACCGACTCTTTGCTGCCCTGTTTCCGTGTCGCGAGTTCTTCCTCGGCGGCCCGCATCTCAAATTCCACGTGGAAGTGAGCATTAAGGGTCGCCAAGAGTACTTTCCAATCGTTCCTATCCTCAAGAGGGAGGTTCAACAACGCTCCCTGCGCCTTTCCTGATAGACGATCCACCAGCCATCCCGCCCATTCCTGGGACGGAACCCGGTACAGTCGGAGAGTTTCCACCAGTTGTTGTACGTAGTCGGGCCACGACTCATTGCGGTTAGGCTCGCTGAACTTGTGAAAGTTCTTGATGCGATCCTTGAAGGACACGCTTGTTGGGACGCCTGGCGGCAAGTCGTCATCCTCCGAGGAAGTTGACTCCCCGACCGACCTGCTCGACGATTTATGCTTCTGCCGCAGCGCGCCGCTTTCGCGCTGCTTCCTCTTCCTTCCAGCCCGCTTCCTCGACCTTGTACTCGTCTAATGCTCCCACCCAAGGGGTCTGCATAAACCGTCGCACGAGAGGGTTCGTAAACACTCGTGAATCGCTACTCATTGACGTGGAATCCTCCGGAAGGCGTGTCGCGGCCCCGCTAGTGCGAGGTCGGGCACCCCCTTGATGCTGGCTGTCTCCTGACGGGCCCCTTGCAGGGCGTCGACAGGGGTGGATGCGGGTGGTTGCCGAATCGGGCTCACGCCCTTGCTGGTGGACCTCAGTCCCCTGAGCTCCGCGATCCGGGCCCGCAGGCGCTCTTCCTCATCGCGATCGGCTTCGAGTCGCGAGATCTCGGCCCGCAAGGAGTCGAGATCAACGAAGTCGTCGCGAAACCGTGGCTTGCTAGGTGGTGGCGGGGGTGTGTCATTCCCCCCCCGCCGCTTGGTGGGCCGGTGTTAGGGTCCCGGCCTTTCCCCTGAGGCGGTAAGAGAGGTGGACTGGGCGCCCTGCTCCCACTTCTGAGGCTTCTGTCGCCGCTGCCGCCTCCCAGACCGGTTCCTCTTCCCCACCCCGCCCGTGGGCGAGTGGCGACTAGGCCGGTTCGGCTTCGTGTGTCCGGGACGGTTGCGATTCCGCCCGCTGTTCCTCTCCTTTGATCCGCTTCCGCCTCGCTCTCATCCGTCTGATCCTGCCACTGTTTGGACTGCACCAGGTACTGTGGGATCAACTCGACTTCCCAGTCGGTGATTTGACGCATCGTGCGCCTCCATAGCTCCGCTCGCTGATCCTCTTGGCCCGGGGCTAGCACCCCGTCCAAGATTTCCTTCCACTTCTCCCTGACGGCTTTTGCACCTGCGCGACCCTCTTCTGCAATGCTCTTGCGAATGGTGTCGCCGTTGTTTTGTAGCACCTCGAGAAACACGCGTTCCGCGGTTCCGAGGGTCAGGCTGTAGGCGTAGGAGTCACACTCCCCCACCCACTGTAGCGGTAGGCCTTCCTTTATCCCGGGAGGATAGTCGCAGACCGGACCCAGGAGTAAGACACGCTCTACCACGCCTCCCATGATCCTCTGCGTTTCTTCCAAGCGGCAGAGATGGTTCCACTTCATCTCCCGTATTCCCTGCTGATGTGCAGCCCGGAGGGTCTCTAGCGAGCCCTCACCAATGCCGTAGTCCTTGTACGTTCGCTCGTCGTCCTCAATGCGCCCTGGGTTCGTTTTAACCGACCCAGCCATGTCGCCTGGCCCTCTCGGGGCGGGCGCCACTTTCTTGTCGCTCCTCGGTGTCGGCTTTCCCCGACCTCCCGTAGCCCCGGTCTCCCTTAGGACGGGACTCGGTTGATAGCCGGTTCCATCACGCCGCGGGCTGTCGCCCGCCAACGCCTCATTTCCGATCACCTCCTCCTCCGACTCCTCGCTAGTCTGACTGACAGCTTCTTCCTCTTCCTGGGAATTAGCACCTAATTCCTCCTCGGCTGTCCCGTCGGCGACCCCTTCCGGGAGCGGCGGCGGGTTTTGCTCGTGTTGTACCACGGGCACGTCTGGCAGAGACTTCTTCCCCGCATCAGACAACGTCTGCACGGGGTCTTCTGTAGCCGTTGATGTCAATGGCCCGGCCTTCGGCAGCGGCTGCGATAGGGATGCAGTACGGACCGGTGGATCTGCCTGTACCCCGCCCGTCATGCCACTCCATCTCAAGGTCAGGACATTGCGACTGCGTGTCACTGGTGGTGATGACTGCGTCTCACTCGCTGGTCGGCGGACTTGCTTCGTGGTCTTGCGTCGCTTCGTCCGCTCCCTGACGTGGTACTCGACCTCGCGTTCCCCTTCCGACATATAGTGGCGGGATCCGCGATGGCCGACTCGTGGTGCTGCAGGTGTCGCATCGTGCGACTTCCGGTCTTGTTGGCGTACGTCCTCTCGCTCCCCTTCCGGTTCCATCGGGTGAGGATCACGAGGAACGCCCCTGCTGCTTTTAGGCATCGCATTCTGCGACCCTGTTCCCTCTTGCTGATCAGTCGGCTGCTGGGCAGTGACGCCCTTGCGGCCACTCAAAACTAACTTTGCGGTGGAGATGGTGTCCGCGATTCCCGCGAACCACCTCTTAGAACGTCGTGGGTCGGACATGGTGACTAGATCTCACACTCGTATCGCGCCCGAAAGCGTGTACTGTCGCGAGATCCTGGTCACGGCACCAAACTGTAAACAAAGTGGAATCGGTCGCGGCTCCAGTGCGACCAACGAGGGTCCCTGGGCCGCGCGACTGTGCTGACTCGCGACGCCACTAGCCCGAGGCTAGGACGCGCGACTGACGACTGATCCCTTGACGATGTTGGTTCCCTTACTACTCCTCGTTGTGTTAACTGGTACCCCACGTACAGGCCACCGTCCAGCGTACTGGGCGAGTGCCTGGTGACTAACCCGGGTTTCACGACAGGCCCCTACGCGGAGGGGGGACTTCGCACCGGTGCTGACACGCAACGATCAGGGCGTCCCCTTTACGAAGCTACGCGGTCCCAGGCGCGGGAGGAGGGGGGTTCGCCACCGGCTAGCCCCGTCAGATAAGTAAAGAAGGCCTATCCCCAAGAGGATAGGTTACCAGCCCTACGTGCTATCCGACTAGCGTCTACAAGGAAACTGAGGCCCTAATGGCCTGGTCTCAGTACTATAGTGTACTGAGTCCCTAATCCTACAGTGGGCTTAAGAAGGACAACAACAAGGTGTGTGTAACAAGGGAATAATAACCTAGTCCAGTGCAACTTACTTATGGCTAGAGCTGTGTCAGTTAGCAGCCAGCCTTCCATCAACCACCTGCTGGGTCGCTGTCATGGTTGCAGGGGGGCCACCCCGCTGCAGCCGCCTTCAAGGGGTAGCAGAGTTTCGCTGTTTGTTGTTGCAATATTTCATTTTTAAATTTCTTGACAGAATGATAAAAAATGCTTAGATGTGACTCAAAATTGTATCACATCGGTAGTTTTGTGTTCATTTTAATATTTCAATTTTGGTGTCTGCGTTTGCATGCAGTCAAAAGTGTCCATTATAGCAAATAAAAACGACAGTTGAAATAACCCACGGATGACTCGTGCATCAAAAGCCATATGATTGGACATCCATGAAACATTCTATAGTTTTTACACTAAACCAGGTTAAGGATTAGGTTGAAAAAGTGCTATTCGTCAGCAGGACAATTAACCCTCCAATATCTACTCGTCCTGTAAAAATATACTTGTCCTCCTTGCACAAAGCTCTATATTTGTATGGCAAATTGACCAGAATTGTTTACTCGTCAAAAGGACGAGTTGCAAAACATTCTACTCGCCCTCCACAAGTTTTTACTAGTCCATAAAAGCGAATGAGTGGCTAATCCGGACCCTGCTAAACATACTAATCATCGAGACTTTTGTCCCTGACTAGAGGAGGTTTGTGGACAAGACGTTCCACCGTTGCAGGCGAGCGAAGGCTGGACGGTGCAGAGCGCTCGGGGACAGTCAGGGCGGCGCCCCAGTCAGCCGGGCGCCAGCATCAGGCGCGAGCAGGAGAGACACCTCACGGAGGTAGGGTTCAGGAGAAACACCTCAGAGGTACAGACACACAGACCGCATGGTTGCTACCTTTAGGTTCAATGTATCCTGCCTTTATTGTCAAGGAACCCCCACATCACACGCGTCACGTTATCACACACCCGCTTAGGTGACATCATTGACATGTTACAATATAAATCCACAGACACGTGGTTTTTTGACGTGATATTTCTTACTTAAAGTTACTATAATTATATTATATATTATATAATATATTTTGTTAGCTATGAATTGGAACTCGATTCATATGTATCATCACACTGGACAGATTTTGGAGCAGTGGCTGCAATTAAATGATTTCTTGGGCTTTAACATAGCTGACGTTATTGCAGCATAATGTGCACAATATCCAAACAATCACAATGTAGAGATTAATTCCTGAACACCAGAACAAAAGCTGCTTTTCAATTATTAAGAAATGCGCAGACGTTCCAGACATTTTCTTTGTTTACATCATCAATACAGCACATGTGTGTGTATGTTGTCACTGCAACGAAAGTGAGGGTTTTCTTGAGAATAGACAGTGACTATTTTTTTTTTAAATGTAATTGTGAGCAAATGTGTGTCGTGCATGGACACTATTATATGTAGGTCTTTAGCTTGAGTACTTTTCTGCACACTTTTGATGATAAGTATTGGTTGTGAATATTTATTTAATTGTAGGTGCAATGACCTCAAAGCTTTTTGAATGAATGTTTAGCTGTTAACTTGCATTTTCAGAGTAGAATTTTCCCATTCCAACCATCCAAGTGCCCACCTTGCAACAGCCCTCCCCTTTTTTCTTAAATGTCTAAGAATTATGTAGTAACTACACCCTCGTAACAGCCCACTT
>CM032659.1:4916083-4968650 GCA_019095985.1 Streblospio benedicti | reverse complement strand
AAACTACGTTACATTAAAAGGCGCTAGAATATCTAGTTCTGGTCCACCTGTTGTTAAAAAAGTAGGTCTTAACAGGTCGTGACGCTTTGGTAATATTTACGCATATTAGGTTAGAGTGGTTTTCTTGATCCCGTTATTCCGTATCAGGGGTTTATTTCCATCAATTGGCTGAATCTTTAGATGAATTGATGCATAGCGTGGTAGGGTTATTGTTAAATTGTTTTTAGAAGGGAGAGCTTGTAAGCTGGTTAAACTATCTCAAACATCCAGTCATCATGTGGTCCTCAATGGTTCAGTAGTTGGAGCTTACGATCTGAAACCGTAATTTGCCTGCGTCGCAAGTTCGTGCCCTGGCCATAGCAGACTTAGTGTCACCAAAACCATTATGTTGTATGTCTGCCACAGTGTTGCTGATCTCCACACAATGTGTCGCCCCAGTCGAGTGTAATACTAGACGGTGATGACACCAAACGTGAGGTTCGGAAGCCTCATTAAAAGGCGTGCCTCGTGTAAAGGACAATAACCCCTCTGCATGTAAAAGAACTCACCTAGTTTGAAAACAATAGCTAGTATGATCTATCTACCCCCTAGGGTCAGTTGGCTACCTAGCCTGCCTCTGGAGGTCCATGTACCAGCACCACGTGGCCTCCTTCTGCTATAATCATCAAAGTTGATGGCCACAGAGTATCCATACAAACAAACAATCATATAGCGTAGACAATCAAGAAGATCAAGAGCTCTTGAGCATACCAAAACCGTTCATGTATATATTTGTGGACAAATCCATGACCATAGATCTGTTACAAAACATGGTTCAAAGCACCTCAAACTGTCATATTTTACAGTGTATTTAAAATCTAATTACCTTCACACAAAGAGCAATGCTTACTAAACCAGTGATCATTCCCATGGCTTGGTTTCTTCTATTTTAGTTCTGTTACCGTCCTGAAAACTAGTATCCTACAGGTTCCAACATAAAACCATATTTGAAGCATTGACCTTTGTACATTCTTGAGACAGGACCTGACCAGAATATGTTAAAACTGTTTGAATAGTTCACCCAGGTCACTGGTTTCCCATCATTCCAATGTTTACACCAAGCATCATACATATTTCTTCGCATTCTCATGCCTAATGACAGATCTAGATCTACTATCAAACACAGATCCCATGAGGGGGGCAGAGAGGATGAACACACCGTCACCCCCGCCCCACCTGCCCCTTCACTGAAGAGATTTCACTTTCTTGACATTTTTGCCATCTTTGCAAACCTTTACACATGCAAAGCTCATGAAATCCTATGTGTGCCCCTCCCCCACTTTTCTGAAACCCTGGATCTGCCAGTGACTATTTTACATGCCAAGCTGCAGGCAGCAGGAATTCGCAACATGCATCACTTATAGACAACATTTATGTTCACATTCAGCCGAATTTGCTCCGCTGGTTTTCACTATGAAGTTAAGAGAGTTCAATCATGTATGTAACTGTTCCGATGGAGAGTGATAATTAAGTTGTTGGCTCATCTGTGCATACAATTAAAAATTACGAACAGCAGGTGTTATTTCTGAGAAAGGAGCAGAAAGATGGCATGTCGTATGTGACTGTATTGTGTTGCCTTTTTTTCATAATTGTGAACGCTCCTTTACTGGAATACATGTCCAAAAAATATTCCATGTCATATACAGGCTGTACTTAGCGCTTTGCTTGTAGTATATCAATTAGATATGAAATATTTGAAGATAGGATGGTGCCAGTCATGGTGAAGGTCCCATTTTGAATCACAACACTGCGAGCCAACCACTAAACACTTACTACGCAATGGGACTCCGTCACATTAATCATATGCATAAAAAGGCTTTAAGTAATGGCCCCAACACTCCTACCTCATGTGTATTTCAGTCCATCATCAAAGACCTCTTTTATGGGTCCTATATACATATAACCTAGCCCCAAATGTTATGGCTGCTGAATTGTGCAATAGAGTGAAATGATATGATAATGAATGATAAGACAACACTTCATATGGCATTTTTCTCGTCCAGTAAGAAAGTAGCCTCGATTAAAAGTCATATTGAAAAACATGTGTGTATGTGTGTGTGTGCGTGTGTCAGGGTATGAAATAGAGCCTACCCGGCGGCCCGGTGCCGGCTGATTCTGGCCTGGGCCGGCTGGTTTCTAAAGTTCACGGCCCAGTGTGTAGTCTATTTTTATGGAGTTCTCAATATTGATATAATTAAGGGCCCTACACTTTTTGTCTGGGCCGGCTACGTTTTGAAGTTGCCGGCCCTGTGTTCTGTGATCAAATTTTGATGAATTTCATTCCCTGGCGTGTGTGCGTGCGTGCTTGCTTGCTTGCGTGCTTGCGTGCGTCATGGTATGTCACAAATGTATGAAATTTCCTGTATGGCCATCGGCCCTTTCGGAAATAAAGATTGAAGATTGAAGTGCGCACAAGTGCGTGCATGTTGAAATCTTTTGCTTGAAATAATCTAATTATTGTATAATTATTATATTGGGGTGTGTAGACTTCGGTGTAAACACTCTGAGTGTAAACAATGTCATGAAATGTTTAAATCAACATTAATCAATAAAAAGATTGTATAGCCCCATCATGCACCCACGTGCATGCAATGATTGCACTTGGTAATTGGATACCAATGAGGTGTGGCTGTGGGTTCAAATCCCAACAAAGCCTAATCACCGAGTGAAGTCCTTAAAATGCTTATTAATAATTTGCTCTTGGTGTGAAGCACCAATGTTGGCTAATCAAGTGAAGTTGAAAGTTATCAGCCAAACTCCGCTCGTGCCTATAGACATTGGACATGGGTCCAAATGATGCACACTGCTTGATGTGTATGATAACAGACACTTTTGAGACATTGACCTAATCAAAATCATAACAAACCATGGATACATCTACCGTCAATTCATCAAATAAAACTTACTCAGTGACTATTTCAAGGTAAATAAATCTGCATGAATGTGCTGACATGCCTAAAGTACATTATAAATAGCATACCGTTTATAAGTAAATGGAGAAATGTGTGGTGGAATCTCTTGCTTTCAATTTTCTCCTCATGTTAAATATAGTAGATTTTTTTGTACAGTTCACGTGGACTGACTTTTTCTTCAGGTTGATGCTACCTGATGATGCGAATTTTGCGGGGAATGTTCACGGGGGAACTCTGTTCAAACTTATTGAAGAAGCTGGTGAAATTGTTTGCAAAAGATATTTCCATGATAAGAATCGAGTAATATGACTTTGTTTACCTCACATACAAACAATGAATATATTTAACGATTTATCTTGTTTTTATCACTCTGAGTATCAGATGTCCTGAAGTCAATTTGACATCTGATACTCAGAGTGGTTTTTATATGAATGATAATGATGCATTTAAAATATGAGCACTACATAAATAATATCTTTATCATTATTGCTATGTTCTTTTATTCAATTCTATAAAAATGCACATAGACTTATGAAAAGAATGAGACATAACATACAAACACCCCGCGTTGTAGACAAAGCCTATACCGTGTTTAGTACTTGCTGCACGTCTGGAGCATACTGACTTCATCAGGCCAGTCTTTATTGGGGACGTTGTGGAAATCTGTGCAACTGTTACCTTTACATCACATCACTCGATAGAATGCTACGTGGAGGTGCATGCTGATGACATAAAAATGATAGGTAGACCCTTTATAACCGATGGATTGCTAATATTGCTATAATAATCAATTTTGGTAATATCCAACTCACCTTTTAAATGGTATGTTTTGGTTATGGGGGCACTTTGCCTGAAACAAATCACACCCGAGCTCACACCTGACACATACATGCACGGGCAAATAACAATATTCAGCAATCGTAATTTGTCATCAATTGCATTATTATTTGCTTTTCTTTTATTAAAAGAGGGGAACCGGCTGACAAATAGAGCTGTCATCTGGTATGTAGTCGTTGACAAGAATGACCACTCCAAGACGCTCCTGATCCCACCCATGACGTTCTCGGATGAAAAGCAAGAGCAAGAAGGGTGGGAGCGCTACAAAAAGCAAAAGGCGTTGAGATGGCTCAAAGCAACACAGAGAGGAAGACATTGAATCGGTGGATACATCAGGTCATCATCATAATTAGTAACTACAACATACATGTGATAGGTGTAGCAACATATTATTTAAACATGTCACCTCAGACGTTTTACAGTGTAACAATTGTAAAGATAGAATATATCTTCGTGAAAGTATTGAAATCCACACTCTTCAAATGAACACTGCCTGTTAGCATATATCATATCCCATACATATATTATTCTCCAGGGAAAAGGAATTTGTTTTATTTTACTACTTTTCGGTTTCCATAATAAATGACTACTCATCAGTTCTTTTGCAGACCATCCTGCCCATAGCGTGGCGGGGTCTCAATCAACTGTCATGCATCTTGTAGCACCATCGGACTGTGCTAGCGATGGAGAATATGCTAGAGCTGGGGTATGTTATGGACTTACAAATAAAATACTGCTGACGATTGATTATATTCATAGTGTATAATATGTTGAAACGATTAATAGATGTGACATATGAAATTGCAATAGTATTAGACCACAGCCGCAAAAGCGGACAAACATCTGTACAGTCGAAAAACACAATGCAAACAGCACGGCTAAGTCACAAGCCGCGAAACGTTACAAACATCTGTACAGTCCAAAAAACACAATGCAAACAACATCATATAAACCATTCTGATTCTGATAACACTGTAATGACTGTTGCGAACAACTGTAATGAACAATGTGTTCAGACTTCTCATTCAGGATAATTGGTTCTACAATAAAATTGACGGACAGTACATTCCTGACCATATTTTTTTAACTATGTCAGATAGTTGATAAGCACATACTTTATATTAAATCACACATTGTGACTATTGGTTTCTGACAGGTATTATTGAAGTGGATGGATGAGTGTGCTGCCATTGTTGCGATGAAACACTGCAAGTCTAACGTAGTAACAGCAGGATTGGATGCCACAAATTTCCACCTCAAAATTCCAAGAGGTTAAGCATTTTGATCATTAAAGATATCATTTACCCCAATATTTACCTTTAAGTGTGTGCTTGGAAATAAAATAAATCACATTAATTTTTCTATAAAAAAATTCTGAACAACATTCATGTGTTCAGATTTCATTTCTATATTGCAAAGAAAAAGAAGTAATTAAAAATATATAGCTTTATTTATCACATGATTAACAAGTCAATTGAATGTGAAACTCTCACATTCTCATAACCTTTTGAAGGCTGAATTAAAAAAAAAGAGCTTCCAAAATGCATTTCTTCATCCAAGAAAAAGACTACTCAATTACTATTCCATTTGATAGAAATATCTGGACACATTAAAGTAAAATACACTTAAATAATATTGCTAACATTATTTGTTAAACATTCAAGTAACTGGGCCATCTCAAACATAATTTCAAACAAGAATGAATAACAATTACACATAAGTAAAAATCTGTCCATTAATCAAACACAAGAAATTCAATAACATATTTCTTCGTCCAAAAATACAAATCTATAAATAACTTATTCCTGCTGTGATTCGCCATGCAACTCAAACAATTTTGCTGCTTCAGGAATTTCATCTTCTGTAATTCCTGTTCTGATGATTTTACGGGCCACACCCATTTTGTTAAAAACATTCCACATCAAAAGTCCAACAACAATTTTATCTTTTGTATAGAATATCACACCTTTTCCAAAATCTTCCTCTGCTACGACGGGGACTGGAGCTTTGCTGACTTTTACATCTTCAGACGTGTTTTTCTCTGTCTCAGAACGCAGACTTTCACCAGTTTGTTCAACCACTGCTTTCGGTGTATCCTTTTCTGTAGCTTTTGCAAACACACCAACTGTAGGCAAATCAGAGTCCACAATACCTATAGCTTCAAATCCTATTTCTGGTCCAAGGTCTGACCAAAACATTGACTGATGAGAATAATGTTTGCCAGCACCCGTCATGTTTTCACCAGCTAAACGGCCACTCACAACTGCATGGTCATGATGTTCTACCCGACGCCTTCCGAGTCTTACGTCATAGAAACATGCTGCATCTCCAGCCACCCACACATTACTTCTTGCCTCTAACTCTGCATTGACTAGGAATCCTCCATACTTCTCACTGGTTTCTAATCTTGACGTCTTGCTTAAGTCAACATTGGGTTCCAAACCAGTGGCTACAACCACATGGTCTGCCAAAATTTCCTCTCCATTATTCAAAACGAGTTTAACCTGGTTTGTTTCTTTGTTAAAAGAGCATCCAGTGACAAAGGTCCCAGGTTTCACATTCACACCTTCATTCTTAATCTTTTCCAAAGTCCATTTGCTTAAGTACTCAGGTAAAACTTTTCCTATGCTTCCAGCTTCTGGATATGTTTGGATTACAGTCATCCCCGTTTCTTTTCCTCTCTTTCCTAACGCACAAGCCAATTCACTTCCAAGGAATCCACCTCCCACAATTGCAATTGTTTTAGCTGACTGCGTAACTTCATTCAATTTCTTGAAATCAGTTATCCTTCTAAAGAGAGTTATATTTTTAGCAACATCATCACCAGCCTTTTCAATAACAGGTAAATTTCTTGGTCTTCCACCTGTTGCAAGGAGCAATTTCTTGTATTTCACTGTCTTACCATTGTCTAATCGTACATATTGTTTAGAAATATTGACATCTGTTACTCTTGTATTCTTCAAGACAGCTACGCCACCATGGTCTTTATCTGCCAACTCTTCTGGCTTACAGAAAAATTGTTCTTTTTCAAAGTAAATACTTCTCTCCTTTCCATTCCATTGCTTAAACCGTAAACTTTCAGCTGCTTCCTTATCTTCACTGAACCATAGTTCTTTGGACAATGGAGGTCTCATATAAGGTCGTTCATCTTCGTCACCGATGAGCAATACTTGAGCTTCAGAATCTTTGGACCGGATAGCGCGATATGCTGCAAATGCTGCTGTTCCTGCTCCAACGATCACATACGGAACTTCAGTTGGAAAAGTAGGAGTTATTGGAGCAGGTGGAGGTGGGGGTGTAGCTTCACTTTTAGGAGGTGCCTCATCACTCGAACTTTTCTGCGCAACAGGTGCAGGTGCCTCCGTCTCTTTAAGTGCAACGGGTGCCTCAGGTGCTTCAGTTGCTTGCGTGACTTCAGCGCTAGCCAGTTCGAGTTGTCCGGCTAATGGACTGTTCATGTCCACATTAATTTTCTTGAAATCTGGTTCCTCGTGCAACAAAAACACACCATATTTTTTCATCGCCGCTAGAGTGACACCGAACAGCACAATGTTGCCAATTAAGTACATATTCCATTTTGTATTCCTCGAATTGAAGTTCTGTTGCCAGCTACCGGACGGGACAGGCAAATCATTAATGGTAACACGGTGCTCTTTTGCCAGCTCATGCAAGGACTTCTGATGTCCATGTTCGCCTCCATGTGTTCCCATTCTACGTGCCATCTGACCCGATAGCGGGGCTGTTCGCTGTGCGATGCACGAGGCATTTGAAAATCCTCGATTAATAATGTTAATTTTAGACGACACTACGTTAATATATCGCAACATTTTGATTTATTTCAATGTTTAGGTTAAATGTAAGTTAGTAAGCAAAACATGGACCCGGAAGTGTCGGTAGGTAAGTAGAACGTGTGAACCTTGCATCATACACTTACACACTTGGCAGGTCCCACTGATCAACGGGAGGGGGCATAGCACACTTAGTCACGATTTATTAATTTTCTGCTCTCAACACATCCCAGCGACACATATACCACAAAGAAACTGATTAGTCAATTATTATCACATTCATAATATTTAATTACATAAAAAACAACAAAGTTCAGTTTGAAAAAAGTACCCGCTTGTCAATCAAGATTACTAAAAATGTACAAAATAATACAAGTAGTTTCAATACATTCAACATTCAATGAAATTCAAACATTATTAACTATCTAATGTACCAGGGTAATTCTAGGTTTTTATAATCAATAGATGTTCCAAAATACTTTGTAAAATTTTAATAACTATCCTAGCTAGATCTATGTCTGTTTTCAAATTTCAGGTTGTCTTGTAACGTTAACTGGTCAGGTTATCTTCACTAGCAATAAATCAGTAGAGATCGAAGTATTGGTCGATTTACAAAATCTCTTTAAAAGTTCTGATGCAACAAAAGAAAGAGCAGTTGATGCGTTCTTCACATTTGTGTCTCTTGATAAGAATGAAAACGCCATGCCAGTTCCAGCACTTCAGGTAATAGCTGAGAAAATTGAACTTTCACGCATTTATATCTAAATACTTTGGAAAAACTAGAATGGTTTGTGGCTATCAATAATTGCTGTCATTTTTCACTGACAATTTCAATGTTTTTTAATTTCACAGTTTTAGACATGCCTTATCTTGTAAAAGTACATGTACAAAAATTTTAACACAATTACATTTTATGGTATTCTATTGTGAAATTCCTGGATTAGAACATGACTAAATATTTTCATTTAGTTATTTAAATTACAAAATGGTTAACAGATATTTCCATTTTTTACCTCCAGCTTTTATCAGATGGAGAAAGAAAGAGGTTTGCTCAAGGGAAAAGACGTTATGAACTCAGAAAAGAAAATAGGAAGATACGTAAGCTTTCTATAAATGATGCATCTAATCTAAGTCTTATCACACCTTTATAATGTCAATAAAAGTGTATGAAATAAACGTATGTGTCAGTCTTGAATGCATCATGATACACCATGCCTTGGATGTTAATAGATATCATTTTCACAGATACACATACCCAGATGTGCTTTCCGGCAAACCGACAAGCGCCGGTAAACCATTCAACTACAAAGGTGATGGTTTGAAAACAACTGTTGGTTTGCCGGAACGTGCATCTTGTATTGTTTTACACAAAAATTCTAGCTTTACAAATAAATACTAAAATATCCAAACATAAGGACCTATTGATAAATTTTATGGCTATTTCGTATACCACAAAAGCATAAAGAAACATCATGATTTTGAATATGCACATGAATAGGGCAAGTACATTGTACATCTGTACCTGTACATATAAAGGTACTGTTCAAAATTGATTTCTCACCAGTCTAAATTCACATCCCCACTACTAGTTAAGAAATGAATTCTCCAAATACATATAATTTGGATGGAAAAGCAATATTTTGTCCCACATAAAATTGCTCTTAATCAAGGACAATTGACTATTTCAAAATTTTACTAATTCATTTTTAATCATATCTATTTTAATTTCTTCATGGCTGTTTAAAGTTTCAAAAAGAATCTAAAGATTTTATCATCAACTTTATTATTTCATGCACAATTTAAATAATTTTTCCTATGCACATAAAATCATAAAGGCTGTGATTTTACCATTTTACAATTTAATTTAGTGTAAAGAGTGAGAACTTTACACAGAAAATTACCGCAAAAATCGTGTGATCATGTTAGTAAATATAATAAGCAAATTTCAAACAACATATGCATTGAAGTTGAACAATACTATCATAGACAGTATAATTATCAAAAGCATAACATTGTGTAATAGTGATAAACTTTAAATCATCGGCAGCAGAACCATTGAAAATCCTTAGCAAATGGTAACTCAGCAGTACAAATAAATATTCTCTGAACAAATAACTTAAACTAAGTTCATTTATATGAACACTTAAACCCTGTTGCATTGCAATAAAATAATGCAAGTGCAATTGCAAATGTATACATAAATAAAATATAAGAAAGGTGACAATAACTTAAGTAAAACAAAATACAATACATGAATAGAACATACATAGATATATGGAAATGTATAATAAAATATCTACTGTAAGACATAAAAGATCTATCAATAAGTAAAAATAAAAAGCCCATTATCAGGTACAATATGAACATGAAATAACAGTCTACAAACTCTCAACATAATTCTATTCATATAATTGATGTGGATTTTCTTGTACGCCCACGGTGTACCTTTGAAATTTTAAAAATACCTCATATTTGTGTATGAGCCCAATAAGTTCACTAGTACCATCACTACTCTTCTACTTTTAATATTTATAATGTTTCCTGAGATGTTGAATACACATTTACTACAAACTATAAAAATCTAACATCTAGAACAAGTCACAAAACAATGATAGAGGTAAAACTAAAACTACTGGAACAATAACAGTCAAAATACAAATTAAAAGTGAATATGAATCCTTATTGATGCTCATCCGTAGCTAATGCAAGCTATCAACGATTTCTAAATACTTCAACAATGGTAGAAAAAAATCAAGCGTTGCATTGAAATGTGCAAAAGAAGCATAGCTATAGGATTACATCTAATGGGTAACCAAAAGCACCACAATAATTACGAAGTAGTAGCCTGATGATAAAAACAATACACACCATCCGAAACCGACATCTATGTGCAACAAAAAATAAATAGTGGCGATTCAAATGTTTATGCAGCTTGTTATTTGGATGTTGCGCGTAATGGCCCACTCTGGTTCCATTTCATGGCCTATCCTTTATCATATACGTGTAATACATGTAGCTGTATTACATGACCGATGCAAGCTGATCAACTTTAAGTTGCACGTAAAGGCCACTATTTTGGTTGCACATAGAGGTTGGTTTTGGATAGCGAGTACACAATATCTACATGTAAAATTCTAAAAGTGTTACTCTAATCTCTGCAGGTAATAACACTAGCTTCAATTTTTTAGGCACTAATAAATGCAGGAAAAAATACTTTCCATAACCACCAGAACATTTAATGTTCTACTACCAAACTAAATTCCATCAATAATACATGTGCACAATACCCTGCAGCTATATCACAACAAGATACTAATTTTTTGTTTTCAATAATGAAGTGACCATCTAAATCTTGCAATAACAGGGTCGCCACAATGTGTGGAAGTTAGCAAAAAACTTTTTTTCAAAACCAGTAAAAAGTATTGGGAAATTTCGAAATAAGTTATTGATAAAAGAAAAACGCTATAGGTCAGTACAAGTCTGGGGAAGTTCAATTGAAGATAATTTCAAAAAATAAAGATTTGACTGAAATTCCCATTTCAACCCCTTTAAACCCACAGAATGTAACCACAAAAACAATACCCTAAATATATTTCTATATTTTTATATTACATATCCAGTCTCACAGAACTTTTCTTTCACTTGCAACTTTGTGAAATGTATTCTATTACCCGGTACTACAGATCAGTGCAGGAATTATATAGTGGACCATTATTGTGAGAACTTCCCATAGATCGCTGAACGATCTAACGATATACCTCACAAAGTATTCTTAAACTGTATTCAATACTCTTGAAATTGTTGTTGATGCAAAGTTTAAATGATCACTACATTCAAAAGTGAAAACAAAAGTACTTGCAGATCAGCCATAACAACAAATCAGCCAACAAATGGACCTGTTTTAGGTTAACGCCACCAATAAAGGTGCGTCGCTTTTCACCATGTTGCAAACCAACAATCTTAAAAGCAGCAGATAAATATATCTTTTTAATAAGCACCTGAATAAATAGCGATCCAAAGACACCCGTATAAATAGCGATACAAGGACACATCCCATATTGAAGGACGTATCCATCACAGCTCATAGTTCACTGGCTTGGCAAGCACACAGCCTCGACCCCCTCCTGGTCCATCCAGGATAAAGCATCGAGCACCTTCCATGGGACGTGGTGGTCGATCATGGCTGAGGTGAGCAGGATCTCGTCGAAGTACTTGGAGTCTCCACGCAGGAACATCGCGCGGTACGACGCGGAGCTCTTGCACCAATGTCTGAAACAGCACCGCACACTGTCGTGAAACGCAAAACACTGTTTAGATGTTTTTCGATATCATATGTCATACATCTGATATTTCTTTTTTTTTCTTTTTCTTTTTTTTTTTTTTTTTTTTTTGGGGCGGTGTCAAGTAAAAAAGAGAACATTGCTCCACTTTTGAGTAGCGTGACAAAATGTACACCATCCCTAAGCTGATGGCTACAATCATTTCATTGGATGTAATGCGGAAATGTTATGATCGCAAGTCCAATAACCTCACTACCTGTTTCTATATAAGCACAGTGTACTTGGGTATGTACATTGTAAATTCTATTTTAGGCTTTATTCTATGCTTCAATAGTAGAACCACTTTCAACAGCCATGACAATGCACACGTTAAAAAATAATTTTAGTATTAACATGCACGCCAGCCTGCATGATTGTGAAAAGCTCACCTCTACATTGGGTACTGGAAACAGTAGTGCACTATAGACACTATACAATTTACAACTATAAATAATAAAATTATTTACAAATAAGGGACTATTCATTGTTACATAGCAATCAAACATAGCATATAAAACAGTTGACTTCAGTTGCACAGCATTGAAAAAAATACCAATAAAACCCTTTTCCACCCCATCCCCAATCCACCAAGAAACTGCAGCATTAGAATTCTGTATTGATCAAAGATATATCATGCTACAGTACTTGTGTAATAAGTGGATCATACCTGTTGACTTTCTCCTCTATGTACATGACACAGCCCGCGGGGAACATGCTGCTGTACTGATCTCTCAGCCGCCGAGTCCGCTGGATGGCAGCCTCCAGCTCAGCCTGCAACGTCAACATCCCAACTATATATTTTTTTCTAATCGTAGTTCCTGTCAAAAACCAGCAGGTGGCTACAAACAATTACATTCGGTTGGAAAAATATACAAACAGTATCAGTCTTTATCATTTCTTTCTGCCACGCCGTAGTATCACAGAGCTTTGGTTGATTGAGAGTGCACCATGTGCGGGTAAAAATTGTAGTAATTATTTTGAGACACCTTGTACGATCGTACTGAAATATTTCTATTGAGACAGCGAAAAAGCTTCATGCATATGCAAAACCACCACGTGCTTGGTTTGTTTGTCTATTAATTTCCCATGATTCCTTGTTATACGAAAACAGGGGTATATTACTAACCTCATGTATCCTATACATAGCATATGGTCTCATTTTGTATTTCATGTTGTTATTCCTATGCTATATTGTATCAATCACAAAAATTGTTCAAAAATGTTTTTATTGAAGCTTTTCGGCTCTAAACATACCTCTATAATCATATGATTAGGGCTCTGTAGAGGCAAAAAGCTTTGCATCAATTATTTATGTATAAGATAAAACTCTCTTCTATGGACGCTCAAAATCTCTTTCGCTCATTCTAAGAAAAAATGCATCCAAAAAACCCGGCAGTTTTGTACACCAAGCATTTGTCATTTGTCAAAACCAGAAAAATTTATATCATCTGATTTAAACCCCTTAGGTCTGGACAGTCATAGAGCGCATTATGTTTGAAATCTTAAATAAACAATCATGCTTAATTTTAATACAATACTCGCACAGAATTCATAAATTGTAAAACTCATCCATGATTTGGGCATCTAGATAAGTATATACAAATTATTATCTATCAATTGAGCATATCAAGTATAATAATTTAAGTGGATTTAATGTATATACACAGATTTTGTATGGTTATTGTACAGCAATATAAATAAATCCTACACAAATGCTATTTGTAGAGGTCCGACTTCCATTACTATGAACTAACTCCAGAAGTGAAAGCCTACTCAGTAGTACTGTAAAATAATACACTGTTCAATGGACAACTCTAGACCTCTTTTGTTCAATCTCCATGTGACAAGATGAGGTCAGGCAGTTTACCGTATAAACTCGATATTAGATATCATATTACTAATCTCATGTATCCAATACATAGCATATGGTCTCATTTTGTATTTTATGTTGTTCTTCCTATGCTATATCATGCCAATCACAAAAATTGTTCAAAAATGTTTTTATTGAAGCTTTTCAGCTCTACATAGCCCCAATCATATGATTAGGGCTCTGTAGAGCCAAAAAGCTTCAATAAAAACATTTTTGAACAATTTTTGTGATTGGGTACAATATAGCATAGGAAGAACAACATAAAATACAAAATATTTCAAGTGTGTACATTGTAATTGCCCAAATAAAACGCTTCATTTAATCTATTTAAAGGTGTTATTTAAGCACTTGTGCACATACTCGCACGTGCACCTCCGTAGACACACGCACTCCTATGATGGATATATATGGGCATATATGTAGCCTTTAACAGCTTTCTGCTTGAGAAGACCACTTCATTCTGATCTTACAACCTTTGGGTTATGTTTTTGAATCTCGCCATGACCACTGGATGGAGCCAATTGAAAAAGGTGAGTTGCAACATCTGTCCCAATGTCTCTCATGTATTTTGTATGCAATGATAAGAGATATTATGCCAGGATTCCTAAAGACCCTGACCAATTCTGCACCAAACGATGTCACTTTTATAGAAATCCATTTTGATTGAAGGCCTAGTTATTGGACAAAAGGTGGGTTCGGTGAATTAAAATACAAACTCTAGAAATTATCATTGCTAGCTGAAGAACCAACCTGTATTTTCTGCACGCAGCCCAGAAAATCTATATCCTGGTTTAAACCTTCCTGGTCGTGGTGCCACGAAATAAACAATCATGCAGCATTTCAGACGGCTATCCATCGGGGTATCGGCCGGCCCAGCAGCCAGTAAAACACGTTCTCCACCCAGCTTCCAGAAATGCGTTGTAAAATAATACAGATGAAGTGCTGAGACAGATCGAATAGTATGATAGAATGTTGGATCAGATAGACATATGTAAACAAAACAGGAACATAAATGTTATGATTAGGTTAAAAAATTGTTATTGAGCTTTTCGGTTTCACGGCACAAGGAAAATGACAATATATATTGTCACTTTGATCCTACAACCTTTGGCCCAAAGGGAGAAGCTCACATCAATGTTCAAATTTGTATGCAATGAAAGAGATACATGCCAGGATTTTTAATATAGCAACTTTCTTTATTATTATCCTGTTTATAGAATATTTAATATGTCAATAACAGATGTATTGTTGTTGTTAAAAACAAACAACATTGTAAAACAAAAAAGAAAAATATAAGCTTTATCAACAGTTTCTTCTGTTTTGTTGACTGTGAACGAAACAGAATAGGCTGTTGAAAGTTTAGTGTGAAAAATTGCTTGTATTATCCTGTTTAAAGCTATAATGATTACGTTTGTCTATCAAATCCAGGATATATGAACTTCCATCAGAATAAACTACATAGAGTTGATGATGTGTTTCAAGACTATGCTCAGTCATAAGAATATTTTTTTCTGTAAAAACTTGCATCAATACGAATTTTAAGTTTTAGTGTATGGAATGTGAAAATTTTGTAAATTAACAAGTAAGTTATACACTTGATGTTGTGATTGAAACTACAATTTACTTTAAGATTACACTCCATGTTCCCAGCCTGTTCGTACAGAGCTGTCAACAGACACTTAACAGATTTCGATGCTTACACTTACATGTATGTGTAAAACACAAGCCTTTGACAGGATGTTTGGTCTAGCTCACCTTGGGAGTATCACAAGTTTTCAGTATCCTGAGGATGTTGAGTTTGAGGTTGAATATGGAGATGAGCCCCAGCCTGGGTACGATGTCGTCTCCCAGGATCACAGAGCAGGTGAACGCCTCCGCATACCGCGCAGTATCGAGGCTGGAACACAGAATAGATAAGATGAACTGAAACATTTGGCCTTAAAACTCGTGGGCGTCTCAATGGTCGTAAAAGGTAGGGTCGGGACAAGTACTTCAGTACTTGATAACGAGTTGAGTACTGTCATTACTCAAGTACACTTTTTGTACTCGAGTACTCGTATGTTCATTTTAGACGCTATGGCCATTACGTTCAGAGCTGGTGGCTTTAGACGGTCCAATTTAAAATATTTATGACATAATATTGTACTACTTAGAATAAATGTTTTATCAAAAATTGTGACTGTGTACTTATTTAATGGTTTCTCAATATGTCTAACACAATTAAAATACATGATTTAGCCTTTTATGGTGGAAATTGATAACAAAGTTAGTGAGTAATCTAAAGGTCAAGTACTCAAGTGCGAGTTTTATGCCTCAAGTACTCAAGTACAATTTTGAGTACTCATCCCACCCCTAGTCAAAGGTAATTCAATGTCACATGACCTACCTGACGAGTCCGCCTGGTGGCGAGTACGCGAAGCAGCGCACGGGGTCGCTGTGGTATTCTGGGCGCTGGTTGATGAGGAGCGCGAGGATGGCAGCCACGCCGGCCCCCAGACTGTGACCCGTGATCACAATGTGGTAGTCCTGCAGAACGGAGCAGACGCCGTCAGTGTGTAGGGATCTTTATGTCAGCAGTCAGCACAGCAGGCAGTAGGTATGGATCTTTATGTATCTTCACATTACTCTAGTACATGACTATACTCTAGTATATGACTATACTAGAGTAATGTGTATGGTATAGTGTTTATAAAGCATAGTAGTAGACCATGCATACACCTCCCCCTTCCATGATGCGGGGCCCATGGTACAAATGTCTTTTGCACAATTTTGATCTTTTAGTTTGGAAAGTAATAAACTTATTCCATTCTTATAGTATCAATCAATCGGAAATTTTAAAGAATTCAAAAACGTTGACAATATTTCTTTGAATACAAACAAGAGATTATTGAAGCATTGTTTAAAATTGATCAATCAGAATTGAGTTTACAGGATTTCACGGATATTCATTTTCAACTGCTATTATTATTTTCTTACAGACTCCTGCACCACATAATGCAGCCTTTATCACCTGTGCCTCGTCTGGACGTTTTAGGGCCTCTGTGAGCTGCTCCCGCGCCTGCTGCAGCAGAGGCTTCCCCCCAGCCTCCCCCTCCACCAGCAGACCGAGGATGTACCTGAACAAACCAACAACATACTGCAGAACACAAATAGATACTGCAGAACAGAACAAAATACTGCAGTACACAAATAAATACTACAGAACACAACAAAATACTGCAGTACACAATTAGATACTGCACTACACAACAAAATACTGCAGTACACAAATAAATACTGCAGAACAAAACAAAATACTGCAGCCAATAGTGCTCTATACTAAGTAATTAGAGGGGGGGAATATACCCTACCCCATTCTCAAGTCTCAGCAAAAATCCCTGGCCATTCTCATTAATTTTCTAACCATTTTCATTTCACAATTTTACAATTTCACAATTTTTCAAAATTTTCATAAGGAAACTGACGAAGCTTGTGACGTCCGTACCTGGCGGCTTTGAGCATTCCCTCGTGAGCTAACGGTTTTTTAGTCCGGCCACAGTAATCTCTTCACTCGAAAAAGCTACAAGGTCTGTCAGAATATCCTGAAATATAGCGGTGCAAGTCAATGGGAAGCTTGTAATTTACGGTATATTGTTTTGTACTTCTGATCACTACATGCTATATTTTTGTTCAATGAAATATGAGAGTAGATTTATAAAATTCATGTGATTTTTTTTTCTTTGTGTACATTTTAATCCACATAAATGAGTAGGAACTGAAGCTCAAATCTGCTTCTCTGACTTGATAAAATGTGTGATATAAAAGCAAGAAGGCGGGAATACCTCTAGTGACAACGTCCCTCTGATTGCGACCACAATTGACTTGAACTTATGGTCCAAGGCCACATAGAAAGGAACTTCAAATAACTGCAACAGAAAATCATCACAATAAAATTACATTTTACTCATTTTGACTGTATAGCAAGGTTATAATGACAACTATTTGACTTTCATGCTATATGTATATTAAAGGTACCTAAGTATAACCTCCATGTCTACAATAAGACCACATTTCATTGCCCAGGCCTAAGTTTAGACTATCACAAACTCCCATAAATTGACCACCTCTCTATAAACATAACTTGAGGCCTTCAGCCAAAGTCTGTACCACATAGGGATATATTTATATCAGATATTTCTGCAAACATCTGCTTTTCATACCATGTCGCTGACTTCTGCTCATACATGTTGTAATGTTACACAGGAGCAATGCTAAATTCTGCTTTCGTATAAATTCTTTAAAGCAAACGTCAACAAATCTGTACATAGCGTCATGAAAATCATGAGCAGAAGTCAGCAAGATTTTAAAACAGAACAGATTATTAAGTCAAAAGGTAACGAAATTTTATTGAAATCACAAATTTTCGCATCATCGATGCTTTCTCAAGTGAAAAATGTTATGTAAATAATATGTTTTAATATGATATGGTATGAGCAGCTTCAAGAACTTTTTATATCAGCAAGAGTTTACAAAGAGCACAAGTTGGCGGAAATGAGCAGCTGTGTAAACGTCTGGTAGCCATTGAGTAGATAGATTTAGGTAGATGCTTGTTTGAAATTTGATTTTTTATTTTTTTATTTTTTTATTTATCAATTTTACAAAAATTTCACCTTGTACAGGCTTCTTCTTGATTAAAAAATGCAAAATCAAATTTCAAACAAGCATCTACCTAATTCTCTATAGTCAATCATTTTAACTGATGCAACACAGAAAAATTTCTATTATTCTGCCTGTCGCGACCTTGTTGTGGAAGGTGACGTAGACGAGGTCGGCGTCGGTCAGTCCGGTGGTCATCTTGATGACCGTGGTGTTGGCCAGCAGCCCGTTGTCGTCATGGATGTTGTCAGGGAGACCGCGCGGAAACAACCTACAGCACCACCAGACCATTGGCTCTATCATTTATTAATGTATATTATGGGATGCAGGAATAATCATAGTTTAATTACATATCTGTTTCTTTGGGTATCAAGCATTTTCTGATATTGCACGTTATTGTGTTATTTTTAAACTTCTCTCTCTCACGTCTTTTAGCAAGCATATTTCTACCAACGATAGATATAGCTGAAGACATATTGTGTTATTGTTTTGGAACCTCATCTCTAGTACTCTATTAGTGGAAAATGCATGCCATATGTCATCTGCACATGATGACAAGATTTATAATTCTTTCGAAAGAACTGCCCAAGAAGGTAAAGAACTTTAACAAAAAGAAGTGTTTCAAAAGTGTTAATAAAATATGATCAAATATAGCAGTGTTTAGTTTACTTATCTTAAAAACAAAAGATGATTTTATGAGTTGATTTTTTTTAGGTAATTACTTACTTTGTTACAAACAAAAACATTCAGTTGGAAAAGTAGTTAAACCACTGGTAATGAGTTTAGATATAAGTAAATACAAAAAAGAAGACGGCTATGCGTAAAATGATAAACATCACAAGGAAGTTAGCATTTGGTGGTGCATGCAGGACGTTCATGCATCTACTAGTATATAAATAGTAAAATACATAATGGTTACAGGGCTGCCAACCCCTCAATAGCCATTTCTGTAATCAGGATGCCCACAATTAGTATTTTAGGGGTATTCCGTGGTGGAACGGCAAACGGTCTACAAAAATACTGGATGTAAAAAGAAATCCATAAGTGCAGAACTGATATGTATGTATTTCTGGTGTAATTCAACCAATATTCAGGGCTTTTAACACCAATCACAAGCACACATATCTATGTTGGGATGCAGTTCCTGTGCTTTTACTTCATAAAAAAATTTGAAGGTAGAATTAGTATTTGGGTATTTTGGGCCGGAAATCTGTATTAATACCCGGCATATCTGTACTACTTGGCAGCCCTGTGGTTATCAACAGTAGCCACATTCAGACAAGATTCAGAGATGCATCATTGAAGCACTTAGTATACATGTAATTATGTTTACTTCACTATAATCCTACACAACAACTAGTGACTGGTATTAACACTCCTCAAACGGTTCCATGTTTCATGTTTGGTTAGTTTTTGTTCAGTTCTACTACATACTTTAGTACTGTTGAATATCAACTATAAAATCCTTAATCAAGATATCTAAAAGAAAATAGTCTAGGTGTTGTGAATGAAAAGCATATTATTATTTGCCTATTCCTTTTTTAAAAAGAAAATTACCGATAAAAACAAGAAGAACCATCAACAAAGCATGGATGATGCTAATGTAAAACAAGAGCATTTTACCCTAAATATTTATGTAAAGGGCAATACAATAATAACAATGGTCAATTTGGTGTGGTAGATTGTTTTACAAAAGTCGATATACACTTTGGCACTCTGATAATTCATTATCTAATGTAATTCATGATAAAAGATTGCCGTTTACACGAACGTTTAGGGTACTATGTGTTAATCACACAAGTTATAATTAAAACAAAGTAAAAGCATGCACTTTGAAATTGTAAATAATAGATACACGCGGTCATGAGCAAAAGATCTGTTCTAGCAGATTACTGAATCAAAATTGCCATCTTAATTCAATTGTCGCATTCATGTGTTGTAAATGATAATGATGCAACACAAACTTTGCAGACTCCACAAAAGTTGGGTAACATTGTCACCTTTTTTTTACATCACCTATTTATTCACCACACAATAATCAATTAGTACGACTAAACAAAAATTATACAAACAAAATCTAACACCATCCGATGTTTCTGTGAATACAGCAGCCTTCTTTATATGCACAAGTGCATTTAAAATATAATGTAGCAAACTAGCAACGTCACAACACAAGACAACAGAAACAGCAGCAGCCTACCCTAATAGAGGCCCATAATGAACCATGTTCCTCCACACATGGGCACTGAAATACAATGGCAATTTTCTTACATTTAAAACATCCAAAGGTATTTTGATGTTTACCTCCTGTATTTTCGTGCTGATGAGATATTTGAGCAGATTGACGAAAAAACATCACAATCCGTTATATTGCGGACGGGATTGTGGCGTGAGTCCCTACAATGTTGTCCATAAACAAGAACTAGTTAGATTTTAAGGTGACTTCATCATAATAAATTTTATTGCTAGAAATAGGAAAATGTAGGTAACATCAAAATGTAGGTAACATATTAGTGTAGATAACAGTCATGTTACTTACACTCATCAATATTTACCACTAAAATGAAACAAATATGCTTTCACATTAACTCATGAAAGATTGCAATGGCTCATATACCGGTATCTAAAAGAAACATGCATTTTATAATGATATAAAATTTGTAGGTATCATTGTAGGTAACACGTAGGTAACATGTAACATGTAGGTAACAATCATGATGTTACCTGCTCATTTCAATATACTTTTTATGTTTTTAGTTATAAAAACTATTTCAGGTTCCTTTCTAAGATTTATCATTACAAGCATTGTAAAAACTATCCTCTACTGCACATAATTCTCTGTATATGCTTATATTGTACAGCAGCTGATTTTTTTTTTTTCTAATGTCAGAAATGGCTATTTCACTTTCACCTGCTTCTTTCGCAATGTCATTTGCTGGAAATATGAAAGGCTGCTGGGTTTGCCTATGCTCGTTGAAGGTATTCATACTCTCATAATTAGAAACGAATTTAAAAGTTTGAGGATTTTCCTTAGAAATGTTGGTTTGACTTGGTTAAGAATTGTATTTAGTCTGCTATTCATTACACAATATATTTAAATAGGCATTTAATGATGTATAGAATTTGTGTCCACCCTGAGATTATTTTTTGTTTTTCAATTTATAGTACATCGAACGTAGGTAACAAACTGATTCACGGCAGTTACCTACACTCTTAGTTTTTTTTGCTATCAATGATTTCACTAACAATTAATAATATTTAACTCAGACATATCATATATATTAACATATATAAATTACAATTTATTTAGATAACCATTAGTATGACCAATATTAAAGAATGCACGTCTGGATTAGGCAACCGTCACGCTTTTTTTATCGAAAAAACTTTAGATCTCGTTTGACACCCACGTATTGTTACAATCCACTCGATGAAATAAAATGAAACGGGTATGTGTGAATAGCTTAATATATTGACTTCAATTATATGATTATCAAATATATTATATGTGTAAGAGATTAGAGAGAAGTGTGATCCAAATAAGGTGGTCGCAATGTTTGACGATTACACGAATATCGTGCAATTACCCTTTTTTTAACTTCAAAAGTTCCTTGTAAAATATTTCAATATGAAATTTATATTTCAAAATGAAATTCCATGCATGTTACAAAAATTTAGATGTTTGGAGATTTGGAACACATTTCATTATTTTTGTAAGTGCATGGATAGTTTTGTATTTGTGTGACATAATGATAAATCAATAATACATAAAACTTCACTGCAATGGTAATCTGAATAAAAATTTTCAAAACTTTTTACATCAGAGCAACTCATAGCAAGATAGACTTTGAAAAATAACTGTACGTATTATGGTCTATCTCTGGAAATTTTTTATGTTACAGCTTTATTACAGCTTCTTATACGTTATATCTATACTCTAGTAATTCTGCTAAAACTGAAAGCAAATCGAGTTATTAGTAAAAAAAGCTGAATCTTCAAACATTGCTAGCATTGAGCCATGGTGAGATCAAATTCAATGCTTTACAAAAATTAGCAAACAATGAAAGCATTATATTTAGCAAAGCGAAATCATAAGCAAATCCACAAAACTAACACATATTTTGACCTTATCAGAAATATCATGTGCTCTACATTTACATAGCGTGTATTGTGTAGGTTTTTTTTTTCTTTTTCTTTGAGACTAACTTGTGTCAAACTCTTCAGTCCTTATACAAACAGATCTGAACTAATTCTAATTCATATAAAATTTAGTTCTGCTTGACACCATACAAATACAAGCTTCAATGAAATGTAAATGTAAAGCAAACAATATCCCGTTGTGTTAGAAGAATAAGTCAGGACCTTGCACAAATGTTAACAGTATGTGTGATCTATTAATATATGTGTGTATTTTTCTTTAAGTGCATAGTCTTTAGGTGGGTGTTTATGGCACATTATGTACCTGCTCCTGATGGTGGCTGGGTATTTTTATAGTTTAGGACCTCGCATGAATGTTAACAGTATGTGTGATCTATCAATATATGTGTGAAGAAGGCGTATTTTTTTTAGGTGGGTGTATGTGGCGGTGTATCTATTTTTCACTATGTGGGTGTATGTGGCGGTGTGGCTATTTTTCATTAGGTGGGTGTATGTGGCGTTGTACCTGCTCCGTTTGAGTATCGGTCCGAGCCCCCAGGCTGCGACGGGCGAGCGGAAGATGAACATGGGCCAGCCGTACGCGCCGGCCGCGAAGCGCATGTAGTGGGCCGCCTGAGGCACGCACATCCACGCGTGCGGGGAAGAGAGAGTGGACGACACTGTGACAAAACATACATGAGATTTATCATTCAGAAGATGTTTTATAGTTTCTGGATTTAACATATTAATGCACTAACATTATGTTAGGAACACAGAAACTGTTGATTTATGTGGCTACGTTTCAAGGGCACACGCCCCCTTCGACTGACTTCTTTTGAAATGTAGCAATGTAAATAAACAATTTCTGTGTTCCTAACAAAATGTTAGTGTATCAATACACACGTGATTGATGTCAACAATGTCGTGACGGTCGTCTAATATTGTACTGAGAAGGACTGATGCGCTCGTGGATTGGGAACATATTACAATGATGAACACATTATTGAAATCAGCAATATCATCTACGTACAATATATGTTTAAACAAGTTTGAGTTTGTATGTATTGATGGAGTTGTCTGGCTTCTCATGAAATGTAGAGGCTCAGAGATAAGCAGCACACAACATATTAAAGACATGCTATCAAAACGTTATCACATACTGATGTATATTTTCAATGGTTATCATGCTCATGCTCCAGAATTGCCTCATAATATCCACATGTCACTAACCTTACCTGAAAAAAGACTCAATTTCAAAGTCACGATAATCAAAAACCCTGATCTCTTTTTGGAAAAAAAAGTCCTTGAAAACACAGACCTAAATCAAGGTAGTTAAATCCACATGTCACCCACCTAAACTTAAATAACGACTCAATTTCCATGTCACGATATTCAAAAACCCCGATCTATTTTTGAAAATAAAAAACACCAAGTCCTTGAAAACACAGCCCAAAATCAAGGTACAGCTGTACTCACAGCTAGCCTCGATGTACGAAGGCGCGGGCGAGATGTCGCACTCGTGGCTGAGCCCATCCTTGAGCGCCTGGCGCCGCTGGTCCTGCTGCTTCTCGAGGAGGATGAGCGCCGCGAAGTGGTCAGACGGCGGGATCGTTATGTCGTCCTGGCAACGCAGGGGGGGGGTAGGATTATGAAAGTAGACATATTAAGCAAATTCACAAAACTCAGACATAAATCTTATCCAAACAGTCTTATTAATAAAATATTATTATTTTTCCCATTTTTCTTTAATTTTTAACTTGAAACTCTTTCAACCTTATACAAAAAATAAAATCTGAACTAATTCTATTTCAATAAAAGTTGAGGGTTGCTGACACCATGCAAATACAAGCTTCAATGGAATGTGTAAATGTGAAAAATAATATATAATCAGGTGAATAGTGGGATAGCATAAGTTCTCCATGAACAACACCTTTGGTGTTTTTAGATTTCTAAATGTATTTTTTGGAGGTTAGGTAATTATCCAAATCTTCATACTCTTAATGTGAGATTGTTATGCACTAGTGACGATAATCGACTACTGATGGATATGTGGATATACCCAGGTAGGGCTGAATGCTCGGATTTGACATTTGGCGGCCCGTATTCTTAACATTGTCATGATTGAAGCCTCAGATAACAAAAAAAGTTCACATCCATACAGAAAAGCATCAAGAGATCAGGCAACATGATACATGTATGTAGAAACCAGTGGCAGGAACAAAGTCTGAACTAATCTTCTTGTAGCCCAGGGCCACCAGGGTACATGTTCAGCCCTGCATCATGAACAATGAGCCAACTTTTAGTTTTTCAATACGAATATCAATGTGGGGATAAAACTAACATAAAACACTTACCCTAAAAAATCCGGAGAAGAGGGCAGCAACAGAATTGAGTGACATATGGTCTTCAAGGCCGGCTTTCTCAGCTATGAAATGAATTCTGAAAAAATGAGATACTTGTAACCACTACACACACTTGGAATTGTCTTTTCAATTCATCATTGTAATACAAAAATTCAATAGCAATAAAATTCTGAAGAAATGTTAATTTGTCAAGGGAGGTCTTCTAATTTGACTCTCACACACCTAATATTTGTGCACAAATGTCATATTCACTTTTAACACTGTGTATAAGTAGTATTTTTTTACAAATACCCCGGTACTCATCATATTTACTAGTGTATATTTGTATATTCTTACAATTTAGACACTGTGAATTTTAATGTGCTTGCGACCGATTCCTGAGATTCAAAGTTTTCTGTGTGATGAACACTTCTGGAGCTTGCAAATAGACCAAACAGACTGAAACAGAAAACGAGCAAGTATAACTGATTATCAGTATAAAGCAAGAAATGATTGAAGACTGGTCAAATACAATGCTAACTTGAAACACAAAAAAAAAAAGTAAGTAAAAACTTACTATAATTGAATGAGTTCATTGTGTTAGATGCATTGCAGCATCAACTCGACCAGATTCTTTTTTTGTATTTAATTATACAAAAATAACTTATTACATTTACCTTTTGAAATCTCATATGTGACCCTATACAGAATTTATCGCATGTCAGTTCAAATGATCTCTCATTAACATAATAAAGTTGTACATGTGTTTTCTCAAACCAGTCTTACTTACACTATAATCAGCACACAGCAAAGTAGTGTCCTGTATACATATTGGGTATGTTCAAAACCACCAACATCAGACTATGTAGCTGTAATACTACCTGAATGCCTATATGTATATGGTTACACTTTGCTTTTGTGCAATTTTAATGAAGCTATACCTTGAGAGCTTTCAATCCATCCTGGATCTTCAATCAAATGACGAAGATCCATTGAGACCAATCATTGAAACCAAAACAGGCCCAAACCTTCATTAAAATTGCACAAAAACCAAAGTCCATAATCTGTATTGAGACATATAAGTATACAAACTTGTGCAGATGAGTATCCACCATACCTGAACGCGGTCCACCCTGAGAGCAGCCATGCAGCCTGTGTGAGCCGTGTGCCCCAGTAGAGCGTGTCCGCGGGGCAGGTCGCGGGGTCCGCGCGGAGCACCCAGTCTGTGGCCAGCACAGTGAGCCCCACAAACACGCCCTCCACACAGAACTGCAACAACACGCAGGGACTACAGTACAGTCTCTGTTATGGTCTCGGACATTGCATAATTTGAATTATGAGCCCTCCCCTCTTTTTTGTTAAATCTTTTTAAGAACTATGTAGTTAATAGTCTAGAAAACAATGAATACATTTGACAACAAATAAACGTTGTACATTGCATGTTGCTTGACGATTTAGTATCTGCATTTATGTCATATAGTCTTCATATGTAGAACATGTAAGACTAGTACCACTTTAGGATGGGTAACTTTTTCGTCATTAGTATAGACTATTAAGCTTTGTCAGTTATAAGCACAATTTCATATAGTAGAGATTCTTTATTACAAACGAGCATAAGATATTTTTGGTTATGTACACCAATCTTTTCCAACTTCATATTTCTGTCACTTGAAATGCAGCAGTGATGTGAGAAATGACATCACAAAATCATTTTGACTAACACTTTATTACAATATACAATGACACGTGCCCTGTTGAAGCATCCTCATTACCTTAGCAACGTAGAGCTTGCCGAGATGTCGCCGGGGCCAGGGGTTGATGACGGTGCCCTTGAGGCTGGTGTGGATGATGGCGAGGAGCACGCCCAGGTTGAGGGTGGAGACGACCACGCCCCCCAGACACAGCAACCGCCCTGTGGCCTCACAACTCCAACCGTCACCCACCCAGTGGTGGTACAGCATGCCCGCCCCAGCCAACCTACAGACCAGCGCGGCAGGATGGTGATTGACATCAGTAATGGGTCCAACCACATTTTGGCAGGTTTTTGAACACCAAGGCTGACAAGTTGTCAATCTTTCGAACTGCGGAAATATTTTGATGTATATTTCAAAAAAGGAGATTTTGGCGGACTTTGGGATTAATTTGATATCATGACAAAGGTACATTAAAATACACTGTCATAAAGGTGCCAGACAACTGGGCAGGTAAGTCTGAAGACTTGCCGGCCCAATAAAGCTTTGCCAACTTTTGCTGACACCAGGGTCCCCCACCCCTTTGGGCAGGCAGCAATTGTGAAAACTCCCTTAAAAATCAGTTGACATGCCCCAGCATCATGGGGAGGCTGTGTGGTATATATACTACTGATTAACAAACACTATAATATACACATTACTAGTAGTAATAATTTACTACTATTATCTATATAATAAAACTATGTGTATGGTATAGTGTTTGTAAATCATTGTAGCATCATGCCATGCCACACATCCTCTCATGATGCTGGGGCCCATGATTATTGACATGGTTCTTCTTACTTAAATACTAATGTTGGTGATGTGTATTACGAACCATTTCAAGATTAATACATCGAACACAATGAACTCATACAAGAATAGGACTACAACATTGTCAATGCTCAGCAATGGAATGGCCCGGTTCACTCCAGCGGTGGCCCGTAGTGGTAACCAACTGGGCAAGACTGGCTGGTTAGAAATCTACTTTGGCTGGTTAAAAATCAACGATACCAGCCAATTTGGCTGGGTAAAATTTTGAGTGGCAATGAGTTCATTTTATTTTCATTTTTGTTTCAAATTGCACTGTCTGAATTTTATTCATCTTCTTAGTTCAATTTTATTTTTTCTGTTTGTATCTTACCAAACCAATGTACATGTCAACAATCAATTAACATTGGAAATTGTTTTTTGAGAACTAGTATCCATCTCAGACATAATTAACAAACACTATGGGTGAGAATTCCCTGAGGTGCTTACCATGAGCCAGTAGCCAGGGCACGGATGGCCTCAGGCAGGACCATGTCATCACTGGCCAGCCCCACCCACTTCCTGTTGAAAGCTTCTAAACACGGCATGATGACCCACTACTCAGACATACCAGCTTCTGTCAGAGTTCTGAAAAAAAAGTAAGAGTTCTGAAACAAAAAGAAACTGCTGTTAAATAGCCTGCAGTATTCTTCAATCTTAATTCTCATTAATTGATACAGGCAAGGCCTTTTATGTATTACAACAGAAAATGTACATTTTGATATTCATACTAGGCTTTTAATATTGGTTGAAACAGGAGTTTCACTCTTGGGAAGCTCCTTGGCTTCTTCAGGAAAAAAGTGCCCTTAATTGATGTGATGGTAGTAAAAGAAGATGATGAGACCTATAGATAACAAAAAGTGTACAGAAATTCTAAAACCCACAGAGTTTAAAACCAGATTTCAAGAATACACAGATATGAAACATCCATAGACTGGACACAAATGTAACATCAAAGAAACAGATTACTGGAAAAAGATGATAAAAAAATCCCAGAAGACAAGTTCTTGAAGCCCTCAAAATATGCCAGTGAGAACCGACTCGACCCTAAACGAGAACAAAGTGTGGGGGAACAGAAAATGCTAGGTTCTCAAGCTTTCTGGTCTCAAACAGGATCCTGAGGAAGCCAGGCAGTTGTTCTGGTGAAACAACTAAGAAGTACTAAAATGTATATGCTAAAACATTTGGGATTTCATGGCACACACACAAAGTTTTACTATGTCATTTGGTGGTGAAATTTACAAAGTAAAGCAACGTAAAATTGCAAGAATTTGTTTTGTTTTGAGTGTGTGTGTGTGTAATGAATCATATAAAAGCCTTCAAAGTCTAGTTGAGACATTTCATTATATGAAGTGAAAACATCCGATCTGCATCCGATAAACATTTGATTAATCTAAGATTAATTAGTAGCTAATGATCTTCTTAAATAGATTCAATAAATCAATATGTTTTGCTCAGCAATGTACTGCTCAGCAGATGATGCATTATTCTAATCTTTTAATAATCAATCATCTTTTGCCTCATTCAAAATTTGCAAAAATAAATCAAGAAACAAACTTCTAAAAAGTTACTATTCAAATGCTGATTGAGGCAAAAGTTGATTAATTATTAAAGGTGAGAAAGAACAGTAACTGCATGAACTGTAGTATTGATTAACTTCATTGTGTGCATGCGCTTATGTATTGCTCCAGAATACGGGATTAACCCAAGTAATATATGAATCTTTTAGAAGTTGTGAGTAACTAAACAAAGTTACACATCTAGCTTGGATACACAATTTAGCAGACATTGTCTTGTTTTAACTAAAACTATGATGATTAAACTCAAAAGTATCAAATACTTGATAGGGATGATGGCTATCATATTAAACACATCAAGCTCAATGAGCCATGCATATGAATTCAAGATCTAGGAATATTCCACATGAAGATTATCAGTTTATCAAATGGATAAAATCATTTCCAAAAGGTAACAACATATGCCAAGAAACAAAACTGCGAGACATCAGCAATAATGGAAATAAGACAGAGAACTTGATAGAGAAGTACAGGATTCCTCATTTTTCTCATCCTGAAAATCCACGAAGTTTTAGTAAAGCAGAATATGACACATTCTTTCACTTGATGTTTCTTGTAACACAAGCTTTAGCAGAAAACAATATTTCGTACTTTATGGCATACGGGACATTACTTGGGTCATATCAATTCCACGATATTATTCCTTGGGATGACGACGGTGACCTTATGGTGGACAACACCACTCAACTGACGCTTTTACAGATATTTGGTGAAAGTAGTTGGCTGGCAAAGAACTACGGCATTCAAATATACATTCCTAATGAATTTCAAATGAAAATATTCTTCAACAATACACCTGCCTCTGGAAGCGACCCACCTGGCAACCAAGAACATAAATGCTACGCTTGGAATTTCCCTTTTGTAGATATCTCGTACTACAATATCGTTGAAAATGAAGTAAAATTCCTCGACTTCCATGTGGCAATGCTAATACCTTATAAAGACGTAAGCTATCTTATAGATTAAAATAGAAATACCAGTTTTTGTATTGTATTCTTCTAAATCGTTAGTACCTTCAATTCAGCATTGATAAAAAAAAGTGCAGGGCTCGACGTTCTCACATGAATAAATACCACTTCACACATGATTCAGAGCAGTGACATTGCAAAATGAGGTTATCTATAAAATGTTATCAAATCCTATATACTAACCAACCTGAGACTTCTAAATATATTTGGATGGCTAAATAACAATAAATATATGCTTTCTTATAATAGTATTTCATCTTGCTAAATTATCTAATGATAAACTAAATCACACTGTGGTTATTGCTCTAAAATGCTTTACTTGTTTTGAATTTTTAGATATTTCCACTTCATCTACGACCGTTTGGGTCACTATGGCTGCCAGCACCACACAACACAAGATCGGTTATCAAAAGGAAATATGGCAACAAGTTTAGGTGTCCCACAGATGGATGGAACCACCGCTATGAATATTACGCATTACAAAATGGTGATGTTCCCTGCAATAATCTTATTTCTCATTACCCTTACGTCACGCGACAAGAGCATCCAAATGGAACACTGGAAACATTAATCCTAAAAAGAGTTGAGGTTTATACTATTCTTGTGGAGGACATCTTTGTGCAGTCTAAATATCCATTTCTACTCTATGATATAACCAATATGTATACATAAACAAGTGTCCAAGGGATGATTTGCATTTTGTCTGGCTCAACAAAAGTGGAACAATGTGGAACATTGTTCCACTTAGGGAGGGGGGGTTTCAGTCACGTTTCGGATATTCCATTTTTTTGGTGGGTCTAGGATTTTATCGCATGAGCTAAAACTTTTCATATTAGAATTCTATTATTTACAATTCAAATGTGCTATTAAAACGATAGGCAGCAGAGTTCACACTCAAATATCATGATTCATGTTCCTCATATATGATAAATATTATTTTATAATATATATCAGTAATATTTGAATAAATATTGCTATACACTGTGTAGATATTCTTCAATTATGTCACACATCTAATATTTCAACTTTTGGGGGGATTGGGAGTGCCTTAATGCATTTACTTAACCTTCCAGTGGAAGACAGAACACGAAAATAATAGAGTTGAAAAGTAAAGAAAATATCACAGATATTGCTTACAACAGTAGTAAAAACATGTCAAGCATTTGATCATTGTCCCTGCTATTAGTAAGACTGTTCTAACAGTATCTACTAGACCATCATTCATTGGATGTGATTTTAAAATTCTTATACAATCATTACGATAAAACTCATTAAACATTAAATTAATTATTGATATATTGAACTTGTGACTAGACTGAAATGCCCGTTGCAGAGTAGTGCCCTCGATATCTTTAGAACATCTCGTCGTGAGGTGCAAATAAAATTGCCTATCTCCAAGGTTGTACTCACTTTATAGATTCTCAGTGCTGAAAGCAAGGGTGTTTTTGTAGAATTTGTGGATACCCAAAGACGTTTTCACAAGCTTACAAAAAAACAAAACAAAAAACAACAACAACAAAAACATCTAGCTTGGATACACAATTTAGCGGACACAGTCTTGTTTTTACTAAAACTATGAAGATTAAACTCAAAAGTATCAAATACTTGATAGGGATGATGGCTATCATATTAAACATTTCAAGCTTAATGAGCCATGCATATGAATTCACAAGATCTAGGAATATTCCGCATGAAGATTATCAGTTTATCAGATGGATAAAATCATTTTCAAAAGGTAACAACACATGCCAAGAAGCAAAACTGAGAGACATCAGCAATATTCAAAATAAGACAGAGAACTTGATAGAGAAGTACAGGATTCAGCATTTTTCTCATTCTGAAAATCCACGAAGTTTTAGTAAAGCAGAATATGACACATTCTTTCACTTGATGTTTCTTGTAACACAAGCTTTAGCAGAAAACAATATTTCGTACTTTATGGCATACGGGACATTGCTTGGGTCATATCAATTCCACGACATCATTCCATGGGATGACGACGGTGACCTTATGGTGGACAACACAACTCAACTGAGGCTTTCACAGATATTTGGTGAAAGTAGTTGGCTGGCAGTAAACTATGGCATTCAAATATACATTCCTAATGAATTTCAAATGAAAATATTCTTCAACAATACACCTGCCTCCGGAAGCAACACACCTGGCAACCATCAACATAAATGCTTCGCTTGGAATTTCCCTTTTGTAGATATCTCGTACTACAATATCGTTGAAAATGGCGTAAAATTCCTCGACTTCTATATGGCAATGCTAATACCTTATAAAGACGTAAGCTATTTTATAGATTAAATATAAATATCACCCCTTGTATTTTGTATTCTTCTAAATCCTTAGGACCTTCAATTCAGCATTGATGAAAAAAGGGCAGGGCTCAACGTTCCACAATTCTCACATTATAAATACCAGTTCACACATGCTTTAGAGCAGTCACATTGTGACTTTTCTATAAATGTTATCAAATCCCATATACTAACCAAACTGAGACTTCTAAATATATTTGGATGGCTAAAATAAACATATGCCCTTATAATAGTATTTCATCTTGCTAGATCATCTAATGATAAACCAAATCACATTATGGTTATTGCTCTAAAATTGCTTTACTTGTTTTGAATTTTTAGATATTTCCACTTCATCTGCGACCATTTTGGGTCACTGTGGCTGCCAGCACCACATAACACAAGATCCGTCATCAAAAGGAAATATGGCAACAAGTTTAGATGTCCCACAGATGGGTGGAACCACCGCTATGAATATTAAAAATAAAATGGTGATGTTCTCTGCAATAATCTTATTTCTCATTACCCTTCGTCACGCCGACAAGAGCATCCCAATGGAACACTGGAAACATTAACCCTAAAAAGAGTTGAGGTTTATACTATTCTTGTGGAAGACATCTTCGTGCAGTCTAAATATCCATTTCTAGTTTATGATATAAGCAATATGTATACATAAACAAGTGCTTTATACATTAGGGATAATTTGCATTTTTGTCAGGGCTCAACAAAAGTGGAAATTGTTCCACTTAATGATTCAAATATGGGGTTTCAGTCACATTTCGGATATTCCATTTTTTTTTGGTGCGTCTAGGATTTTATTGCATGGGCTAAAACTTTTCATATCAGAATTTCATTCAATTTAAATATGCCATTAAAAAGATAGACAGCAGAGTTCAGGCTCTAATATCATGATTTATGTACCTCATATGTAATAAATATTATTTTATGACATATATCAGTAATATTTGAATAAATATTGCTATACACTGTGTAGATATTCATCAATTATGTCACACATCTAATATTTCAACTTTTAGGGGGATTGGGAGTGCCTTAATTCATTTACTTAACCTTCCAGTGGAAGACAGAACACGAAAATAATAGAGTTGAAAGTAAAGAAAATATCACAGATATTGCTTAAAACAGTAGTAAAAACATGTCAAGCATTTGATCATGGTCCCTGCTATTAGTAAGAGTGTTGTAACAGTATCTACTAGACCATCATTCATTAGATGTGATTTTAAAATTCTTATACAATCATTACGATAAAACTCATTAAACATGAAATTAATTATTGATATATTGAACTTGAGACTAGACTGAAATGCCTGTTGTAGGGTAGTGCCCTCAATATCTCGTCGTGAGGTGCAAATAAAATTGCCTATCTCCAAGGTTCTACTCACTTTATAGATTCTCAGTGCTGAAAGCAAGGGTGTTCTTGTAGAATTTGTGGAGACCCAAAGACGTTTTCACAAGCTTACCCAAAAAATCCAAAAAAACAAAAAAACAACATCTAGTTTGGATACACAATTTAGCAGACACAGTCTTGAACTATGAAGATTAAACTCGAAAGTATCAAATACTTGATAGGGATGATTGCTATCATGCTAAACACATCAAGCTTAATGAGCCATGCATATGAATTCACAAGATCTAGGAATATTCCGCATGAAGATTATCAGTTTATCAAATGGATAAAATCATTTCCAAAAGATAACAACAACATCTGCCATGAAGCAAAACTGCGAGACATCAGCAATATTGGAAATAAGACAGAGAACTTGATAGAGAAGTACAGGATTCAGCATTTTTCTCATCCTGAAAATCCACGAAGTTTTAGTAAAGCAGAATATGACACATTCTTTCACTTGATGTTTCTTGTAACACAAGCTTTAGCAGAAAACAATATTTCGTACTTTATGGCATACGGGACATTGCTTGGGTCATATCAATTCCACGATATTATTCCTTGGGATGACGACGGTGACCTTATGGTGGACAACACCACTCAACTGACGCTTTCACAGATATTTGGTGAAAATAGTTGGCTGGCAAAGAACTATGGCATTCAAATATACATTCCTAATGAATTTCAAATGAAAATATTCTTCAACAATACACCTGCCTCCGGAAGCAACACACCTGGCAACCATCAACATAAATGCTTCGCTTGGAATTTCCCTTTTGTAGATATCTCGTACTACAATATCGTTGAAAATGGCGTAAAATTCCTCGACTTCTATATGGCAATGCTAATACCTTATAAAGACGTAAGCTATTTTATTGATTGAAATAGATATCAGTTTTTGTATTGTATTCTTCTAAATCCTTAGGACCTTCAATTCAGCATTGATGAAAAAAAGGGCAGGGCTCGATGCTTCACGGTTCTCACATCAATAAATACCAGTTCACACATGCTTCAGACCAGTGACATTGTAAAATGTTATCAAATCCTATATACTAACCAAACTGAGACTTCTAAATATATTTGGATGGCTAAATAACAATAAATATATGCTTCCTTAAAATAGTATTTCATCTTGCTAGATCATCTAATGATAAACCAAATCACATTATGGTTATTGCTCTAAAATTGCTTTACTTGTATTGAATTTTTAGATATTTCCTCTTCATCTACGACCGTTTGGGTCACTGTGGCTGCCAGCACCACATAACACAAGATCGGTTATCAAAAGGAAATATGGCAACAAGTTTAGATGTCCCACAGATGGGTGGAAACACCGCCATGAATATTACGCATTAAAAAATGGTGATGTTCTCTGCAATAATCTTATTTCTCAGTACCCTTACATCACGCGACAAGAGCATCCAAATGGAACACTGGAAACATTAATCCTGAAAAGAGTTGAGGTTTATACTATTCTTGTGGAGGACATCTTTGTGCAGTCTAAATATCCATTTCTAGTTTATGATATAAGTAATATGTATAAATAAACAAGTGCTTAAGGGATGATGTGCATTTGTCAGGCTCAACAAAAGTGGAACATTGTTCCACTTAGGGGGGGAGAGGGCAGGGGAGGGAGGGAGGGTCAAGAAAAAAGAGAACAATGTATCACTTTTGCGGAGCGTGACAAAATGTACATCATCCCTAAGTGGCCAGTCCCAACTAATTTTTGTGGGGATTTGCAATGTGTGTGTTTGTCTGGTCTGGTTATGGTTGAATGGAAGACCAGAGCCATCAAAGAATCAGTACACATCCGAACCTGCAAGCAGGTTATGAGCAGAGACGAGGGGGGCACCAACTCTTGCGAGTGTATGATTATATCCTCGGGCAGGATCGGAATATTTGACCTCCTGACATTGCGCGGGAAGAGTATTCTGATGATGCCAACCGTTGTTTGGCGAAACTGTTATTATGTATGTAAAAAATATAGTGTTGTGAATAAAGAAAGATGAACCAAAGATATTTCATACCAACACAATGAACACATTCAAGAATATTCTTCTAAATTGTTGATAAAATATTATTTTTGTAATATGTAGAATATCATAGTGTTTTAAGAATAAGTTCAAAGATTTTCTTTTCAGCTTATATATTTTTGTGTGCAGATCTAGCATTTACTTTTTACAATAAAATACCAGTACAACTTCATCTCAAGATTAAACTGATTCACCTATGATCAAAGGCATGTTCTCAAGCGAACAGCTTAAAACACTAGTTACACCCTTACCACAACACTGAAAGACTTTATTGTCGAAATATGATTTGTAGAGTCTAAGGCCCATAATAAATAAACCTTAGCGGCAGCGGCAAGAATGGTACTTATACCAGCACGTCGATGTACACTGGAATAGTTACACCCCTAACTCCCAGCTCTATGGCATGGTTCTAACAGTTAGACTGCTGAACGGAAATCCGTGAATGAACAGTAATTCCAATAATGTGATTTTAAACACTTTTATCATTCAAACAGCACCAAAATTTTTACATAATGAAATGTATTTGACACCAACATCAACGTAGATGTTCAATTTTTTCTTCACTGTATCAATGTGAAATGCGTAAAACCACATTATCGGAATAACGTTCATTCACGGTTTTCCGTTCAGTTGTCTATCAACAAAATGGCAGCCGAAGACTACAGCTGGCTGGCCATTTCTATCGTCATGCAGAACTCAGCACACAACTGATACTATGGGAGCCAAAGCTTGGAAAGAAGCATCAAGGCAGACCGTAAACCACCTTTATCGATACACTGAAGAGGGACACAGGAGCATATGACAGAGTTGGCATTACTGATGGAGAACCGTTACATCTAGAGAACCCACATGGTCAATCGATTAAAAGTCGACAGAGTGAGTCAGTCTACTTTAGTCGTGTATATATGTCTGTTACATGTGTATGTATGTATGTGTATTATTTGGTCCTGTATACAAAAAAATATGGATTTTAAAGAGCAACAGCATCTTTGCACTACCGCTACTGCTACAAGTAATGGGCTTTATCACATACAGCTACTTTAGCCTAACACAATTAGGCCTCGTATTTTTATTTCATACATACACATTAATTAGCAAAATAATGAGAACTATCTTAAACTTATAGGTTTAACAGTTACTTCTAATATCGCTCAGCAACATGTCTTATATACAGATACTACAAGTGTTAGTCATTGTAAATACACCGTGATACATATTCCACCGGTTTATAATCTTACCCCAAGAGTAAAACACTAACTTAATGAACAAGGCGTGCGTGTAATGAAAGATTTTATAAATATTATTTTTAATGTTTGTATGTAAACATATCCTAATACAGGTGCGCGTTATGGTTAAAAGAGGACGTTATGAGCTTTTAGCCACACATAAAATTGTCCGACGACAAAATTCTTGCATTCTATACAGGACTCCTGTCCAAGATGAAATAAGTGCTCATTTTCACGCTAGCTAGGTTACACGTTATGGTCGAATACAGACTTCACCTAATTAACTGTAAAACATAATAACATTTTGTCCAATGCTAAATCTTTCGCGATTTTTTTGTTTGTTTGTAAAAATCTGAGCACATGAAAATGTTAAACCAAGCAAAATTATTGCATGGATATAATTTTCATTCCTACTCATACAAGTAATCATGAATGGCAATACACAATTTTTTAATTAAAGGCATTATTCTATGGCTTACCTATCACGTCAATAAGTTTTATCATAACCATATTTTTCTTTATCCTATTCCTCCCCCAATACTCAATTAATGTTGAATAAACTTAGCATTATCTAAATTCAAATCCATAGATTTTTATCATAATCTCTGAAATATTTTCTGCAACACTTCATTCTTAAAGCAAAAAAAAAAATAAATAAATAAAACAATGGAAAATCAATATGGCATAATTTATTGATGCAATTTTACATGATTTATTTGATGTAACTGGCAATCTTTAAACAAAGTCATTCATGTGTAGTCCAACCACTAGCACAATCCACACATCAAAATAACTTTAACATTGTACGATCTCCTAATTCAGGTGCCCATCCAACTGGTCTTTTGATGGCAGGATGCTAAAACAGAAAGGTAAAGTTCATTTCATAGACTAGTAGTAAATATTGTATTCCATAGAAAATGTTTCACCTTATTTTGAATAATTTATTTATTTATTTAATTCAGACTTAAAAAGTCGATAAGGACAGATACATAAAAACATAAATAAAATAATATAAATATGACATATTCAATATATATCACGGACAAGATCACAGGATAGTATCACAATTAATAATACCATATAATACATATATAATATCAAACCTCGTAAAGAACCTTTCTTCTTATGTCATTATCATCATCACTCAATGTTATTTCTGGACAATTGAAAGGAACATCTTGGTTTACCCAATTTCTCAGTTCCTGTTCATCAGCTAAACTGCAATGTAAAAGTAATCATGCTTTACTTGAAGTGATTCACCAGCGGAGCTCTTCCTTACTAAGGTCTGGGCGGGTACACCAGGTACGGGTTGGGTTTGGCATATTTGGTGGGTAAAACTTTACCATGTCGGGTACGGGGTGAAATTGTGTAAAATCTTCCAATACCCATCTAAAGTTATGAAAGTTTGCCAAAGAAGAAAGCAGATACATGTCAAAGAGGTTAACCATGGAGGTTTAAAAGGCTTTTGACCCCCTGTTGTGTTGCAGTTGGCATAGACGCGATTATGCAATTAAAAAAGGCCAAAAATGAGATGACGTCATTTGTGAACGATCCCTTATGGAATCCATCAAGTCTATAAACAAATGAAATTGGGATAAACAATATCTCGACTCACATGAAGCATTAGTTATTAACATGAGCATTTATGTCACATGTTTTCTATTCAAAACATTACTTACTATTTTCTCATAAAGCCAACTTTGTCCTCCGTAAGATTTTTCCAATCATCAAATTTAGGATCATCATTATCATGAATCTCCAAGTCTAACTCTGCAATTTCTTCAGCAATCTGAAATACAGAGCACAAAATGTTAATATATTGCAAAATGCAATAATATTGTGTCATTCTTGCTAAATAACCAAGAAAAGTAATGAATTTTCTCAAATCATAGGGAGATCCAGGGGGGCGGCAGGTTTTTGGCACATCTGCCATCAATCGCGCGTACGAAACCCATGAAATCCCTTAAAGGTTATGCTCAGTGGTCAAACAAGTATACTTGTAAAGAAGCATTATGATGTGTTCTGTGCATTCTGAAAGTGTCTTTCATTTAAACATCATATCAAAGTATGTAAAACAATTTAAATACCACGCAATAAGAGACCGGTATATACTCAACAAAACACGTGAATGCGAGAAATGTCAACATGAATGATTTTATTTTCGTCAGATGTAGAGCGTTCAATATAAAAGCTGCCTATCTCTCCCATGTTAAATGAGGCGTCTGTCGTTAGAAATGCCGCGAACATCAGGCTCATTCGATTATGCAATATCACGTGACTTTGTGTTTTTATTTGTGAATCGGTATTTTAAAGGTGGAAATAGTATTAAACGCGGAGAATGTGAATATTATTTTCATCACACTTGCAATGAATAAGGCATCGTCTATTGATACTGAATTTTACAAAACAAATATGATTTTGGCTGAGCAATATCTTTAAGTGCGCCCCCCCTTTTCCAAAAACCTGGATCTGCCATTGCAAATGATGTTAAAAGTAGAGCACATCAAAATTTCAAATCTATAGAAACACTACTTTGATATAGTGCTACATTGTCTTAAATCAATCTTCTATTCTCATGAAAAATAGTAAAAAGCATCACTTACAACTTCCATATCCATGTCACTGCCAACCTCTCTCCAGTCGATCTCCACAACCTCACCAGAAATTCTACAGAATTTATGTAATAAACATCAAAGATTCAAAAGCATACGCTGAAGTAAATATTGAAAATATCACTATATAAAATTCATTTGAGTTCATTATGTACTTAATATCATGCTAATTAGCTCTAATTAATATTAATGAACATTAGCTATAAAAATGGTTCACCTTTGTTTCGGAAGATAAGAGGTTTTGTAGACAGTTTCAATCATGTTTAAGTATGTGTCTGTCAAATTCCTGGCCCCTTTCTCATTTTCCTGTGAAGATAAAACCAGAGAATGTCACTTTTTTCCTGCTACACTTACAATAGGTTCAAATCAGTTACATATTCAATATCACCTATTTTTTAAAGATTAGATAAATATATACCAGAAGTATTTCAAATAAAAAAATATTGATTTTGAAGAACGAACTGCTCTAATGCTGTTATATACAGTATAAGTCTGAATATCCGGATTATCCGATAATTCGCTTTATATCCGATGAAAAATAAGCAAGATATTAATTAATTTAAAAAACGTTATGGCAATTAAAAAGTTCGTGGTCATGCATCTTTACAAGCACATGGTCGCTATTGTCGCTATTCAAAATAATAAATTGATTGTGAAACCTAAAAAATATTGTTGCTAGAGGTCAATACGTGTCAATCATTGCAGTTATCTTAAGAAATGTACAATGATAATAAATGGAAGGTAATGTTACTTGTCAGTTATAACTCCTGAAATATGCCAAAAACGGTTGATACTTGTTCGATACTTGTATTTTCGCCCATATTATAGTCTTTCAAAATAGTTTTGGGTCACCACCGTGTTAGCTGGACTCCCGCTAATCTGAACTTCTTATCAATGTCCGAGGACGTCCAGATAAGCGGACCTGTACTGTATATTTAGCACCCATGGACCCAGCACTGTGAGGGTGGGGGTAAGTACATTATATTTGCTATACAAGCACTATTCTTATACACAGAGAATAATGTATCCATAGAACAATGTATCTATAGAACACAAAGGCACAGTTTTAAGCTGGATTTATGCTCTATTTATACAGCTTCTATTGATTCTTGAGGAAATATAAAAATTGTGATGCCAGAGGACTGTGTGAGCTAATTTCAATTACAAAAAGTGATGAGGTTATCTATTTCAGTATAAATCCAGCCTAAAACAAATGTCTCGTCTCTGTGACTCATGGTGTTTCTGTAGTTAGATACCCTATTCTATGAATAATAAGTCTTTGTCTGTATAGAAATAATATAGTATATATATACCCCATCTCTTAAGATGGTAGGGCCATGGTAGCACTCAATTAAAACAAACAATAGAACATAAATTTCAAATTACATGTACTAGGACTTCCAACAAATATTGGATGAATAATTGTGAACTTCAGCTTACCCGTGCTCGTTTTTTGATGTTATCCATACAAACATTCACAGGCGCATCCAAATAAATATGTACATGCGGCTTCCACAGCATACAGTGGCTGTTACTAGCAACATCATCATAGTACTTCATAACTACAATTAGCAATTGAATATTGAAGGCAAAATCACATAAAAGAATTTAGTCAAGATTAAAATTACTATTAATGACATTGGCCAGATACATCTCTTACATTGTATTAGCATAAAGGATTATGAATTACATTCAACCTACAGTTTTTAGTTAACCATCCCATTTTTCTCTTTGCTTCTGCCAATACTCTGTCAGAATATGGCGAACGGACGACAACAACACCCTGACCTGAATGAACACAAGTAAAAACAATACAGTAAAATTAAGAATTAAGAAAATTCCATCACTAAAAAATCATAGATAATGCCTTTTAACATTGAAGCTTCTTAGGTGCAAATTGAGGTTAGAGCATCAATCGCACAGTTCAGCCATACACACAATCCGTGAAATTTACGTATGACATGAACTACCCATTGTAGTTGTTACTATATTTCACGTCATACATAAAATTCACGGTTTATGTGTATGGCCGGTGTAAACGATTGGTGATTGACATCTGACAAAAATCATTCGGTGCACATTTCTTCCTTACACGTGCTTTTATGATTTTGTATCTGGTATCTCATGCTGTTGTTATTTAAATTGTTCTAGTTATTCTAATGGCACTGTTTAAGAGGAAAAATTTTTCAGAACACACGAAACACTTCATAGTGCCTCAAAGCATTCTCGTTCGGTCACTAAGCATAGTTACTAGTAATCTAATAACCTAGTAATTAAGTTTACAAAGTCAAAAAATGCAATATACCTGTGCTGACGAGATGCAACAAAGCTCTAGCATATCTTAAGTATCTAAATACATAGTATAAATATTGCAGATTTCCTGGCGCTCCAGACTCTGGATGTGGGTCTTTTAAAAATCTTTGCAATGTGTAGTTTTTAGCCGTGTCTGGTAGCATATGGTCTACACTTCTTATGTCAAATCCATTATCCATGATGAACAAATCATCTTCTACAACATCTGGGATATACTTCATGTCAAAATTCCATGCCAGTCTTTTTGCAAATTCATTTTTACCACTGCCAATATTGCCATCAACGACAATAACCTTACTTTGTTCATTCAATCTGTCAACTGAATAATCGAAAAATTCATGAAACACGTTAAAATTCTTCGTCTCATATGGCCATGGCTTCAAATAGGGATATTTTTCTCCATGCAATGCTTGCAACTTGGCAACTTGTATTTGGATGGGCGAACTGACAGCAACTTGCTTGCCTAACAGTGTTTTCAGACTGCCTTGCCTAGCTATGGCATTTCTTGCTAAAGCCAGAGCCATTCTCAATAAGTGTTCGCCACCTGCCAGTGGTATAGTTCAGGTAAAACAACTATTTAAACATAAAAACACCAATATTATTAAAATTTCGACCTTGTATGGGATCACCGGAAAAGCCGGTGATGCGCATGTGCAACTTATTCATAACGCACCCCAAAAGAATTATTTTTAAAAATAAAATGATTAAAAATGGGCGCCATGTCAGGTCTAGAAACAAAGACAAAAAATGCAGTCATGACGGTTCATCTATTTCTCCAGTGCCAATAACCTAAAAACGATAACACAACTTGCTTTGCAAACGTGTAGTTTCTTTCCTTAAAAATAAGGTAGAGGTCTATATTTGAATTGTTTTGCATGGTTTTGAATATAAAAATTGTTACATACATTTGAAATATCCATAATTCAACATAGAACTTATATTGTCGATCTCATTTTTATAATATTCCTTGTTGAAGTGTTATGTTAATGAACGATAATAGAAGAATATGTACGGCACACACCATCACAGGAGATTACTATTCATCAACGCTGATGTTAACCTCGACATATAACATACAGATACAGATACTGACAGAGTCCGATGACATAGTACTAGTAGTAATACAGCAGTAGGTTATACATATACATAGGCTACTGGGGTCTAGGCCTCTGTCATCAGATCTAGATTGTCACCATTTAGCCGGGCTATGTTATAGGTTTATCCAGATCCAGATCCCTCAAAACGTTTTTAATTTTGTCAAAAAAATCCACACCTTTAAATAGATCACCAATCACCAGGACCGGCCATTCGCATAAAGCATGAATTTTACGTCTGACGTGAAATTTGGTGACCTCTATCACGGGGGAGCTCACATCATACGCACCGCCCAGACCCCCTCGCATTTCACCCCCCATGTGTGCATGGTCGAACGATTGCGTTATTGGTTTAGCTTCTAGATTGTAATTTTGTCAAATCAATCAGAGCACCGGTTGCTAAAACCGGCCATGCACATAAACCGTGAATCTTACATATGATGTGAAATTTGGTGACCTCTGTAACGGGGAGTTCATGTCTTACGTACAATTCACGGACTGTGTGTATGGCCGAACAGTGCGATATTGATGCTCTAATCTATGAATCAATTATATGCCCTCCATGGACATAAACCCCCCTTACATAGGTCAGCAGATCATCTTTAAAATGGGGAGTTCATGACTTTCGTGACGACTGTGTGTATGTATGTCGAGGTGCTGGCGTAGGCATCTACCATAAAGCCTTGCAAAAAATTATGGCGTACCTATGTAGGCTACGTACATAAGAGATTTATGACATATTTATATATATGTAAAAAAAATATATTTTGTTAAGTTGTAAATTAATCTCTTGCAGATTTTGATGCAAAATAATACAAAGTTTTGTATTATAAAATATTTATTCAACGAAATCCCAGATAAAAAATCAGTTGGTACCTTAAATGATATTGTTCTGATACCTGAAGCTATCATCTTTTCATCGACCAATGGTAAATCCTACAATATGGAGCTTCCTATTATGTGTGTACATGTATAAAAGAGGTACTGTCTTGATACATGTGTGACTGTTTAATTTTTTTTGTGATTAATCTACAACATTGTTTTTTTTTTCTTTCAGGAAGCATGGTGAATAACATTTTTCTGATAAAGGACATGGTTTAATGCAATGAAATTGACCCGAACATTGGAAAATTGCTTTCGTAACTATCTTCACAATAATATCAACATTATGTCAAGCCTTGATAGTGTTGGACAAAGTCTTAAGAATGAGAGTTCTGAAGAAAATTCTGGTTCAGGTAAAGCTAGTGTTACCATTGAAAATGCAGAAATGGTGACACAAAGGAATAATGTTGATTGCAAAGATGATGTGTCAACATCCATCATCCTCCAGCTTAAAAACTTTTGATATCAAGCCTGGTGATAATTTTAAAGGAAAAGGCCCTCTTTCAATCAGAGCCTATAAGCGTTTGAAAAGACTTCACCAGTTAAAAAATGGTCCGTCAGAAAAACAAAAGAAAAAAGCACCATCAGTATCCTCAACAGATTTGGATTCTGTTTCTGAAGAATTTATGAAAGAAACCTCGCATTATTTTCAAAATGGTTTAAGGAAAGTGTATCCTTATCATTTTGTATATTCCACTCATGCTAAAGGTCGGTGGCTAGGCAAAACCACAATGGAAGTGTTTCAAGGTGAATTTAGACAGGAAACCCCAGAATATTACTTACAAGGAATCCAAAATGGAAAGGTGAAAATAAATGGTCAACCTACCACAAAGGATTATCGTTTTCGTGCTCAAGATTTCATAGAAAATACAATACATCGCCATGAATTGCCAGTTACTAGTGAACCATTAGAAATAATTGAAAATAGTGAGAAGCTACTAGTAGTAAATAAGCCATCATCAATCCCTGTACATCCCTGTGGAAGATTTCGTCACAACTCGCTTACATTCATTTTGGCTAAAGAGTTTCGTTTGATGAATTTAAGAACCATTTATCGGCTGGACAGATTGACTTCTGGTCTCATGATTTTTGCCAAGTCAGAAGCACAAGCACAATTAATGCAAGGTCACATAAGAGACCGAATTGTCCAGAAGGAATATTTAGCAAAAGTTGAAGGAGAATTTCCAACAGGATTGATAGAATGTCATGAACCATTAGATGTTTTATCACATAAAATTGGACTATGGTACGTTTCACCAACCGGTAAACAGGCTCACACAACATTTGAAAGATTAAGTTTTAATGGCAAAGACAGTATTGTTAAGTGTGTACCTCATACTGGAAGAACACACCAGATAAGGATCCATCTACAATATTTAGGCTATCCGATTACCAATGATACACTTTACAACAGCAGTGTATGGGGTCCTAACAAGGGTAAAGGTGGTGAATTTGGAAAATCGAAGGATGAACTTATGAAAGAACTTCTGGAGCATCACAGTAGAGAAAAGCACTTGGAAAGTGGAGTAAACGTTACTGAAAATACACCATCTGTTCCAGATAAAAACATATCAGAAGGCTCAGCTAATCAGAGTAAAAAGATAAAACTAGAAACTCAAACCTCAGATCACTTAGAAGATCAAGCACATTATGAAAAACCTAAGCATGAAACTTCAGGTGCAGGCCCAACTTTTAATCCACAACTAGTAACTTATGATCCTGATTGTAGTGAGTGTAAACTGTTCTTTCGAGATCCACTTCCCGAGGAACTGATAATGTATCTCCATGCATTGAAATATGAAGGTCCAGGGTGGGCATACAAAACATCAATACCTAATTGGGCGAGGGAGGGAGGATATAGCACCTGAAGTATAATGTAGTGTAAAGTAGGGGAAAAAATGACTGATGTGTGTAGTTAAATTGGTTTTGGTTTGAATTATTAACATTATAAATTCTACATAAATGTATACATTGATATTTTGTGTTGCTCTTTTAGTGTTATTTAACATCATTTACGTGTCCATGTCACAATAAGCTCCTAATAAATACAACAATATATATAACATATATATGTATACGCACGCACAAAACACAGGGTATGTAATAAATCTCGATTTCCTCATATTGTTACATTATTTCTTTTATTAGCTGACCTGCTGTGAAGCAGTATGTGAGCTTTTTTCTGTCATCCGTCAACATCTGTTATTCATAATGCAAACTGCATCATAACCCCTCTCCAGATGTGCGTGCAATTTGTTAGTCATAATGCAAACTGCATTGTTTGAACCTCGAGTTTACAGTCAGTCTGTTAGTCATAATGCAAACTGCATCATAACCCCTGCCCAGAGGTCCATGCAATAGGCCACGAAAAGAATTCAGACACACATGAGGAAGGCACTGTACCTCACTCAAGTTCTACTCCCAAGTGTACAATTACAGGGATTAGTGCGTGATCCCGCTCTTAACGAAATAAACATTTCCTTTTAGTAATTGTATAAATATTCATATAATGGTCTGGAAAGTCATGTCCACGATGGTCTCAGCTTTAAAATGATATGTTCACTGTGAAAATTGGACCAATAATAACAAAGTTACAAGCAACAACCATATCGTAGGTAATAAACATTTTAATCAACTTTGTGCCGGCGGTGTTCTCTTTGGTAAGCGCCTGGCCTTATAATACGAGGGAGGCATTTATTGATTTAAAATTGTAGCGAACCCGGAGTCTATTTGAGGGGAGGCTACAAAACGCGGAAATACGGTAATAACAAAGTAAATATCTATAGTAAATAATGGCGTAATTAAAAAATAAACAAAAAAAAACATCAAAAAACCCAAGCAAAACATTCATTACATAAAAATGCGTCATGTAATTAAACGCACACGAATATGTATACATTGTTGTCTTGGTTTTCAATTACTCGTAGTATATGTTAAATGGAAAGGAGAAATCGTTACTAGTCTATAAGTTCTATAACACAATAATATCTAGTCGAACTGAAGACCTTCCTGAAGACCTTTGAACTGAAGACCAGAAAGCAACGGCAAATTAAGCGCAAAAAAGTCCTCGTCATGAGGTACCCAATTGCTGACTCCAAAATTTCAAACTCACACAAAGGTGGTATATGTCCTCTATGCAGTAAGGACAGTGAGACCACGGAACACTTCATCCTGCAATGTAGCGCTCTACAAAAGGTGAGACTCCCATACCTGTCCAGAATCATGGAATGTGTTCGGACATGGGAAGAATCAATGGAAAAAAAACCTTATACGTGTTATAAACGGGGTTCCTCTAGCTAAAAAAAGGGGCATCTACAGGAAATAAAGAAGACCTTTGTTTTTAGAAAGCCAGAGCTCTATTATGATTCCCTTTGGATGCTAATATGGATTGGTGGCCAAGTGGTTAAACCAGTCGGCCACCAAGCCATAGTAGCATCCAAAGGGAATCGAACTCGCGATCTTCCGTTTATCGATCCAGCTCGCTAACCATTCGGCTATGCCTGTTGTATAGTTCTGTCATCCTCCATAAGATGGCGCATTAATCGATTAATTCCAATAAACGCAACAGGTGGCGCCACTGTAATTTTTGACATAGTCAGGTGCTGCTATCTGGTGTCTAATTCAGTAATCAATGACACCAAATATTTTCGGGTAAGCGGTAGATCTAAATACAAGCATGCCACGTGACGCCTCAACACTACTTAGTAATTAACGTGATCCAAACATGATCATACACCAACCATGTATTTGGCATGTAACATTTATAAACAGGTGGTAATAATCTTAAAATTAAGACCGTGAGCTTACGCCATCTATTGGCCGCACTTGCAATTAAAATTTAGACATCGTCAACTGAAGTCAGACGAGAACGTTATGTTTTGAGCATGACAATAGTCCAGTTTGTTCGGTGTCACGCGCGTGGTAAACGACGCTATAAATAATAGACTGTGAAAACATAATTTGTAAATAAAAATATTGTTCAAAGTCGGACGAAGATTTTTATTTATAAACATAAATTAAAACCGGCACCATCTAGTAGCAGTACAGGTATCTAAACCAAATATTTGTAAATCACGTGATTTTTATACCCGGGTTCTACGCCATGTTTGTGTCGTTTGTCAAATTAAACATGTACTTTGAGTTTGAACGAAATCAGCCATAGAAGGGTACCGTAGGTATGTAACTATAGTGTTTGATTTACAGCATCCTTTAGGCATTCATTTGTGAAGGTTATTTAAGATGATTTAGATATATAACATTGTCAACAGTTCACAATCACACTCAGTTAACCAAATGTCTGGTTAACTCAGTTTGCCAAATTTAAGTCTAATAGCTAACCCTATACCTACTAAATGTGTGTGTGTGTGTGTGTGTGTGTGTGTGTGTGCATTATAAGCTCATTATAAGTCAGTACCGATTAAAGAGGGGGGGGGGGGGCTGAGCGGGCTGCAGCAACTAATAGGAGGCCCCCAGATTTTGGCAAAATATTTAGAGCCCGGTCATTTACAATTTGCTGGGAGGGGGGGGGGGTCAGGCAGATTTTTTTAAAGATCTGAGAAAGAAAGTCCGACCCCCCCCCCCCCAATGTATTACAAAATGAAAGTATGAGTTTCTGAAGAGGACATTTTCTTGTCGAAACGTTAAACTGAATAACTATAGAAATTTTTTAAAATAAAATATTTAGGTTCTGGATTGGATTATAAAGCAAATATTAAACCTTGCAAACATAATTCAGATTCAGCGTCTGAAATTCTACCATGTCTACCACTTCCCATTTTTCATCATTATCATACTCTTTTTATAATACTTCAAATATTCCCCCTGCAGGTAGTCTGCCATATAGTCCATTATCAAACATTTAGATTTGTGTTTGATTATAGTTGTCTCAAAGGCACAAAATAGTGCTGGAATATCAATTTATGTTATTACTTCAAATTATGTATGTCAAAGCATTACTTGTACAGTGGCGTAGCTAGGTTTGCACAAATTCAGAGGCATAATATGTTGTATGTTGAATGAGTAGGTGCACAGCTTTTCTGGGGGGGGGGGGCAACCTCCCTTAAGAAAATTTTGGAATTTAGACCCTTTTTCATAGCGTCTGAGGCTATTTCAAACAGAAAAATAACCTTAAAACTCGTATATGTCATAGCTCAGTTTCATTCAGGGTTTGACCGACAAACATTAAATTTGTCAATTAACATTTGTCAATAAAAATTTTCATGCGACTACACTTCCGCTTCTTTCTTTTTCCCTCGAAACCAAAAGTATCACCCCCCTCCCTTCTCCCCTTCCCCCCCCCCCTTCCCCCCCCCCCTCCCCCACCCCCCAATGATCTTCAATTTTGAAAGTATCACCCCTCCGATATTCTGATATCTGTCTGACACCCCCAGCAAATTGTAAATGACTGGGCCCTAATACGTGCGTATATTTTTGACGTGAAAGCCTCTAATAATAAGGAACCGTAACAAGAGGACCATAAGGGTCCTGATATCGTTCACCTGCATGTGTAAATTGGGCTTTAAAATTAAGTTTGAGGTGCCCAGGTGAACAATGAAACAGTTTCAGTTCATACAAAATGTTTTAGATGCACTTTTTTTTTCAATTATATTCTCCATTAGTCTGTGGATAGTCATGATTGCTCTTTATATTTCAACACTTTAGGAATACAGTGTGAACTATTAACATCAGAGAAAGAAATAGTGGAAAAAGAAAAAAATGAAATTGAAAGAGAGAATTGAGGAAAAAAAAAAAACAAATGGAGTGTGGAAAATATTAGAGATGATGATTGCAGAAGAAGGTTTTACACGGGACTGCAAAATTTTGCATTATTTTTATGGCTCTATGGGTAAGATTTCATTTTTTTAATGCAAATATTTCTAAATAACCTATACAGATTTGCAAAATTTTAAGAAATTTCATCATTTAGAAAAAAAAAAAATCAAAACAACAAATATGCATATAGATTCATTATGATATGGTAAAGGCAAATTAAAATGTAAGAGCAAGTTGCGTATTTGGGACTGCCACTGACCTACTTCAGTAAAAAAAAAACTAAGACTGGCCCATAATAGCCTAGGATAGTATGCTTAGGAATGCTTATGGAATAAATATCCATTTCAAAACAACTCTTCATGGACTTTTTGAACTGATTCAAATTTATCAGACACGATAACAGCAATGTTATAACATATCAATTTCTTATAAATGTACCTATTTTGTTATGTCCAATGTTTAATTTGGTACGAAAGTAACAAAAAGTGAATTGTATGTCAAGTTTATAGTTTGAAGTATTTTTATTTATTGAAATATCTATATTGAAGTATTTTATATAATAAAATCCTCTACTTTACGTTAATGCTTTATTACTCTACATTGGATTTAGAAATATTTAACAAAAATTGTTTTTTTTATTTGGTTGAGTGTTGTATCGAATGTATTTATTTTTTTACATTTAATGTTCATTCAATTTGTTCAAGTCATTAGCACTGCAGGGATAATGATCTAGTGTTCGACTATATCTGTGATATATTTTCTTTACTTTAAACTTTTATTTTTATGTTCTGTCTTCCAATGGAAGGTTAAATAAATAAATAAAAAGAAATTATCTATATTAAAGTAATTTCAAATGCAGAATTATTTTTATCATAAAAATTCACAGAGTCATTATTCAAGACCAGCTGCAGGTCATTGGCGTCTTGGTCACTCAACGTTTTGCCTTTCTCAACTCCCTGCAGTACATACAACACTGGCTGCATACAGCATTTGCTGCTGTAGCGCACACATGCTAATTACTTGCCTACATGTACCTATTTTACGTTTAGGTACCACAGAGCAGTATGCAACCTGCAACTCCCTATCCATTCGGCGACGGAAGCATTTGTTGAATATGTGTGGATGTCCTAATGACACAGTGCACATATACTTGCATGTGACACCAGGATATGAGGCTTGCCCCCATTGCCGTATAATTTTGCGATCGTCCAGTATCAAGGACCATATAGCTAGACATGGAGGAATATACAGGTATCCGTGTTTGAGGTACCCAGGTGAAAAATGAAACAGTTTCAGTTCATACAAAATGTTTTAGATGCACTTTTTTTCAATTATATTCTGCATTAGTCTGTGGATAGTCATGATTGCTCTTTATATTTCAACACTTTAGGAATATAGTGTGAACTATCAACATCAGAGAAAGAAATAGTGGAAAAAAAAAAAATGAAATTGATAGAGAGAATTGAGGAAATGGAAAAAAACAAATGGAGTGTGGAAAATATTAGAGATGATGATTGCAGAGCATGGTTTTACACGGGACTGCCAAAATTTGCATTATTTTTATGGCTCTATGGGTAAGATTTCATTTTTGTTTATGCAAATATTTAAATGTGGGATTAATTTCTTCTACATCTATTAAAGAATTGGGTTCTAAATAACCTATACAGATATGCATAATTTTAAGAAATTTCATCAGTTAGAAAAAAATTCAAAACAACAAATATGCATATAGATTCATTATGATATGGTAAAGGCAAATTAAAATGTAACAGCAAGTTGCGTGTTTGGGACTGCCACTGACCTACTTCAGTAAAAAAAAAAACACTAAGGTTGGCCCATAATTCATAGTTCCGAGCCACGCCCCTTTTTACGTCAACCAGCCAATCAGCGAGCGGCCTCATACAAACATACACAGGTGTGCTGTCATAGTCTCACAAGCTTTATCTCCTCCCGTATTAAACAGTGAGAAATTGTCTAGTTTTGATACCAGACTGTTGAATGAAAATGTGCTAAACGTCTTAATTTTTCAGTTGGGATGCACTACATTTCCTCTTTTCTACATTGTATCCAATGTATAACTATCATGGGTGAAAAACTCTTATAAAAACACATTCAAATATGTTTGTCGTGTGCGTACTGTAGCTGTCAAATGTCATCATTGCCAACACGCGCACAAACCACTTACTACGATTTTATAAACAATGCGTGTGATTTGAGAAATATCCTTTCATCCATGTCTTTACAATCAGTTTTTAATTGATCCGATGTGTGAATTCTTGATTGGTATGTTATTGTAACGATGATAATTCATTCGTTTCACAAATCTATTACTCTTTGAAGATTTAAAGGTGATGCCATTTGCATGGACACTTTAGCCTTTATCACACGCCGTAACTTGTCAACAACGACCATAGCGCGATGAGATTAAGAGTAGCTGCTCAAATAACCCGTTATCACCGGACTTCATTTGGTACTCGATGCAAAAAGATGGAAAACTAAATGTCCCAGCAAATCTTTATTATCAATATTTTCTGAGAATACATCTGGTATGCTATAGAACAGACGTTACCGAATTCATCCCAAGTTAAAAGTAAGAAGATTAACACAATTTCGATACAACACTCTTGGGTAGAAAGTTGGCAATTTATCTCTATTTACTACAGGCGATAGGAATGTTTGTGAGACCCACGTGGTAGCATAACCAAATCCAGAGAAAGGGGCGGGGCATCGGAACTATGAATAGCCTAGGATAGTATGCTTAGGAATGCTTATGGAATAAATATCCATTTCAAAACAACTCTTTGTGGACTTTTTGAACTGATTCAAATTTATCAGACACAATAACAGCAATGTTATAACATCAATTTATTATAAATGTACCTATTTTGTTTTGTAAAGAGATTCATTGGATTTCTTGTTTCTATCAACAAGTATCACTAATTTTGCGATAAATCCATAAAAAC
>CM032659.1:4892989-4915983 GCA_019095985.1 Streblospio benedicti | reverse complement strand
ATAAGAATTATTGAAAATTAATGAATTGGTGCGTTCTCTAGTAACGTTATGATACAAAAATACAGAGAAAAGTATTCAAGAAAATACAATGATATCACTGCATCGAAAAGGAGTGTGCATCACGCACGATATCGTTTGATTGTAGCATCAAACATAGTGGTGGATACGACATTGTCAATGTGGAGCATAAGCAATCAAAAGAACACATGGATATGGTGAAAATTTGTGGTGTATACAAGACATAAGATGCATTGTGAAATAATCGGAAGGCTATGTAAAGGTGTTTTGGAAGATCGTGGACTCTTCTCAACCTCCGTCTATGATTCAGACCAGTCATATGTCATAGGCGGGCGTGCTTTGTTTGACACTAATCCCCCGAGACACAGGTTACATACATTTTCACCTATATCAATCTTGGAATGCACTTTCCCCCTTGGATACTATTATTAGCCCATCCAACTGCAGCCTTAATCAATCATAGCCTGCTTTATACCTCCGACTATTAAAAGCAGTCATCTAGGCACATCGAGCCACGTGGACAACCAACAAAGGCTCATCCGGTGTAATCTGGGCCATATTCTTTCACAGCATCATTACATGTACACATGACCTTCTAAGGTAACGTGCATTTGCAATCCTGTGTGCTCTTCCAACTCTACATGATGACTATCATTATGGGTGTCAATAGACTTGGCAAAAGAATCCCTTGGGGTGAATGCGAGAGGGGTTTGGGGGTATCTCCAATTTTTTTTTGAAAATGTGATGCATTTTTCTGCAATCCAGTGTATGATTTACAGCAAAATTGGGTACTTGAAAGACTTGAAAATAGATCTTCTTTTTTCAAATGTCCAACAAGATTCATTTCATCACTTTCAAAACTGTGTTACTATGTAACATAGTTGAAATAAAATGGTTCAAATTAAAAAACATCACGTACATTTGTTATTGATTTTTCCTTACTTTGAACGTTTTTACGCGACAAGTAGGATGACCATCGTCCAAACCTTTGTATTGATTTTTAATCAAATATATGTTGAAACCAAGTTAATTACACTTTTATGTGCATTTTTACTGTCCATTGACCCTTCGAAACACAGAACAGTGTTATAAAATAGTCTTATTTAAATATAAGTTAAAAATACATATCAAACGTAAGATTCAGAAATTTTAACCCAAATTCAGAAATTTTGGCATCGGGATTCAGAAATTTCAAACTTTGAGGTTGGCAACCCTGCGTTTTTAAACACTGGCTATAGTACATAAAAAGTTTGACGCCAGTTGCATATTGGATATCATCCTATGTAAGTGTTACTATATATTTTTTTGTTCTCTACAGGCGTTTTTTAATAGCCACAAATAATAATATTATTTTACGTAGACGGGAAGTGACAAAACTAGAGTTCTTAAATTGACAGCTGCGTGCAGTGATTTTGAATCGGTGGCCGGACCAGGTCAATATTTAGAAAATATTCTAGAGAAATCAGACCATAATTTCGTTACCATTTGCTGAAAATAAGAATGTCAATACCATTCTGAACACACATAAAAATTTTGTAAAGAATACTGAGGCTCCAGAAAAGTTATTGTTATGAACCTAAAACTGTCAAATCGATTTATTCGTGGGCGTGTATTTTTCTGTCAATTCAATGAAATCGGCAGTAGAGTATGGGTTTAGGTTCGGGAACAGGTTTCCACAGGGTGTAGTTATAAACAGATTATGGCTTCTTAATGTCAGGCTAATCACTCATTATGATATATGATCATCAAAAGATGACCATCATACAGATACGTACACGTATTATAAATCGCCCTATATGTTTATTGCTGTATTTATCAACAACTTCCTTGCGGTATATTAATATTAAGTTCAAATCTACAAAATAAATAGACCGAAGTTGACACTGAAGGTACATTTTATTCAATCTAATAATTGCTACGTACATATCTGCAGGTTATAGAATTAACACATTACGATCACAGAAACCTTATTGAAAAATATTTCTTCACATCGTTATAGGAGGCCATACATATTTGAACACAAAAGTTCTGAACAGTAATTTTCAACCATCATATTCTGAAACTGGTACATTTAGAAGATTCACTTAAACATGACATTACAGCAAACACCACAAACCTTCATGGATATATCATGATCACAATAATCTATTTGTACAATTGATAATTGCTAAAAGTTCAAGACAAATATAAAATTAAATTTAAATTCACGAAATTAACAACCACCTGCTTATATCCATACCCGGTAACACATTTTTTACATCTACATGGCAAACGAATAGCATAATTTATAGTCAAGAAAAAATTGAAAAACAAAAGTATTATAACACCACAATTACTACATACATGTCCATAGATGCTTTTGATTACTGACAGTGTTCATTGGAAATGATCAACAGTTACTTGTTTATTATGATTTGCAAATAGTGAAATTCCGGAAATAACGTCTTGACCAGTTGATCAAACAAGATTGGAATTTCTCTCAACGAATTCTCTGATATCGCTACAAAATTAACCGCAAACTCAATGTCCTCTTTGAATTCCGCATACTGTTTGTTCGCTTTCAGCGACTCAAGGTGCTGATAATATTGCACTGCTTGCTGCGAAGCTTTCACCGCCGTCGACTTATCTTTCGCGTGCTTTTGCAACACCACGTGGCCAGGAGAATCCGCCTGCAACCGGATGGAGAAGTCAGTGGGCAGCTGGGCGGCGATATATGTAGACAGCGCTTTACACACGAGGCGGAATCTCGGCGAGAGCTGGGACTTCTTGCCCAGCCCGATGGCCCCGAGCAGGCCGGAGGAGGACTTGTCCTCCCCGAGGGCGGCGGTGGCCAGCGCCAGACTGAGCAGGGCCTTGGCCAGCGCCTTCAGGTCGCCGCCGTACTGCACCTGGCGGAGGCTCAGCTCGATGGCCTTGTCCCACCAGAGGAGGAGCTTGGCCTCCCCGCCCTCGAGGGCTGCTGTGGGGCGGGCGGCGGCCGTCCAGGCCACCAGGTCGGTGAGCACGGCGAGCTCGTCGTCCAGACTGCGGGACAGCGGCAGCGTCTGCAGCACGTGGCCGTACAGCGTGAGGAAGCAGCCTCGCTCGGCGCACGCCGCCAGGAACTCACGCCGGCCCAGCTCCGGCACCTCCAGCGCCGGCAGCAGCCCGCCCCAGCCCCACATGTCCGCGGGGCCAGCGTCGGCGCGCGCCACCGAGAAGTAGGCGTCGAAGCAAGCCTCGACGAGGCGCGCCATGACGGGGGGGCTGGCGACGGCGCGGCAGGCGGCGAGGCTGAGCGGGCGGAGCAGCACGGACGCGGGCGACGCCTCCACCCAGCTGAGCAGCGACGCGAGCACCACGTCACCTGCTGCTGCTCCATGCACGCCGTTCACCAGCTGCAGCAGCTCGCGGCACAGCAGCACCGCCGTCTCGTGCTGCAACGGAGGAGGCGATGGTTAGGTGCCGCCGACGGGGGGTTTCAAGACTTTTCACGATTGTGCTTTACCGTATATCCCCTGCATTAAAGGGCACTTAGCTTGTATTTAGAATGCGTTTATATTGATAATAAGCCCATGCGCTCATATCTGAGAACAAACCAAATTTTCAATAAAAAGAGGAAAATTTTGTATACTTTAGAAAGTCATTTGTTTTGGTGGAAATGCATATTAGGCACAGATATTAAACATACTAAATCATCGCTAATTTCGACGCGCCACTTTTTAGTTCATAAAGCAAACAGTGTGGTTTGCATTATGGACTCGATCATGTTCAATAAATGACAAAACTTTTAGTCATATTCTTGGGCGCATCACGCCCGAAGGGGCGAGCCGTGATACGCCCCAAGAACGAGCCCAATAAAATAAATAATCAATGTTGCAAAACTTTTTGTTTTATGGAAACAATTACAATACTGTTTAAAAGATAAACCATATATTCAATTTAACAAGATAATTTATCAATAAATTACAAAATGCATACAATCATAACAGAACACGGAGCCAGTCGCTAGACATATAGACGCCTATGGTTTCTGCAATACAATTACGCCTGAACTGAATACTGTTCTGTGCGATCTCTTTGATGTTCATTGATTTTGGAGCTTTCTTAAAGTTTAATAAAATCAATAACTTTTTTCCTAACTTTTCATGAACATATTTGAAGTGGGTCAAAACTAGTCCGTGACAACTAACCATATCACGGAGGTCGGACAGTCCGTGGGGATATTTTACAAATTAATATAACTTAAATGCTTTAGTCATATGCTGATGTAAAATTTACAGGAAAATTGCCCACTCTATTTATTTTTCATACAGAAGGACTGCCCATACTCACGTGATAATACTGTATCAAATATTAATTTTACTGATAATTTGTGTGGCAAATAAATACTTGATATTTTTTATCATTTGAAAGAATTTCTTTTTGATCAATCCATTTTATGTGACTAATTTATATCGCCAAATACTTATTTCTATGAGAATTGACATGATTTATCGTATACCATTTTGAAGGGAAATACCTACTTTCTCGTCCGTGACAAGGAGATATTATTTTTAATGACGTCATCGGAAATCAACCACAAAGATACAGCCTTGATTGAAACTTTTATACAACAACTATAACACTTCTGCTTCGGTAAAGGTTTTAATCTACATCGCTCTGCTTTGTAATCGGCATTTAAAATACTACGACATGTGATAAAGGCTCGCACGTGCATCTGTTAACATGTGCGACCAATGAGAAGCAAGATCACGGTAAATTACGGGATGTTACAAATGGCGTAGTAAGAAGCAAGCCATTTGTGTAATATTTTTTATAAATAATTGATTATCATCGTTACGATGAGTTATCGAGCACGAATTCACAAATCGGATATAACATAAACCGATTTTGTATCCATCTACCAAAGGACAGGACTACCAGCAACGTTTATGACTATATTCAAGGCCGATGTGGAGAACGTCAAGGTTAGCATGTTTTCCGACGATTTAAACACTGAACTTATGACATTAAAGTTTAGAAGTCTGCTACTTATTGATTGCCCTCTACTTTAAGTGTTGATATATATTTTTTTGTTCCATTCATGCGTTTTTTGATATCAATGACCAACAATATTTTTGTACAATGACTGGAAGTGTCAAAATCACAACTTTTTAAATGCCAACATTTGATATTCATTTTGAATCGAGAGCCAGACCAACTCAATCTTTGGAAAATATTCTAGACAAATAAGATCATAAGATCATAATTCTATTACCATTTGCTAAAAATAAGAATCCCGATACGATTCTGAACACACATGTAAATAAATTACTATTTACTGAAGCTCCAGAAAAGTTATTGTCTTGAACCTAAAACTGTCAATTGGGTTTGTTCATGGGCGTGTATATTTCTATCGAACCAATGAAATCAACGGTAGAATATGGGTTAATAGCACAGGATTTTTTCGATATGTTAATTTGCCAGCCTTTACTTCATGGGTGCGTCCTGGTTTTAGAATTTAAGAGCATGCGCTTGTTGTCAAGAATAAATTTAACTACCAAAAGGCCTCAACACAATGTGTTTTTCGGTTATAAACACAGTGCTTTAATGCACGGGGATACGATCATAACGTTATGATACTTAGGTTCCTTACCAAACAACGGATTGATCATGTGACATATTTCGCACAAAAATGGGCAGGCAACGTTTGCTTGTAGAAATTCATTAATAGTGCCCCTTGTATACATTTTCGAACTGTCACCTTGCTGTCACTATGATTAAACTTTTTGGATGAGATTTATTAGATTTGACTTAGAAAGTCCAAACATAGATATAAATTTGCTAGATGTAAATAAAACTGGAGGATTTCGGCATATGTCTAAGAATTTAAGCCATGGACAAGAATCACGAAATCGTTAGTTTTACGCCTAATGTGAAAACGGCCTGTACCTGTGTGTTTGTGTCGGTCACCATGGAGACGACCCGCTCGACCTCGGTGACGGTGTTGGTGATGACCGGGTGGAAGGCGTCCTCCGTCACCGCAACCACGTGCGTGCACCTGCACACCAAGTGCACCACGCAGCGCACAAACGCCACCTGCTTCACCTGCAAAACACCATCGCAGAGCACGCGTAGGGGAAATACTCAGTTTTTGAAGATGTAACATACAATAACAAAGACGTTTTCTAGTTCTTATTACTAAATGCACTGTTTTGGGAGTAAAAACTGCAATTTTTTCGCACTAGAACCTTTCATTTTGATATTGCTTATCTCAAACTTTCTGTTATCTCATGGTCACTTTCATATCCCTCTCAAACACGTTATGAACGTACATCACCTGATTATCTCGAGAGTGGCTATCGAGATACAATATTTACTGTAGCTGGTGTGCGTGACGTGTGGCATGTGCGTCTCCGCCAGCCTCTGTCGCGGTGACGCCGGCTGCAGCCTTCACCAGCGCCATGACGGCGGCGTGTGGTGTGGAGCGTCGCGCCAGCACCATGGCGGGGTCCGCCGCCGTCCACCATCAGCGCGTCCACCGCCCCCCGTACGTCTCCCCGTCCACGCGCCGCCACCCGAACTCCTCCCCCCCGCTCCCCGCCGCCGCCTCCCGCAGCACGCGCACGAACGCCTCCTGCTCGAGGACCGCGGCGTCCCGGGACAGAGACAGCAGCACGTGGAGCAGACAGCCAAACAGGTCGCGGCCTCAGGGTCCTCGGACCAGCGTGGAGCCATGCTTCTCCAGGGGACGGCGATGACCACGCTGGCCACAAACTCCCTGGCGCAGGCTGAGTAGGCGTTGTCGTCCCCGGCGACGGCCCGCCGGAGGAGCTGCATGGTGTCGGCGCCGGGCGCCAGCTGGTGCCACGGCAGCTGGAGGAGGCGCTCGTGGAGCAGGCGCAGCACGTAGCCGGGCGTGGCCTTCCCGGCGAGCCGCGTCACGTAGTACGCCAGCACGCGGTCCAGGACGGCGGGGACCTGCAGGCCGGCGACGGATTCCACCCACGCGTCGGCCACGACCCCCGCCGACCCCGCGTCCGCCTCCACCCACGGCGCCAGCGTCTGCCCGCTGTTGTCCAGCGGCTCGATCCACGGCGCAAACAGAGCGACGACCCGTGCCCAGAGGTCGGGGTTGTTAGGGGTGGAGCAGGCGATGAGGTGGCGGAAGAAGGCAGCGAGGCCGGCCGTGGCGTAGTCCCGCCACACCGGGTACAGCCCGAAGCTGGCCGAGTCGGAGTGAGACACGCGCAGGCGGAAGAAGTAGGACGACAGCCACTCCATCGTCTCCTGCAGCTGGGTGGGGCCCAGCTCGCACACCTACACGACGAGAGAAAGCACGGGTTACACACCTGTGATGCACACGTTTCATGTGCATGCTTTTCACAATTGCGCAGATCTCGCATTTTTAATATTTTAATTTATGCCCATTCGATAGGATTTGCTTATATTTTTATGCGTACTCATTTGGTCACCCAGTTGGTTTGTTTTGGTCGCCATTTTTACCTAACAAAAAACAAAACTGAACAAAAATTGGCCTTAATAAATGTTGCATGCAGCCGCGATTCAGCAACATGGCACCTTGTTTTACTAAGCAATAAACCCACTCGACAAATGCAAGCCTCAGTTTGGCAAGCGTGGTTACTAATCTGTCATAACATGGCATATACGATAAAGGCTTCAACTAAATTTGAAAATGTGCTGGCGTATTGGTTTTACAAAATGTACATTGCCGGCGCTATGATTTAATTGATCAATTGAATAGCGGCGCACCTGTTGGGTGAGTTTCTGCATGAATCTTAGGCCTTTGTAACATTTTGTTGGAAAAATATACAATACATCCTACGATTTATTTGTTTGCGTCTTTACATGCCACGATAATAAAAAACATTTCAAAACACACAACAGTCTGTACTATCATATGATACTTTAATCATGAGTAAATAAATCGTGATTCAGCGATGCACCGGTATCGTTGCAGTCTTATGCATGATGCAAGACCAATTTGTAATATTTTGTTGGAAAATATATTATTTTGTCTCCTAAGGTTTATTTGATTGAATCTTGCATTCCAGAACACAAAGGCATTTGGCAAACTGCAAAATGATAGTGGACATTGCATATGTAATATTCTAAAGAAAACCCTCGCTTCCATAGCCTCGCTCAACCATAAAAAGGCATGACTGTATTGACGTAAACAAGAAAACATCTGGAACGTGTGGCGTTTTTCTTAACAAAGGAAAAAACGCACCGTTTGGCGTCTGGGGGTTCACTTGATTGTTTGGCAAGGCACGGTATTTCCTATATTAAGGTGGGCTATGTTAAAGCCCCAGGAAACTTTTCTTTAGCAATTTCTGCACTAAAACTGTCAAGTATGTTATACAATGATACATATGCAACAACTTTTTATTCACAGCTAACAACATATAGCAACTTTAAGTTCAGAAATATCACATCAAACACGGCCACTTTCCCGTGCAGTTATATGGTAACTTGTCAGTGTTATCATATCACGGGTGGGTGATGTGTAATGCGGGGTTTTTCTTGAGAATTACCTACAAAATGATTACTAACCAGAATTACAAAATAAATTTGGTGTCCTTTGGTAAGGACTGGCATTAGTTATAGATAAGCTTGGAGATGTTACATATGTAGTGCAAAAGGAACAACATGGAAGAAAAATCAAGCTACATATCGATCATATCAAAATTTATGATCATGATGTTCCAACATTGTGGTTAAACAATGATAAATATAACCCTGTGGGTTCATATCATCTTTCACTCTTCATGTTCATGGTATCATAGTTCTACTAATACATTTATAATCTTTTATCATTTTAATTTGACACATTGGTAGCCGCTTTCTGCCAATGTGTACACTTTCAGTTCAATATTTTACCTTATTTATACTCCGCGTTTTTATGCAATAGTTCTATATTTTCTCCTAACAAGACCTACATGACTAGCAAACCATAATCATATGTTTCATATTTGTACTTTATTTTCATTCATATTGTGTTGTATATAAGATTAGTATAGTACTGTTGTAAAGAATTGAAGTTATGTTAATGTATTTTAAATCAGATGGGTTTTGGACTTAAACAAAGCATGTCCAATCTAATGATATTGTATAATAAACGTCTTTTTTAAATATTTATACATGTGTTGATTTCAACCACGTTACATAAATACACTTAGACTGGCGATTCATATGTCTAACGATGTGTGAATTGAACTGTATATATTGTACATATAAAAAAAAATAATAATAATAGGTGATGACTTGGTAGTGAACAATATCCACTGTGAATGAGTGTGAATGAAAAAAAATCCTTTTCATAATAATAGAGCATAAAAGAATATTTGTCTATAAAGCAGATAGTTTTGCACTCAATGACAAATATTGATGATCCATCGTTCTATTTCAGAAAATGGGCGAGTTTGTGTTGATGTGACAGCTTCAGGAGCTGGTTGCAGCAGCCCAGCAAAGAAAAGACTCAGGGACTCTATTATTAGGGGAATGCGATATGTTAGAAGTAACTAACTACCACAAGGCTGCGGTTGATTCAATCACAACACGAAGACCACCAAGAGCTGGCCTCAGCAAGGTAAAGAATCAGCGCATTGCAGGCAGAGAATGCTGATTGCTAATTATGGCGGCAAGTGGCTAGTGTTACAAATACAGAACTGATATGGATGGATAAATTGCTTGTTTATGATGATTTTGAGTTATAAAAAAGAAGTTTCAACATACATTTAATGTGTTCCGTCTATTTTTTAAGAGTATGTGACTTAGTAGTATACTGTACATAGAACAATTTTAAGATTGAGCAGATTATAATTATTTTATTTTAATGTTTAGAATAAAGGATATATTGAGATGCTCTTATATAGTTAGTGTTGGGAATCAGTTGAATTTGACAACTGATCATCATTTAAAATCAGTTGGCCCAAGTGACCGATCATCAGAGTTAATCATTTCATACGATATTTATATGTTATCACCATTTGAATATGAACAATAATTAGAAAACACTTTTAATGTAAATGTAGAAATGCTAGAACTGGCGTCCCTTTTAAACGAGCACGCCATTGGCCAATAGCGCTGCCCTCCCCATTTATGCATAGAAAATGTTAGCCAATCACAGCGGAGCTTCCGCCGGCGTAATCTCGGCCGGAAACAAGGTAATATTATGAATATTGTAAAATAAACAATACTTTAAATAAATACATTTTTACTGGCAAATATGACACGAATTTTACATGAGTTTAAATCGGGTTCGAAAAAAAGCAATTATTTACACAATCGATTATGCCTCATGCTAATCGAGCCCTGAATCGCTTGGTACAAACGACCTATCACCGATTATAGTTGATCATCGTCCCAACACTAAATATAGTGATTTGTGATGTTTAACTTATGCATGTGATGAATTATAAGGTCATATTAATTAATTATTTTGGACTATACTATAAGGCTATGATATTTTACTATAAAATGAGATGCTGTTAGTAGCTGTGTGTCAAACACCTATGGTAAATTACACTGTGCATGCTTTTTGAGTGGTACATCTTCTGTGGTGTACTAAATTTATGATATATAAATGTTATGAGGTCATGACATAATTTATGAAGGTGTAATGTAAAGAACGTGACCTTATTATTATTATCCGCACAAGCATCGAACATCAATATAATCCACCCCCTTTTTGAAAAAGCTGGTAGCATCTCTGCTTTTCTTTTCGCAGCATGGTATTTTGATAGGGAGTCTAGCAAACAAATTAACAATGAATGGAATGTGTGACACGTTAGTAGGCACATAAAAAGGAAGAGCCGGGTTTGGTGAGGAAGAGTTGTTACCTGAGTCTGTGGTGCGCCTTCTGCTCCGCCTCCTGTGAGTGTGGTGAGGAACAGCGTCCAGCAGCGGGGACTCAGCGTCTGCTGCTTGCTGGCGGCCAGCAGCAGCTTGAGGCAGGCGCCGTACACGTCCGGGAACCGGTACAGCAGCACCTGCTGCAGGTGCAGGCAGTGCACCTGTGGCAGCAGACGCACAAAAACACGCATTATTGGAGATGAAGTATTCGAATCACGGTAAAACACACAGGTGTGATATCATCATGTCAACTTGTGATGTTGAACATACTGGGGCTGTGTCAATGAAATTATGAGGATGGACATGAAAAACAGGATTTGATTTGAAAATTTTATTTGTCACTGTCTGATCCTATTATTACTATTATGAGTGTCCAGTATTACTAGAGATCTGCTTTAGGTTGTGAATGGGAATACCTTTACACTAGACATGAACCACATGAAATGTTTCGAAGAAAATGTTTAGTACCGCAATCATACAGACATGGCTAAATCCATTAAATATCTTACCTCAAAAACATTCTTGACGTTATCTTGAGGATCTTTCCCACACAGACTGAGGGCATTCCCAATAGCCTCCATCAACTGTGTGCGCTGTGATAGACACGGCCGACTTTCCTCCAACCAGCCGACCATGTCAAACTTAGTGAGCAAGGTGAAGGCAACTTCAGGACCCTGGTTACATGCCACCTAAAGCAGCATGAAAAACATCATATTCCATATACATAATTAACTAATACATTAACTGCTATTTAAACTCATGAAAAACAGGTACATGTACATGTACTTCAATATTTAGAAATGCAGGGAATACTTCTCGTTTCACTGACCACCAGCCACTATGGCAAGTGACTTTTTCAGATCACCTGCCAAAAGTAATGAGCACCAACCAAATTTTTTGCGCCGTAAGCTTAAAAAATCTAGGTTCTAGAAGCTTTCTGGTGCATCCTTTTTTGAGAAAATTTAATCAAAACGGACTTGCAATCGTGTGGTTCAATTGCATTTTGATATTGATTTCGATGTCTAACTTTCAGGGCCAAAATTATTATAAGTAAAAAATGTGTTTGGCAATTGATTTCTTTCCGACAATTTGTTGGGAAAAGACTACCTGCCAAAATGGCAGGCGTGTATTTAACAACATCCGCCAAATGTCATATGTACCATCCTGAGCGGGTTGGCGAGTATGAAAGGAATTCCCTAGAAATGAATCTACCGGTAATATAACTTAAAATTCATTTCAACAGGTTTCAGGTAGAATGGATTTATTTCACCAATGCACTTTTGTTTACTAGTCTCACATGTGTCTCATATATAACGTGTGAACTTCACTATTATGAAGAATGCATGCCTTAAATAGCATTCCTAAGAGGATTTTGAATGAGGATTATTTGTAATCGGATTTTAGTTAGGCCATCCCATTTTATATAATTTGGATGACAAACCCGGACGATTGCCCTAATGAACCCGATAAAATTTGACACAACCACCTTTTTATTTAATAATTGCCGGCGATAAAAACAACTTTATTTTCTTCCATCGCCATCTGTCAAAAGATTTAGTCAAATAGAATGACTTTTTTAAATTTTTTTGCAAACAACAATGGCCACAGTCGATTTCCAATGAGCCTCAATGCCATTTTTTGATTCTTTATGAATCACATAATCCTGAGTTTTTTGACCAATCAACGATCACCGACCTAGTTTTCTGCACACAGTAAATGGCTGTTTGGTTGTCATATTTTTGTTAAAAAAAATTCATTTATTAGATCTCGTGCCTCATCTAATTAGATCTTTTTAAAATGACAAGAGGCATTGAAACTATTGATCAAGTGTGGACGTCGGGGAAGTTATGTTTATCCTCTGACATTTGCAATCGGACTTCCAAACTGGGCCAAAGATGTTGGGTGACTGATTAAATTGTTTATGTTTGCAAACACATTTAAATTCCAATTTTTTTTATGATATTGAAATTATAATGTAAATGCATGCCTAAAATTTGAATTTTTAAATTTTGATTTTGAATGAACTATAAAAAACCAATGGCCTTTAGCCAAAGTTAAATTACCTAAATTTGCAGACAGCCCGTGATTGAGCAAAGTTGAGAACTTCACTTTTATGAAGAATCTCAAAAATGTAATAATTTTTCAATGTTGTGTAGAATCACATGAAAAAAAATTTTTGAATAATACCAATTTTTAAATGGCCTTATAACAAATAGCTTTTAAAAAATTTTGGACCTTTGTGTCCAAAAAATAAATAATTTTAGAACTTTTTTGGATTAATTTGGGGATTAAAACTGATTAAAACCTTTAACAGCAAAGTTTTGTTTAAATTTTTTATTTGCACAGACGTTGCTGTGTCACTTACAATGTATGCCATGTTTATGCAAATTAAAATGCTGCTCTTCCAACATTGGTACCAAATCCCAAATTTAATCTTGTTTAAAATGTTTGACTCTGTTTCTCACAGTTTGAAAATAATGCCATTTTCATGTAAGTGTTCACTAAACCAATGAGAATAATAAAAATTATAATGTAGATGTGGCAAAAAAATGGCTTTTTTATTCCTATAATTTTTATGTTGATATTCATTACCAAGTTTTTAGTTATGATAGAAAATGTTACTCAATGAACTTATAAAGTTTCAAGTCAATTTGAACAGAAATGAGTTTTTAACCAATGAAGAAACAGCTAGTTTATGAAGGTGACTATGACCCAATTTGATCCACTGACGAAATCCATTGGACTCATCTGCTATTTCAACCTTGCTTCAGAATTTGCAGGAGAGAAGTGGAAAAGAGGTCTAGGGAGTCCATAGAGCATCAAGTGTTCACTGGGAGTGATTTTTACTAAGCTTAAGTATTTGTTTCTTGAGAAATGGAAACAGACCTCATGAGAGTCAATTTCTGATGAGTATATAAACTCTTCAATGTGCCATTTGTTAACTCCACTTCATTTTAACATTATTTGATATGCAGATGAAAATAATCATCTGTATAAATTATGCACTTGTACTTATTTCTAAAATGAGGGAATGATCTAAATGTTAGAGAGCTCAATTTCATGTAAATGATGTTTGCAAGAAGAAAATTTGCTTTTTAAAATTTAATCCATTAAGCGCTCCGGTATTGGTTATTGTATACCACATTATGTGTGTATTATTAGTTTGTGTGAGTGCATAGTGGACTAAATAGTAGAAAGCAAAATCATGATTGTAGAGAGTCTATATGACATAGTAAGCTTTTAAAATCGTCCAACCCATCACTGCCTGACTGGAGCTACGTCCAGTGAAGCACTGTGTAGACTTAGGTCTAAAAAATGATACTGGAGGTTCTACCCAAAACTAAAGGAATCAGTGGAAAAAAATGATCATAGAGATTCTATATGAGAATACAGTTCAGTTTATATTCTATCAGCTTTGCACACATCTCCTATGGACTTGAGTCTCACTGTGCGTGGAGTATTTGTGTCATGAATTAGACAGTGTAAAAAGAGGTCTTAAGCGTCCATTGAACAGTTTTTGTTTTCAATCCAATTAAGTGTCTCTATTAAGTTTCTTATTTAATGGAATCAGACCTCACTAATATCACCATTCTGTGCAATATTTATATTGTTATAAGATAGTGATGTGAAATCAGTGTATGTTTATCAAATTGACTTAAACTAATCTAGTTTATTTATAAAGAATGTTTTATATATTCATGTTGAGCAACACAAACAATGAATGAATTAGGTGAGCTATTGTGATACTTCCTGTTCACAATGTTGGGAGAAAATGTTTGATCACGAGGTCTTTTATCATGATATGAAGATTTACAAGGACATTGTGATATTGTTATATTGGTATTCTCATCAAAGTCCATGAATAATATATAGAAAATTCCTAAGACTGTCCTGAAGTTTGAGACTGTCCTGATGTTACTATCACTGTCCTGATGTTACTAACATTGTCCTGATGTTGCTATAACTGATTTACCGTTAGTTGTAAGGATGGTATCTAAAATCACTAGCAATGTGGTATTTTGAGGGGTGTATATAACCTTGATGAAAATCCATTCACCAACATTTTTTTTCCTTAATCACCAGTCACTAATAGATTTCATTGTCTTTCACCAATACAGAAGTGGTAATTGAATAGGTTGCTTCACATTTTCATCACATTTCACACACTTAAATACAGGCAATTCACCATTCACGCTCAAGATTTAGGGCAAATCATCAATCACAGCCTTTGTAATGAGCAGATCACCAGTCACCAATAATAGGTTCCATCACATTTCATGCACTTGAATACAAGCAATTCACAATTCACGCTCAAGATTTAGGGCAAACCACCAATCACATTTTTGCTACATGACCCCCTCTTGTATTGCATGAGTTATTTCTAGCATTGTCCGAGTCTAAATCGTACTAAGATTAAGCTCATAAAGGCATTGTGCTAAAGCAGAGGCAGGTAGAAAATTTACTACCTTTCTTCACAAAGCAAGATGGACGCCTACGTAAATTATCACTAAATGTAAATAAAGGTAAATTTCTGTTGAAAATTCACATACAGGTCCCTGGCTAGATTCATAGTTTCATACTAATGCAATATTTGCCATTTTCTAAATATTACATAAGTATGAATGTACCTACTGTCACTAATCTTCACTCTATCAGGGTCGCAGGCTATTTATGAAAAAAGTTGAGTCAACTATAATGTCCCAAATGAATATTAGCACTGCTTCTGGTCTCGGTGGAGGATGACTTTAAGGCAAAAAGTTAGTAAATCTTAACCACTAGGCTACAGCTGTACACATTCAATACATCGTATTTCTAACCCAGGATTTCTAAATGAATGAGCATCTGTAGACCCAGATAATATATGTTTAGGCGCTCCAATCATAACAATAGCATGCTTAGTTTTAAAATTTATGTTTTAGGGTCTATGAAGAATTTCCCCAACCTTGCCAGAGTGATACCCAAGTTGAAACGTCATCTGGAGATAATACAAACATGAATTCATAAAAACACCTTGTGACCCAAGATATGCCACTTACGCCTTGGTGTAGGACAAAAATAGAAGAGGTCTATCTCGTCCATAGAGACAGGACACAATATAACCCATAAGTTCTTAGGTTATGGAAACCGGACCTCTACACTGATCTGTGGATGATGAATATATGTTCTGTTCAATCTACTATTTCTTAAATCTGCTTCCTTTTAGCATAATTTGATAAGTAACTTAAGCATCTTAAGGAAATTATGAGCATAAATTATGGATTTATAATTATTCAAAAGAGGAGTTAATGATCAAATTGTTAGAGAGCTCAATATGATGTTAATAATGTTTGAAGGGAGAAAATTTGCTTTTTAATATTCAGTCCATAAAGCGCTCATGTAGACCAATATAAGACTGTCCTGATTTCTAATGTGCTGATAGCAATTTCATGGAGTAACATTTTCTATCATGACTAAAAAATGCTAATGAATGTCAAAATAAAAATCAGGAATGAAGCACTATTTAAATCAGGGCCACGAATAGGAGAAAAATCATACTTGTCCATAGGACAAGTATTCTAAAAAATATTCCCTTCCTAACTAACGACTACATATCCAAATTAACAAACTACATGTAAATTCATATAAAGGAACTATAACACACTGATCTGAATGGGCTTGATCACCTGAAGAAGCCTGGCAGTAGTCCAGACTGAACATCGAGCTTCATGCTCCATAAAAGCGTCAGAGGTACTTAACATTACGATGTAACTAAATGCCACTAACCTACACTGCTTTCATTTATTTCTATGGAAAATGCCAGTATTCACCTGAACCATGTCCTCATACATGGAGACGAACAAGTCTGGAGACGCGTTGGGGCTGAAGTTTGGGGCCAGAAGCTGCACCAGACTCGGCGTCTGCAGAATCGCCTGCAAAAATACAGCTCAGTCACTGTCTACTTCATTATTATCAAAAATACATCAAGAGATGCTGATAGATCTATCTTTGCTATATTACTGACTACATCATATTGCCAACCACACCTACACTTTGAAGGAAGTGTAAATAACAGCACCATGATAGTCCTGTCTAATACTATTTCATCTTGTATGTTGTGATTGAATAAAAATTTAATGACATTTTAAGTACGACTGTCCAATTGTTACTGTTATACTACATAACAAAACATACAATTCTATGCAAAACAAAGTAATCATATATCTGAATATGTTGTGATACCTGTAGGAGCGGCTGTGACTGGCTGGGGTTGTTGCGGATGAACTCCTGGCCGAGGATCTCGATGCAGCAGGAGAAGAACTGGCGGGTGGGGGGGTAGTACTTGGTGTTCTCCGAGATGAAGGTGGCCACGTGGTAGAACAGCGTGATGCCCACGTTGATGCAGGTGTTCCGCGTCATCGCACTCGTCGTACCCGCCTGTAACATGGCAATATCAGAGCACACACTTTTAAAAGTTAACGTTAAGCTCTGTGATCCCCTGTATTTCACAAGAATCAAATATATTTGTGAATGATTAGTCATCTTTCCGTTTGATGAAAGTCTGTATGAAATACAACATTATTGAACCCACAGTCTGTGTAGTTGCTGTTAACTAACCTGTAACTTTGTCATGTAGCAATGTATTATTTTGTATACATCTCTTGTGTTTATTTTTCTATTTAGGTTAATGCACGGTAGTAATTTAATAGACCTGTTTTACATTTACAGACCTACAAGATTGTGTTTTATCATACTGTTGGAATATTATTTGTCATAAAATGACAATAGTTGTGAAATCATTAATTTTTTGGTCGGCTTAGTCTTAAAGTGTAAATAACATTAATAAAAACCTTCAGAAAAAAAACTAGTTATTTTTATTGCAAATGTAATAGTTTTTTTGTTTTTTTTCAAAATTTACCTATAAAACACCACACATCAGGCATATTTTGATAAGCATATAGAATAGATGCCCATGCCGGTGTCAGATTGTAAATGGACCCTCGAGGAAAATGGAGTAAAATTTAATTAGAATTTTTGTGTTTTCATTTAAGAACCTAAAGCCTTGTTTTCACTTTGTTTCTATGTATTATGTATGTATGTATATCTCCTTGTCAGCTATAGCTTTGTACCTGTAAATTATATTTACATTTTAAACTTTACCTTGTTTTACGTAGAGACAATGCACACATTCGATTTTGGGCGCTCACACCAATTAAATTTTGTTTTTTGACGTAGATTCTATGACATTTTTGATATTTGCACTTAGTTGTTTAAATTCATTTTATATAGTAGTATTTATTTTAACAACCTCCAATCAATAAATCACGTACTTAAAAAAATTGTTTAAAGACCTTTCATTTGTCAATGCATTATTCAGCCAAAAGAAAAAAATCAATATTTCAAATGAGTCAGCACAAGTGTAGAATCAAAATGGAACAAGGATACATTATTTGTTTCTATGTGTTTTTCATTATAGATGGAGGGGTCCAAATTCTATGGCATAGAAAACAGACCAGGTCACAATGTCAAATACACAATAACAACACATTTTACTTTTGGCATTAAAAACTGTGCAATTGGATCGGATGTGTATCAATATGTGTTCAAATAGTTTTGTGAGCAAATATTGGACTTAGTTATTTTTCACAGACAGAACTGAGCTATCATCAAACAATCAACAGTGGTAAAAGAAGAGATCTCTCATGGAGGGCGGTGCATTGTGACTAGAAATCGTAAATGTTAACGTTTGCTCCTAAGTTCTATAGTAAAGTAAATTTTAATAAATAGATATTACAGTCAAACAATGAATTTTGCGTGTTATTTAAAATCATAAGGATGACTAACAGTCAAATTTTGTCCTTTAGAAAATTAGCAGAATTAAAACAAAATTATATATATTGTTTTTTATTATATATTTCCCATACCTACAGATATTCAAATAGTGAGAAGACAGTTTTAAAATAGTAATAAAAACATTGGAAGGATTAACTTGTGTTTAGCTGTAAGGAGATTGTCAGGATTTTAATTTTGTAACGAAAGTGTTATAAGAATGGAAAACCACAGTGGACATATGAAAATCCACAAGAGAACTCACACTGGGGGGAAAGCATATCAGTGTACAGTGTGTGAGAAATCATTCAGCCAAAGTGGAAATCTGAAAACCCACATGAGAATTCATACTGGTGAGAAACCATATGAGTGTAGTCAATGTGGCAAGTGTTTTAGTCAAAGTAGCAACTTGACCAGCCACATGAGAATCCACACACTGGGGAGAAAGAATATCAGTGTACAGTGTGTGAGAAATCATTCAGACAAAGTGGAGATCTGAAAACCCACATGAGAATTCATACTGGTGAGAAACCATATGAGTGTAGTCAATGTGGCAAGTGTTTTAGTCAAAGTAGCAACTTGACCAGACATATGAGAATCCACACTGGGGAGAAAGAACATCAGTGTACAGTGTGTGAGAAATCATTCAGTCAAAGTGGAATCTGAAAACCCACATGAGAATTCATACTGGTGAGAAACCATATGAGTGTAGTCAATGTGGCAAGTGTTTTAGTCAAAGTAGCCACTTGACCAGCCACATGAGAATCCACACTGGTGAGAAAGAACATCAGTGTACAGTGTGTGAGAAATCATTCAGCCAAAGTGGAACATCTGAAAACCCACATGAGAATTCATACTGGGGAGAAACCATATGAATGTAGTCAATGTGGCAAATGTTTTAGTGACAGTAGCGCCTTGACCAGCCACATGAGAATCCACACTGGGGAGAAAGAACATCAGTGTACAGTGTGTGAGAAATCATTCAGTCAAAGTGGAACTCTGAAAACCCACATGAGAACTCACACTGGCAAGAAACCTTATGGCTGTGGAGTTTGTGATAAAAGTTTCTCTCACAGGTCTTATGTTGTTATTCATATGCGCACTCACACAGGAGAGAAACCATACAAGTGTGATCAGTGTGAGAAATGTTTTGCTGACAGTTCTCATCTGAATAAACATAAGCGCACGCACACTGGTGAGAAGCCATTTTACTGCCATATTTGTCACAAATCATTTACACATGGAAGCAACTTGAAAAAGCACCATATGACTGTGCATGCCAAGAAGTGAGCTGTTATTTTTCGAGATAATTTTTTTGTTGTTGAATAGCAATAGTATATTTTAGCAATGGTAGACAAATTCTTGATATTTCATCAGTAGGTTGTTTCAAATTTTACCTGCCCAGTGTGATTTTGTGGCCATCTAATTTGTCTACCTCTGACCAGGGATTCTATTTGTATATTATAGTGTGAAGACTTCACCTGTTGGACAACTTTGACATACAATATATAAAAAAAACATTGAACTTATTATTCATGGACTTGCAACTGAAATGAATATCTATGTATGTAACCCGTAACTTTGTCATGTAGCAATGTACTGTTTTGTATATATCTCTCACGTTTATTTTTCTATGACGTAAATGCAAGGTAACAATTGAAATAGACCTAATTTAAATTCTGCGGATATTCTACAATGAACCCGCGCACTGAAAACCTACATCAATGTGTTTTGCACACTGTTGAAATATTATTTCAGGGCTTAGTGTTAGTGGGAGCCCGCATGCCAGGTTTGTAGTCAGCCCTGGTCACATGCAGCCCGTAGCAACCACCCACCGGCACACACTTTTAAAAGTTAATGTTAAGCCCTGTATTTGTCATGAATCAAAAATATTTGTGAATAATTATTCATCTTTCTGTTTGATGAAAGTCTGTGTAAAATATAACATTATTGAACCTATAGTCTGTGTAGTTGCTGTTAAATCTATAGTTGATCACTAAAATGTACATTTGAGTGAAAAAGTAAAATTGTAACAGTTGATTTAAGTTTCTTCAACAATTAAAAACCTGTATTTCATCAGATATAAAAAAATCTATATGACAAACTAATGTGTAACTTTTGTATATATATCTTGTGTTTATTTTTCATTTTAACAAATGTATGGTAGTCAATGTTAAAAGAAATTTTGTAACTAACCTTTAAATAGTTGTGTTTTATTCATTTTTTTTTTTGTTACGTAAATATGTAAATAAATCATTTTAATAAACCTGTTTTTACATTTACAGACTGAATATTCCCCTGAAGCAACGCGAGTGTGACCTTTAATAATATACCCATGGAACAAGAACCATGTTTCTGTCTACAATACCATATTATCCATGTTTTGTAGCCTAGGCGTTTATTGTTTTCAAAACATGCCTAGCATAGGCATTTAAATGAGGGAGGCGTCTATTTGAAGGAGGTGTTAACGAAAAATGATTTGGTCAACTTAAGTTAAGACACACCTGAGGAAGCCACAGTAACTTACTCAAGCTACCTTCAAATAAAAACGACGCTTGCTTGTGACTGAAGTATATAATTACAGGGATTAGTGTGTGATCCCACTCTAATTCGCAAATAAACATTATTTCACTTTGATAATGATATAAATATTCATATAATGGTGCAGACAGACATATCCACGATGGTCTCAGCTTTAAAATGATATGCTAACTGTCAAAAAACGGACTGATAATAACGAAGGCGGTACAAGCAAACAACCACATTAAAGGTAATAAACATGTTCAAACAATATTAATGTTCCTTTGATAATACCCGCCTTTAATAGGCTTTAATTTAAAAGGCGCCTTGAAAATCGGCTTTATGCTATTTGAGGGAGATTTTGGGGGAGAGGCTACAAAACCGAAATACGGTATTAAGGAGATACGTCAATCACCAACACAACACACACCATGTCAACTGCGAATCTACAATATTAAGAGAACCCAAGGACCAACACAACACACACCATGGGTCTTTTATGAAGGCTCAGGACCACAAAAATGATCTCATTATGTAGGTGGTCTCTTTATACAGGTGATCTCATTACACAGGTGGTCACATTATACAGGTGGTATCATTATACAGGTGGTCTTATTATACAGATGGTCTCGTCATACAATTTATGGGAGGTTGTAATACATTTTACACAGGTGGTCACATTATACGAGGCAAAAGCCTGACCAACGACAATTCATTGAACTGTACACAGCTGAACTGATCTTGGGATTTTAAAGCAGTTTGACCTTTGTGGGATCTGTGGTCGACCCAGGTACTCAGCATGGGAGTGTAGTGATATTATTTAAAGTAAGTTTTGGAAATCAGGGATTTTGTGAAATCCCCAAAATTTTCAGGGAATTCGTTAAAACACTGTTTCCAGGGGCATGAATTCTCTCAATCCCAAAGGGGTTCATGTAATTACTGAATTAACCAGACTTTTTTACTGGCAATTTTCTTGAAATCCCTAGGGATTTTATGAATTCTAATTATGAAATTTTATTCCCAAATTTGGAACATTTTAGGAAACTTTAAAATTTCTTCCCAAAAGTGTTGTGTGTTGCAAATTTACAGTTCAAATTTTTGCAACATAGTACAACTTCAAAACAAATTTTTTTGGAAAATTTATTGTTAAGTTCAAAAGCATTTTTATTCAAAGGGGGGCACAATCTTTTAAAAAAACGAAAAATTAAAAATTTCAAAGGGCGTCACCCCCCCCTTTTTCGTTGCCCCCTACCAATCCCTCCAAATAAAAATTAAAGTTCTTACATGTGGTGATGTGGAGAAGCCATCAAAAAGAAAAGTCACCGAAGACGCCCAATCTACTTTCCAACATAAAATCACCATGCCATAATTAGTAAGGCCCACATTGCCACTGGCATGGTGGTCGGGCAGGGTGCTGAAAGATCTTATTCAAAAGTATGCCAACTCACAACAGAAGCAGTTGAATTTTTTAAGTCTTAAGGCTTGTGTGCCAAAAAAAAACGTCCCAAGACTACATGTTGTTGTGAGACCCCCAATCGCGTGAATTCAACCCCCTTTTGTGGATCTTATCGCATAAGACCACAAGGCCAGTTCAAGGGATAGGTTTTCCAGTGCCCCACAAAGTTTATCATCCTTAGGCCTCTGCTTCAAAAGGGGGAAAAAACCCCCTTCCCCAACCTTGTTTTTCTTTGGTTTCTGGGGAGAAATAAATGGGATTGTTTTTAAACAGTCAAAAATTGGGGGACTTCTTCCAAAAAGGGAAAGGGGGATATAATTGCCCTGGGGGATTTCAAAATGGGAATTTAACCGAAAAC
>CM032659.1:4842973-4888221 GCA_019095985.1 Streblospio benedicti | reverse complement strand
GAGGCTACAATTTGGGTAGAAATACAAAATGCGAATACGGTGATAAGGGTGTCACGTCGATCACCCACACCTCCAACAAACACCATGTCCGTCCTCTATTCAAGTCAACCCAAGGATTGTGGCTTTATAGAGGTGGTGGGTCTCTTTATGGAGGCTCAGGACCACAACAAATGACCTTATTATGTAGGTGGTCTCATTATACAGATGGTATCTTCATACAATTAATGGGAGGTTGTAACAATTTTTAGTTTTTCTAGTGCCACTAAAACCCAGTTAACTCAAACGATAACTCGAATCAAGATAACCCTTGCCCATCATCATGCTATCTTGCATCATGATCTATCACTTGGAAAACTAGAAATACTGGATGACTCCACATGCTGTACCTTGAGCCTGATGAGGTTTGTGATTGCGTTCTCCACGTGGACGGCCGCGTGACACACGTTCTGGGGCGGGGGCAGCACCGACTCGATCATCACCTGGTTGTACTCCGCACGATTCTCGTGGATCTTGCGGTTCGTGATGTCGTTCCTCTTGATCGCCGCAAATCTGTGACATGACAGATGATGCAATTTGGTTGTGAATGGTGGAAGAATGGAACAAATCCTAGAAAATCACAACACAGAATACGTCAATTTATTATAGCAAATGACAGCTGCCATGAGCTGCCCCTGTTTTTGCCTGCCTATGACACCAGTTTTGTTTTACCTGAGGGGGAATATATCCTCCCTTAATCTCAATCTCACAAAAATTAAACCATTCACATTAATTTTCTTTGCATTCTCATTTCAATTTTTTTTCTCAAAATTTCATATCACTAATTTTTAAAGATAATGGACCATTCTCATTTTACAAAAATCAGAAGGTTCTCAAATAGTTACGAACAATTTTTCTTGCCCACCTGGTGCAGTCTCAATCAACCCAAAGCTCTGTGATGTTTTTGGTGGCGTGGCAGAAAGAAATGATAAAGGTGCTGACCTTGTTTATCTATTTCCCGTTCCCAGAATGCAATTGTTTGTAACCACCTGCTGGTTTTTGGGCAGGAACTAGGCCATTTTTTTACCCTGCCATGTATGACGGCATATTTCCTTGTTTACCTGGCGGTGGCGGATTCATATTTTATGGCCCGGCCATTGCAGCGGTGCGTGGGGTTGAAGCTGCTGCGGCAGGCGATGCTGAGCGCAGCCTCCGTGTCCTCGTTGCTGTAGAGCGCGGGCAGCAGCTCGGCGAATTGCAGTATCGGCCGTGTGCCCTTTAGGCAAAGTACAAAATGGCGTAGTCCACCAGCAGGGAGAAGTCAGACCGCAGCGAGAACAGCAGCGTCTGAAACACAACAAAGCATGGTCATGATTAGGGGGGATAAGTGCTAATCGGATGAACAATCGCAGTAACCCTCAAATATGGACTAGTATCCTGCAAAAAATGTACCGTTTTGTCCTTGACAAAAAATCTATATTTGTATACCAAATTGACCAGAACTACTCAATCAAAGGGCATTGTTGCCAGCAGCCAGACATTCTACTCGTCCTCCACAAGTTTTTCACTAGGCAATACTTGTATTGGGCAATGGCGAATCGACCCTACACAACACAGCGTGTCTGATGCTGGCTTTTGCAGATAAGACCTTGTGGTAGACTAGCCAGAGATCTCATTGATTTTTTTTCAAGCACGTGTTAGTCATCGTCGTATCACATGGCTATATATGGAGATTTAAAGTCCCTAACATTAGGGAATGTAGGTCACAAAATCCAAACAATCAGAAGCCCCATTGTCAAAATGTTCAAAGGCATCAAGATCAATAAAAACACATGATTTTGAATTCTTTTACCCAACTGCCAAGTTCCAAGGGATATGTAGCTGTAACCTAAGGGTTGAAATCATAAATCCTTGACTTGTAAAGACATACTATGAATAAGAAACCTCGGATGTTAGATGGTGTTTACCTGTTTGTCGAGCAGGATGGCGTCTGAGACCTGGGGCACGGGAGCGCGAGGCTGCACCAGCCGGGGCGGCCCCACCATCCCGCCACCAGCAGCCAGGCGCCTCAGGATGCGGTCAGACGGCGAGGTCTCGGCCGCGTCCGCGGCCAGCACCAGCGTGGCCACGGCCGGCCGGGGCTCGGGGCAGTGCTCGGTATTCACTGGGCGTCCGAGGACACCATGCTGGTCAAAACAACCCCGGCAGCACGTCCAGCCACAGGGTGGGGTCATTTGAGAGCCGTTGAAATTTACATTTACTGTGTTGAGCTAAATTTCTTATCCAATTAATTGGGCAGGTTGGGTCTCCCCAAAATTCACATGATTACCGGTACCTTGGAAAATCTTATAATCAATCACTGTTTTACAATGCTAGACCAGTATGTTTATTGGGCACAACATTGTAATAAATGGTTTTACGTAGTATGTTTGCAGTCCCTTATCCCAAAAAGCCCCAGTACCTGGAATATCTAAAATCAGCCTCTCCATCACTGTGGTACAATGCTAAAAGATAGCAGGCTGGCGTATTGGGGCGGGGCTCATCCAGCCAGAGGTTAACCATTTCGTAGTCCAACAGCAGCGCTGGAGTCTATCATCCTCGCCGAAGCCGTGCAGCCTCGATCACAACCACAGAAACACAGCCGTCGTCGTCAAATCACTTCCGTCTGGGCATGAAGCCTGCAGTTTACAGAAGGGGAAATATGGCCTACCCCATTCTCAAATCTCAGCAAAAATCAGGACCATTCTCATTAATTTTCTAACCATTCTCATTTCACAATTTCACAGTTTAACAATTTCTCAAAAATTCTCAAAAGAAAATGGAGGCCATTCTATTTTCTCATAAAAATCAAGGGCCATTCTCAAATCTCAAAATAGGTATATTACCCCAGCTATACAATGAAACCCTGTTAAGTTGAAATTTGTGTTATTGTCTCGAGATAAGTTCCATGTCCCAAGGGATTATGAAGAGATATCAGCTGGTTATCTTGAATTATGCTATCTCTGGACTTTTTTGTAGGCACCGAAATGAGATAATTAACCGTGATTGGGCGATTTGTCAACAAAAATCTAGAGCTGTCCATTGAAATCAGGTTTTAAACTAGTCAGCAATTTTTATTGAATTTCATAGTAATGGAGTTCGGACCTCACAATTTCACATTTATTGTTTGCATATACATATTCTCCCCATAAAATGTTGAATCAAAATGGCGGGTATATTCTATAAATCTCAAATTATTAACCAAATAACGGTACAGATAATAATTTGTATACACTTATCTAGAAAATAGTGAATGAATTTTACAATTTATGAATTCTGTGCAAGTATTGTATTAAAATCAAACCCTTGTTTATTTAAGATTTCAAACATAATGCGCTCTATGACTGTCCTGGACTATTGTTGGCATTGAGAGATATAGCCCCTTTATATTACCTTCTTAGCTCCTCAGAAAATAGTATGAATATGTCCTTGCAGTCGTTTCTTCTTCACATCATGGAGACATTGAGCTGGCATCAAAGAACCTCTCACCAACAGAGCCTTAACGGGTTGGAAATATAAAATACATGGCACAAACACCTGTTTTGACCATTTTATTGAAGTTTAATAAATTCAATTTGATTGTAGAATATTTGAAAACATGGAAAATGGACCGCCTTTCTAAGTTTGATAGGTAAAAAGGGCCATTCTCATAAGTGAAGGTATATTAACCATGGGTGTATGTTAAAAAGTGTGTTTCACAGAACTTTATTAAAAATATATATCTTCTACTAAATGTTACTCTAAAAAAATAGATAACAGAGAGATTTTTAATTTTTTCTAAAATAAAATTCCCACATTTTTCCCTTATGGATAAAGAATTATGGCCATTTACAATATCTCTTCATGATGGTAAGAAAATTTTGCAATGCTAAATGGAAGTTGAAAAAAGAGGTCTTAACTTGAACTGCAGGACCCACAACAGCCAGTTGCTTTTATTGGAGAAAAACCTCTGCCAGTTGATATCAGGAGTTCACTCAAATGCCATTCCATGGCCTGTTGGGCATATTGGATTCAAACCAGTAACTAGTAACTGTTAGCTCTTTTTGAGCACTATATAAATTATACTTACCAGTATATCATTATTTACAGGATAATAGAGAACAGCTTAATAGATGCCCAAATAAGAACAGCAGTTGTTCTATGAATTTAAATGCAGCTAGATTTTTATAAGTCCAATACAGTATTTAAGTTTACAAACAGCAAATAATACACCTGCGCCATATGGGCTGACAGAGAGTCATAGCCCTATTGTTCATATTTTAACTGTGACCATCAAAGTAAAAGACTGTGTCAGACAAAAATGGAATTTATTTTTTCATTTAGAGATTGGAGCCTGCAAATTACAGAAGGGGAAATGACCCTTCTTATTCAAATTTACTTATTTTCACAATGTGTTCTGTCATTTTCGCCATTAAAAACACATGATTAAGTTGCAAAGTCTGAAAAAATTCTAAAAGAAAATGGACCGCATGGTCTTATTCTATTTTCATAAAAAAAAAAACAAAGGCCATTGAAACATCTCAAAAATAGGTATATTACCTTGCAAACATGAAACCCCGTTACCTTGAAAGTTGTGTTATTGTCTCGAGATTAGTTCCATGTCCCGTCAAACATATTATGAAGAGATATCAGTTGGTTATCTTGAATATTTGCTATCTCTTTTAGGCTTTTTTTTATTTTTTTTCAAGAAGAAAGAATTGTGGTCCATTTATGAATTATCTAGACATAAGGTAATTAAAATTTGAAATGTATTTGGAGATTGAACAAAAGAGGTCTAGAGTTGTCCATTGAAGATGGTTTTAGTTTGGAGTCTAGCAATGTGTTCTCTGAAGTTCATAGTAATGGAGTTCGGACCTCACAAGTAGGATATGTGTATGCAGTATTTATATTGCTATACAATAACCATGTGAAATCTGTGTATATTCAATAAATCCACTTAAATTATTATACTTAGTATACTAATTTACAGATAATAATTTGTATACACTTATCTAGATGCCCAAATAATGAATGAATTTTACAATTTATGAAATCTATGCGAGTATTGTATTAAAATCAAGCACGATTGTTTATTTAAGATTTCAAACATAATGCGCTCTATGACCAGTCCTAAGGAGGTGTTGACGTTTGAGAGATATAGCCCTATCATATATTACCTTCTTAGCTCGGTCTTCAAAGTGCTTGACTGTGTCCTGCAGTCGTTTCTTCATCTTCTTCATCATGGAGAGATTGGAGCTGGCATCAAAGAACCTCTCGCCAACAGAGCCTCTCTGGGGCAGGCTGGGATCACTCGTTACATGGCACAAATACCTGCATGGGGAATTGTATTTTAGTTTAATAAATTCAATATGCAGTGTAGAATATTTGATTTTTTATGGCTTCTATTTTCCTTTCTAAGTTTGATAGGTAAAGTTTTCTGGTAAGAAAAGAATTTTTCCCATGGGTGTATGTTAAAACGTGTGTTTCACAGAACTTTATCAAATCGCACATATATATCTTCTACTAAATGTAACTCTAAAAAATGGATAACAGAAAGATTTACACATTTGAAAAAGGATCTAAACTATAAACTTCTCTTCAAGAATCTAAAGCCTACAGTTTACCCTTAGAGCATATTGGACTTACGGCCATTAACAATTTCTCTTCAAATTTTGAAAATCTCTTAACAATTCTAAGTGAAAGTTTCCATGCACTATTAACTTCAACTGCGGACCCACACTAGCCAGTTGCCTGCCTCACCTGAGGAAGAACCTCTGCCAGATGACGGGCAGAAGCGGCTCCTCAAACGCCATGTCCATCGCCTGCTGGGCCCACCTGAAACACACCAGGGGCAACTAGTTACTAGGACTTAGCTTTTCTTTTTTCCCCGACCACAATATTTGTTTCTAATTATCTGTTACCAGTTATGTTCATGAGAGTAGAGAAATTCTAGTATGAGCAAAGGAACGCATCATGAGGTTGAGTGCATGATTTTTTCTCCAGTATTTTTATTAATAAAGAATACAGTACTGATGCATCAAATTGGGTATTTGTTGAGAACTGTTAATTTCTAATATTTTTAACTGTATGTATGACTAAGTGGAAGATTCTCACCAATGGAGAGGAATATTCATCTAAATTTAACTTTTAACTGATGCAGAAAAACAATGTTACCTGTAGATAGAGAGTCTATATGCCAGAGGTGGGTTTTCAATCTTCAATTTTGTAGCAGTTTTCTTCAGTGCCAGGTCGACAGTAATTGAGCTGTCTTCATGGAGACACATCTACAATAAAAAGGGTGCTATTGATGAATGAATGTAGAATGTATTCGAAGTCGATAGTTGTTAATATTTACAACATTTACTTCCTAATACAATAGGTAGTGTGCAACAAAATATTAGACAACCCAATATTTATTATAATATCATGTCAAGAACCAAGGCATTTTGAAACATACTTAGAACTTCATTAATTGCTCTGCTGATTCATTTATAATCCCATTCAATTATTACCAACCACCCACTCCCCAGTAGCCCCCGCCCACTCACCAATATATAGCTCTGCCCACTTACCAATAGCCCCGCCCACTTACCAATAGCCCCACCCACTTACCAATAACTCCGTCCACAGCCTGCTCTTGTCCTCCCACTCTGCCTCTGCGTTGAGCACGGCGTAGGCGAACCAGGGGAACTCTGGGTGCGAGTATCCGTCGATGAGCGTGGGTCGGACCGAGGCTGAGGAGAGCCACGACACCACGGACCCCAGCAGCGACTGAGACCCGCCCTGAAACAACAACACCATGCACTCTGAGAATCAGATGTCACGATATGACCTCTGAAGCATAACTTATTGCTCATTAAAAATGCGACCAATCACAGGCTTTTTAATCCCAGGATTGGAATTAGGTCATGTGATCAATCTGAGCATTGCCAAAGATTTGCAGACTGTCAGTTCGCACTTTTCCATGGTTATAACGCCAAGAGCAGTGCAAATATACAGTTTCATACGTTCTACATGTAAAAAAAGCACGTCACTGTAAAACAATAACGTAAAATTAAGAAGTAGGCCACATATATTAATCTACAACTCACCTGGTCGACCAGTTCCTTGGTGAGCTCTGCAAAGTGGCGGCACACGTCGCCGCGCACGTCGTCATGGAGGAAGGTTGCCATGACGACGCTGTCGATGGTGTAGAGGACGCTGCGGTTGGCCTGCCACGGGCCGGCGGCGCCCCCAGCGGGGAGGGACGTCAGCAGGCGCAGCCAGAACAGCGCAAAAGGAGCCCACGGACACACCCAGCGGACGACGGACGGCGCCTGGTCAACAATACACTAAATGTAAAAAGCCTATCACTCTGAGTATCAGATGTCCTGCAGAGATCTCTGACACATAGCTATTCTCAATAAAAATTCTGACCAATCACAGGCTGTTAATCTATAGTCATCACTGGCCGGTGATGAATATAAATACGGTCAAGTGACCAATCACAGCTAAGTATCAGATGGGTGTGGCTGTTTCAACCAATCAGGTTGCAGTATTCAAACAGGTCACATAAATTATGTTAATCCACTCTCAGGCGAAACATTTCAGAGGTCAATTTGCTTGATATCTGATACTCAGTGTGAAGCCTATGGGCTTCTAGGTTAAACCTTCTACAGGTGGTGTGCTTTCACATACGCATAAATTTACTTTCAGACTTTAATGGTGCTGGATTTTTATCCAATCTATTTTTGACAGTGGACCTCAAAGTAGTGTCTGTAATGTATGAGGGTGTGTAAGTCACAGTGGGTCTAACAATATGTGTGTGGCACTGTGCAATAATTATTGTGTGTCTTGTGCACTGGCGTGCATCAGTCACTACACGTGTCATTCACTACGTGTATCAGTCGGCATGTCTTAAAGGTTATGCTCAGTGGTCAAACAAGTATGCTTGTAAAGAAGCATTATGATGTGTTCTGTGCATTCTGAAAGTGTCTTTCATTTAAACATCATATCAAAGTATGTAAAACAATTTAAATACCACGCAATAAGAGGCCGGTATATACTCAACAAAACACGTGAACGCGAGAAATGTCAACCGAATGATTTTCGTCAGACGTAACTCGCACGGTGCACGTAAGAAGCTGCCTATCTCTCCCATGTTAAATGAGACGTCTTTCGTTAGAAATGCACGGCACGTCTGGCGAAAATCATTCGATTATGCAACATCACGTGACTTTGTGTTTTATTTGACGAGACGGCATGGTATTTTTAAAGGTGAAAATAGTATTAAACGCGGAGAATATGAATATTATTTTCATCACACTTGCAATGGATAAGGCATCGTCTATTGATACTGAATTTTACAAAACAAATATGATTTTGGCTGAGCAATATCTTTAACTAATCTGTCACTTTGGTTGCGGTCACTGTATTTAAGTCACTCCATATGTCATTAGTCGCTGTGTGTGTGTCGATCACAGAGAAAGGGGAACGATCATAAATAATGATACCGGGGGTGGGGGGCATCCAAAAGGTTGGGGGGCATCCAAAAAGGTTGGGGGGCGTCCAACTTTTTGATTCCTTTTGGGGGGGTCGCTGAACTTTTTTATCACGCTACGGTTTATTTTTTTCAAATATTTTCTTTTAGCAATGCAATGACTATAAAAAGGACTTTTTCTTTTAGTGAGTGGGGGGGGGTCATTCAACTTTTAAAAATTTTAAATGTTGATGCGGGGTCGGTTAACTTTTTCTTCCAGCCCAAAATTGACGACCCCCGGTATTGTTATTTATGATCGCTCCATTAGTCGCTGTGCGTGTCGGTCAGTGTTGGTCACCTGTATCTGGCTGACGGCCATGTTAGTGATGAGGCTGGTGACGGCGCCCGGGAACGCACTGGAGAAGACGAGGGAGCGGCGCGAGTAGTCGACAGCAAACAGCGCAGCCACCGTCTCCAGGAACACACCGTGGCTGAACAGGTGGTCGTGCTCTGTGGAGGAACGCGACAAAGGCTGATGAGCTGTCACAATGGGTGCATTATAGTTGATCACTTTTATGCTTAATTTGTTGGCGATTTGACAGTTTTTATCCCATGGACTTTCTTCCATGAAAACAGACTTTCATGAAAGGTACTTTGTTTGGTGAAGAATGCAACATAGTCACTGTAGTAATAGAATAGCAGTCCAGTATAATTGAAAGAAAGAGAAAAAACATGTTTTGTTTTTTTCAGTATCCTTGCCCAATGTAAAATGTATAGTAACTTACTAGTACATGTTACATTGTTAGGTTATGATACAAGTGTGGAGCAAAAAATCCAGGTCCATTCTCACAGGTTATTTTTCCTAACCATTCTCATTTCAGTAGACTGAGATTTTATATCTAGTGCACATTCTCAAGAAAATTGTCATCCATTCTTTCAATCTACAATAAAAGCCATTCCCATTCTGAATCTCAAAATAGGTATATAATTGTTAGGAGATGGTATGGATCTGAACACTTACCACGGGTGTGCGGTCACTCACCGTAGAACATTGGCGTGACGAGGTCTATGATGCGGACGGCGGGGATGTAGTGCTGTTTGGCTGTGAGTGCCGCGAGCTGCACGGCTCCGCGGACACAGAACTCGTCACGGCGGTGCCCGGCACCCGCCAGCAGCAGCGACGCGGCCAGACCCAGCGAGTACTGCTTGCCGAGCGCCGTGCCCACAGACTGGTACCGCCTCGTCTCCATACAGGTCCGGAGCACCGCTGGCAGGGGTGACTCAAAATTCAGTAATGAGAAACTCAAAATTCAAAAACAAGTTACTGTTGTTTTTTGTGGGTGGGATGGAGGGGTTAAATAGGGAAAGTATATAGACAGTCTAGAATCTAGATGAGCCAAGAATGCAGTATAACACTATCTAATGACTGTCATTGGTGAGTACATGTACAGGTCCGGAGCACCATGGCAGACGGGAGGTGGTGTGAGAGGAAGCAATGAGAAAACTCGAAAATCAAAAACAAGTTACTGTGGTTTTTTTTTGGGTGGGGAGGGGGGATTAAATAGACGTCTAGATGAGCCACGAATGCTGTATAACACTACCTATTAAAAATGACGGTTGTCGGCGAGTACTATTAACACTAGATGCAGTCGCCAGAGTCTTGACATACGACAGAGTTTCGTCACACATACCATTTTAGTGATGTGACAAGACTGTATCGTTTGTCAAGACTCTGGCGACCTCATCTTTTGACAGACTTTCGTCGTCAGCAAGTACTGTATAAATCTGTCCACTGACCGTCATCCCTGAGTACTGAATAACTCTAGCTGACCGGGCGTAGTACTGTATAACCCTGTCCACTGACCGTCGTCGCCGAGCACAGCGGGCTGGGGCTGGGCCATGGCGTGGAGCCGCAGACGCAGCGTCGTCTGCCACAGGAACGTCAACAACGTCTGCTCATCACTCAGGCTGCCGGCGGACGCGCTCACCTACAAATCAAATCACATGGCCATCATCATCATGTTCAGACACTGTGGTTATTGATGTATAGCTTCTTGAAATTTGATCTTAATGATCCTGTAACTGATGGCATAACTTTAGGATGTGGTTAGATATTTTATTGTTTTAAATAATCTCTTGTAAAGACTAACTTAAGAAAACACAAAAATCAATGGGATAATATGTACATGTATATATTAGGTACAAATTGAACTGTTTTTTTATTCAAAAACAAAAACAAAACTCTTGTATTTATAAAATACCTTAGCTAGATAAGGTTGCAAGAAGTTCACTTTATTTTTCTGTAAAACAAATATTTTTTCAACATCATCTTTTTACAAAGCTTCAGCAAAATAAGATTTTAGATAGAATTGAAAAAATTGTCACTGCAAACTAACGTCATATATTGCAGACGCAGCTCACCTACAGAAATATAGCGTCATCATGGCATGTTCAGACGCTGTGATTTTTTATATATAGCTTTATCAAATATAATCTTAATGATCCTGTAACTGATGGCATAACTTTAGGATGTGGTTAGATATTTTATTGTTTTAAATAATCTCTTGTAAAGACTAACTTAAGAAAACACAAAAATCAATGGGATAATATGTACATGTATATATTAGGTACAAATTGAACTGCTTTAAAGATTTTATTCAAGGGTATTTTATTCATAATTACATGTAGATAAAACATGATGTTTTTTTAAATGCAAAGCATATTTACATAGAAGATACAATAGGTAGAAAGCCTTCCAAACCTTGAAACAAAGTCAAAGGGACTAGTGGTGTAAGTAAAAACTGGTGGTAAGTAAAAAACAGTTTCTGGTTGATAAAGTTTACAGTAAATTTTATATACAAAAGGTATGCTGGGTGTATTTAAGACCTTTTTAAAACAAAACAATTAATTATTCAATAAAAGCATGAATAAATTGAAAACAAAACTCTTGTATTTATAAAATACCTTAGCTAGATAAGGTTGCAAGAAGTTCACTTTATTTTTCTGTAAAACAAATATTTTTTCAACATCATCTTTTTTACAAATCTTCAGCAAAATAAGTTTTTAGATAGAAATGAAAAAAAACAAACTACCAAAAACACTGCAATTCAATACAGGTCTCTATTACCAAGGGCAATCCTACCACTGAAGACAGGCAATTTTCCATTCTCTCAAAAAACACTGCAATTCCACTATTGGTCGAGCATAATCTCTCAGGTCTCTAAACTACTAGTAGCGTCAATTTTTCTATACAGCGGTCCTAAAACCAATGAGACCGTTTTCAACATTTATTTTAAAAATAAAAACAGCAAAACAGACACTCGCTGTATTTTAGTTAATAGTCAATCCTCCATTTTACTGTATCATGTGGTCCTGACAGGACTCGCAATGATACGATCATCCCAAACAGTGAGCTGGATTGTGAGTTTGAGAGAGGGTTATAATTGAATACACGAACAAGCTTGAGAAACACACATTAGATTACACAAACACAGGTCAGGGTATATAAGAGTGAAGTATGTGCACCCACCCCATCTGTGTAGATGCCGGACACGGTTTTGCCAGCGATGTGCTTCAGGAAGACGTCCACCATGAGCACTGCCATCTGGTGGTGGAGCTGGGAAGGCAGGAACAGACGGTCGCCCTGATGGGGTCAAATGCACATTTTGATGGAATGGAATTCAAAAAGGTCGTAGAATAGATTATTTATAATTCTGATGACTATAAGAAAATTAGCTCATTCATCAGGTAAGATAACAAAGACAGCACAGCAAACTTCAACTGTAGAATCTGGTCATGATTTATGTATTATGAATTCAAACTTATGAGAGATTACAAAGTGAAATCTAAATGATTGTCTGTTAAAGTGTGTGGTTTGTTTCATGCATAGTTATGATAATGATCTAAACTCTGTAAAATGACGCCGTCCCCCACCTTGCTGTCGTCCAGGTCCCAGTTCATGCCCTCGATGACCAGCCTCGCCAGCTGACTGTGTGTCGAGGCTGGGCTGTAGTCGAGCAGCCATGATCGCAGCAGCGCGGTGTCATCATCGGTCGGCCGCCAGATGTGCAGAGGCAACCCGCCGAATAGGAACAGTGACACCACGCCGATCTGACAGGGCAATCACACAAACATTGTGATATTATCCTAGTAGATCTTAGTTCATATATTAATCTTGTGTCAAATATGCGAGGACATGGGACCAATCTGGTGGGAGATATACATACGGGGATAAATGTTTTCTCTTGTCCTCCCATCTGAGGATGATAAACGGTGACATCATGGGAGATACAGAAAATGGTAACCTCTAGATATCAATTGAGTTACATAATACATTCTACATGCTTTCCATAACCTGCTTGTGCCTATCTAGGTGAGGCATGGTATGAACCTTGTGCATATAAAGCAAAGTCTAGCTATTTGGGACATGAGTTGGAGTACAAAATTATATCCTCAATTAGGGAGGTGTCCCTATTTGTAAAGCATTTATAGTAACAATTTTATATAGCCAAATGAGCCAATGGGAGAATAAAAATATGTCCCTAAGGGAGTGCTCATTATTTAAGTCAGGGGGCTGTAATGCCAGGGGGGTTCTCTAAATTTTGGAACAGATATTTTTCCCCAGGGGGGGGTGTCATTCAAAAATTTTTTTTTGAAGTAAAAAATAAGCACAAACTGCATACAAGAGAGGGGTTAAATCCCTACTTTGTGCCAGGGTGATATTTAAGATTTTTTTCATTTTTTAGTATTTTTGTAGATTTCATGGGTAAAACATCCCTAAAATACTGCATTTCAGGCATCACTGAGTTCAGAAATGGGAATAATTGGGGGTTCAGATCATAGTGCAAACTCCAGGTTTGAAAAGGGATGCCTTTTGTAAATAAAAAATATTTACAGGGGCGCATTACGAGATTTTCATCGTAGTGACATGAAAATGTATTTTTGGTGGGAAAAGACTCACACACCCCCCGGACAGATCGGTATAACCCCCCCCCTGCAGTCCCTATGGGAAGCCCTGTAATGCATTGGCGCCCCCCCCCCCTCCTCACCTTGTCCATGCTGCGGTGAGCGCTGTGTAGCAGCAGTGAGACAGGCTGGCGGGTGTCTGCAGCAGACGGAGAACAGCAGCTCGCGGCCGGCGCGCGAACAGAACTCCCGCGTGTGCCGCCCGATGTACGCGATCGCGAAGATCTCGCGCACCACGCCCTCGACGAAGGCTGCCTCCGCCGCAGGGCGCGACCTGGAAATGTGAATGATGATCTATTTATAAAGTAAATTGATGAATAATTCCAAAAATGAAGGTTGTAATTTTAAAAACGTTGCTTCTTCAGATATACAGTCAAAAACTTTTTTATATATTTATTTACAGTTTGACTGTATATTTAAAATGTTGAATGTATAAAATACATGTTTAACATCAACATTTGTCATTTGAGAAGGAGTCTGTTGACTGAAAATCGCTGCTTTTTAAATTTTAATAGAATAGTTATCAACAAAAAAAATGAAAGCTGAATGATGAAATTATGAATGATGGTGATGTTGTGATGTCTGACAGCTTTAGATTTGCACCAGATCAAAGGTATAACAAGACGTTTGCAATTGCTAAGCTACAACGACAATATCGAAAGCCATCCGACACCATGACGTCACACCTACAGTGCATGGAGTCAATCTCTTATATGTGATACATTGTTATAAATAATAGCCACTTATATAGAGACATTTCACACTTGCTTTTCAAAAAAATATTTGATGCACTTACAAATAGTAAGCCTATTACCAGATACTGATTCAAAACTACAATGAATGTCATACCAAGAGACTATGAAGAAGTATCATTTGAAATACCATGTGGGGTTTCGATCATGCAGTTATAGGGCTTATTTTAGAGTCATTATGGGCTCTGTGAGGAATGGGTCATCATCCAGCTTGGACAGCTTAACATTAGTTCCAGAGCATAGTAATGTGTGCAAGGTTTATAATTTGAAAGATCTTACTCAGTAGGGACGCTACAAGCTATGCCAAGCTATGACAGACATAAACATGAGCGCTAACAAATATAATTTAGTTTTTCTCAATATTTAGTGATTTTATTTTATATATTTTGTCATGGTATATTTCATGGTTTGACAATGTGTAAAAAAAAAATTGTATCATTCACTGTCTGTTAACACACCACAACAAATTCTGCCCCACCACCTGTTTTACATAAATTACCTGACGCCAAAAATAATATGAGCCAAGAAGGTAACCAAGCTTTTGAGAACCACGGGTATGTGTAAGTTATACCTTTTCACTTGACCATCCGTAAACAGATTTTCTGTGAAACCAGAACCCCATGTCATGTGTGATCTGTATAATGTAATATGAGAAAAGAATCATTCAATTTCACACAGACTCTCACTCACACCTCTATAACCATTGTAAATCAATATGTATGGGGAAAAAGTAATGCCATTATGTGCAGATTTAGCAGGTTCCCCATTTATTGGGTCTTGCGTTTCTCAGTCGTTTGTCCCAGTGCAGCAGAAAGAAGTTTCTCCTGACTTACATTTTTTCTATTTATGCAAAGTTCATCTTGAAGTCAATGGTGCAAACAGAAACTTTTTGTACTGTAAATGTGCAAAATGATGTTTCCTCTTGCTCACAAGCGTCCCAGCTGCGCAGATTGAATTAATTAGCTTTCTTTATCATGAAACTAACATGGTTTGTGCATGCTGCTGTGATGCCTATGAGTGGTGAGTGAAACAAGAAGATCCATTGAAACCCAATTACAGTAACAGGACACAGTATGCAAACGTGTGAGAAATTACAACACATGATGTCAAGCACATTTCTATCCAGGATTGGCTAAAAAAAATAAATAGACAAACACTTTATCATTTTCATTCATATCAATAAAGATTTCATAAGTGTTTACCTTCAGAAGCTTATCAATTATATCAGTATGAGATAAGAGGTCCCCTCTTGCTCATATTGATGTACCGGTTTGCTACTGAAACAAAGTCTAAATGTGCATCGTTCTATCAGGAAGCATGCAATAGGGTATATTAACAACAATATTTTATGGATTACATTCAATTGAAGTCTATTTTCATAACTGGATAGGACTTATGTTCAAAAGACCTATACATATATTTCCACATTAACTTTATTGTGCTCCAACCATGGCCAGCAGTACTGGAGCAGCTGACATAGCAGGAAAGCTTGAAAACTTACATATGCCTCAAGAAAACTCCAGCATGTGCCAAGAACACAACAGAAGAGCAGAAATGGCATGTATAACATGCAGCGTAATATTATGCACAAAATGTCTTAAGAATCATGCGGGACACCAGATAGAAGACTTGGACGATATTCTAGAAACTCAAAGAAATCAAATCAAAAAGTTACAAGGCTCCATAACCGATGCTCAAAGTCAACTGATGGTCCAGCATTCAACTAAGATCACTAATTTTGACCAAACATACGACCAAATGCATAAAGAAATAAACCAGGATGCTGATGCATTGATCAACAAAATAAACCAAGAAAGGAAGGCAAATATTGCAAAATTGACAACTATACATGAAGACGGGAAATCGTCAGTGCAAAAGACCTTGCAACAGATTCAGAGCTTAGTGGAAAATTCCAATAGAGAGCTTAGTAAAGCTCTGCTTAAAAATGAGGCTCATTCTGTTGTTGACATTGCAACACTGGAAAATAAGGTCATGTCTTTAAAGCAACAGCTCGGTTCATTTGATACCAACCAATATCTTCCTACTTTCACAGCAAAAACGGCATCTACACCAGCGAAACAGGTTGGCGCTTTAAGAATTTTTTTCATTTCAAAATGTAAAGACATAATCGAATTGTCATCGAATTTCAACTAGGTCCATAAACTAATAAACTAAAGTGCATAATTTGTGCTGGGCTTGTAGTATATTTTTACCTTTCACTAGAGCCAAAAATTAACACCCTAAGAATTTATCCTCTGCTTTTCACTGAAATGGTGAAAGTATGTAATTGACTTGGTCAATTGAAGATTCTCAAACAGGACCCACACTGATCCTAAGAGACAATAGCTAATCACATCTAGTATTATTATAACATGCTAGTATTGTACCTCTGTTGCATAGTATTTCATCAACATTAATATGTCAACTTTCAACTAACTCTTGCATTCAGCTGCTTGTATCATATAGATTTGATCCTGTTTTCAGGCCAGTGGTGGTTTTATTTGGATCGACTGCAGGAGGATTCAGTTTAGCCAAAGTAATCAACAAGCACCAACATTCGATAGGCCACAAAATAATCTGCTGGATTAAAATCTAGAACATTAGCTGCATCAAAATACAGGTGGACAAAAAAGCATCATCATTCTGGTTGCATTATCTAGCCAGCCAGTTTCTATAGGTGGACAACAAGGATCCTTTCTTTTGGACCACCTACCGGGTACTCCTTTTCCTTTTAGTCTATTTAAAACAAACAGGTGGATTTCCATTTGCTACTGTTGGCTCTACTAATTTGGACCCACCAACTTCAACAAGGTTTTAGCTTCGGAGGTAAACCTACTTAGAACAGCTAGCACCCCAATCAAATCAATATTCTGGTATTAACCTTTTACATTTAAAAACATGATATAAATCAATGAACATTTGCATGGATCCCATAAGTACTTTTCCACAACAGATGATAGTGACATTTAATTGGTACTGGTAGTTAATGAGATGTAATTCGAATATGTTTAGATATTTGTTATACATTGTGACCTTTAATATAGCTTAGACATTGACATAAACACTTACGCATGGTTAATAAAGTACTTTGCAACTTTAACCAAAACTAATATTCATTACATCATGTATACCGGCGCAGTGAGACACAAAAATGCTTGCTTGTCCATACTGAGCTTATATCTTTATTTCACAGTTTAAGTTACCAATTGAATTGAATAATATCTCATCAGAATAGAATTTGTGCATGATTATACACTATATCTTAACATACATTCTATATTTTAGTATGTGCTAATATTCTTATGTATTCAGCAAATTTTACGGTATTGTCTCAGCTCCTAGAGGTCAGAACAAAACTGTCATGAAACATCTTTTACCCCACTTATGCTTTGCATCAATAAATAAAACACTCTATACATACAGCAATTCATAACAGAATGTAAGTTTGAAATGATTTATGATTAAATGGACTTTGGTATATATTATTATATGTAATTAAGTCATTAGACTTATGACTCAAGCCTGAACTGCTAGACAATTTGGTGCCGTATGGTCATGGGTTCGAACACTACCAGAGACTATGTGATACATTGTATAGTCCTTACCTGACTTGGGAAGTTGGGAGTCATAAGTATAATGACTTAATTACATATAATAATCGAAATCAGGTTGTTCTAAGTATTATACTCGTTTTTACCTTTTACTACCTAGAAGGCAGATGGCCTACTTGACAAACACTTCAGATAAAAAAAATGATATTAACAACTTACAGCAGACTAATAGCAACAACTGCACCTCACACACGTCTCCTACCTGACATGTTGATTTGTGAACTATAAACTAGTAGTGAAAATTAATATGAACTCTGTAGACCAGTTTTGAATCTTTACCCAGAGGTGAATATTCAAGTACGTGGTGGTGAAGGGTGGATGGGGTGTGGGGTGGGAGAGGGGGGCAGATGTCGACCTATCAACATAGTATTTCTTATGATCCAGAGACTGGATAACTGATTACTGGTATGGGGGAATGATGGATGTTGTTGATGATGGATGAGCTCTTTCATAGTCGCCCTTACGACAAGTGCCACTGATAGGGGTCACCTTTCAACCCCGCAGTTTCACTAGGGGTCACCTTTTCCACCAATCAGTTTCACTAGGGGTCATGATTTCAACATTCCAGCAGTTTCACTAAGGGAGGTTCAATCTCAAGGTTCAATATCTAGCTCTCTTTTCATGTGATTTTGCATTATTGATCCCTAAAAAGCATAAAAGGTAAATATAAGTTGTAGAAAATCTTGTTTTCATTGCAGTATCACATAGAAAAAAATACCCTTTGGGATAATACCCCATTGTTTCATCCGGGTGGTTTCACTAGGGGTATCATTTTCATAGTTTCACTGTTTTCACTAGAGGCGTATGATTTTGGACCTTCAGTGGCACCCCGCCTACCCATTCACCCCTGAAGTACCTCCCCACCCCCCACCCGAGATGAGATGAGCTAGATCATATGAGAAATCCTATACTGGAAATGAGACACCCAAACCAGCGTAGCTCGCACCTGGCCATGTTAGCGAATGTTGTGAGCAGGTAGGTGGCCTCTGCGGTGGGCATCCCCGTCAGCGTCTCCTCGAACCACGTCTGGTTGTCAGCGTCGGCGAGCGCCGCCTGGCACTCGGCAACGCTCGACGACACCGCAGCAGACGGCATTTCACCTGAAATAAGCGAAACAGGGCATTTATCAGGCCTGTAGCAGTGGGGCTAGTGGGGCACGTGCCCCCTCACTTTTTTGCCAGATTTTGGTCTGAAATAGAGAAAATATTAAAAAGTGCCCCCCACACTATTTTTGAAAAAAAAAAAATCATTAGTTGGCTTGAAAATGCACCAGAATTGCTCTAATAGTATCCAATTTTCAAAATTTTGCCAGCGGGAAACCCCACCCCACCCCCTGGATCCCTCTCGAATGTGCTGGGATTGACACAAACGCATCATTTTTACTACAAAAATTGAAATTTCCCAGGAGCATGCCCTGGGACCCCCTATGTTTGGCTTCACCGCGTTTTAGCTCGCATCAATACGTTTCTGTGCCCCCTCACTTTTCAAACCCTTGCTACAGGCCTGTTTATGTATGTACGGTGAATGTCTTTAACTACGGAAGAGGGAATAACAGAAAAACTGAATAACGGAAGCTTTTCTCATGCATTAGCTGATAATAATGTAAGTAAATTATGAAGTAAGCAACGGAAATTCTCTACAATGGAAGGATTGATGACTCTAAATTGGGTTCGATTGTTGAGGACATATATATCGCATATTTGTAAATTGTGTTAGTAAACCCATTAGCATGCTGACCTGTGCATCCCTGGTGCATGAGCCACATGAGCGTCCACATCATCGGCAGGGAGACGCACGAGAACGGCATGTTGACGAGGAACTGCCATGAGCCGAGCCGCTGCGCGCTCAGGATCGACTTAGTGGCCTTGTACACCAGCTGGTCAAACTCCAGCTGCAGCCGGTTGTAACCGGTCGACGACATTGTCGCTTGGAACGTGGCCCGATAATTCTCCCAGTGGTCCGACACGTAATGCACCACCTGTAATAGTAGATAGATGTGTTTGTGTATGGTTATCGTTAGATTTTTATCTATTGTTTTCTTTTGCTAATGTTCTATTTATGGTGCTTATAGAGCGCATTGAAAAACTACTTATTTCCAAATCGGATTTTAAATATCCTGTATATTTGGCTTATAGATAACGAAAATCTGATTCACAGTTGGAAATTAACTTTTCTCCCAGAGAAAGATAGCACAAGCAAATATACATTTTAGACACTTTACATTGAAAACTCCTAAAATTTAAAAAAAAAAATACAATTTTCAGTATGTAATCCCTTTACGTTTGCAACTGCTGATATTTTGTCACATTGTTCCCCTTCCATTCACCATGCTAGTGCGAACATAGTGAGATTTCTAGTGACTGCAGTGACCCAATAAAAGCAGATAATTAGACTATACATCTGGGCCTCAATAATTATTTTTGGCATTGTTCATTTACTATGGTGTAGCCACTGAAGTGTGTAAAATAATCATTCAAATTCATTTTTGCAACTTTAAGAAAGCACGCATTATTAAACTCAACTCATCAGCAAAAACTGAAATCCTCAAACACTTTGAGTGCCACCGCGAACCACCAAATTCTGCCCCCGCATCTGACATATACCCCCCCACCCCCCCGCTCCCCTCACCTGGCCGATCTTGTGTCCGAGGCGTTTGTTGAGCTGCCGGTAGCGCACCACCCGGAAGTTCTGCAGCCCGGCGGCGAGGATCTTGACGAGACACGAGGCGAAGGCGAACAGCTTCAACATGGCCGGCTCGCCCGCCGTACGGTGCACGCTGTACACGTCACGGTCGCCGTGCCGACTCACAAACAACACGTGTCTGAAACAATCACATGGGCTTTTTTGTACAAGTTTATTTTTTAGTTTTATATTATTTTAGTCTCATTAGTCTCAGTTGGTTTTTACCCTCTACGATGCATGTGCCTATGTTCATGGTTATGTAAATACAATTGATACATGTTATGAAGCAGCTATTGTTCTTATATCAAAAAAATAAAAAAAAGATACTTTTAGATAGATGGTGAGCACAATTAATATTCCCAGAATCATTCACATGTCACAAATAAAATGTGTCTGTAACAGGCATTTTCTTTTTGAACATTGAGAATAACAACAATAACAAAACATGTACTCTACATATTAATATTAAAGGAAATTTTTCTTTTATGTCACAGAGATACGATTAGATAGATGACAAACATAATAACACACCCAGAACTGTATTAGCCCACAAGCTCAAACGAGAGCACAGAGAGGCCATCAAATATGTCCCATCATACAACCACTGAGGAGCTTCTTGCCTTTGATTCACACCAGCGGCAACTTACCTGAAGATGAACTCGATGGGGACCTGGTTGATGAGCGCCACCAGGTCGTTCTCATGCAGGTAGTGCCAGCTGTTGCCGGGATCCTCGTCCTCCTCCCCGTCAGAGTCCACCATGATCCACGGGTTGTCCACAACCTGACAGCATAACGTTTTTAAAGTCGTTTCTGACTGACTGAACAACTTTCTAATACTTTTTGTGCATGAATTTCAATTACTTTTATAATGATAAATGGGCCATGAATTCTAACATATCTACATTAAATAGTTCTGGATCTGAGTTGGACCTTAAAATGAACAGAAAAAATATTCATGGAAATCTAAAATATCCATGGAAATCTATTTTTTCTATTTTTAAAAGGATCTTTATAAAATATTTGTGATTGTGATTTTTTTTTTTTTTTGCTCCTGCCAATGAAATGATAAAATGCAATTCATCCCTACTTGGTTATCTTTTTATTTGTCGTACTCAATTAATGACCATTTGATGCACTACACCGTAACTTGGGTTATTGTGATGCCCGGTCCGTAACCTGGTTAAAAAATTAGATTTTCATCTAATTAATTTTCTACCCAAGAATATGACTAAAATAATCAATCCTAGCCAAGAGCAAAACCCTAGCACGTCGTAATGATTAATATGCCGCTTGCATTGTTTATGAAAAGATGGCCATCATGTTTAATGTTGTTATATCATGAACTTTTCAAAGATACTACGGGAAAAACGGGGCATCACGGCATGCCATCTTGTGCCTTTGACGACATCCCAGGGTATTAGCGGGACTCTGGGTTACGGCGTGGTGCGTCATTTTGTGGGATTATGTATATTAAAACATGGAAAAATATTCATATGAAATCAACTCTTATCAAGACTTCCTTACGCTATCTGCTGCGGGAGTTAGAACTATCTTCAGCTCCTGCAGGAGGTCTTCTAGCTTTTATTGGGATCAGCATGGTAGCTAGCAAAGTAACAAGGTGATCCAGGAATGGACTTTCCCAGGAGGACTGATCCAAGTCGAGGGGTGGTTGGCATGTTTGTATGAAACAAGTTGCCCATGTACCTACACCTCCTGGACAGCGAAGGACCTACAAATTTGGGGTTTAAGTAAACAATTACATTTCTATTACAAGACCAATGCTTTGTTTTGTTTTCAGATGCAGATGATAAAATTTGAAATAACCAACCTATTACTGTAAGATAAACAAATACCTAGACAGTTATTGAAAGAATGTAAAATAAAAATGTGTAACTGTGTTCATAAAGAGTAGCATTGCTCAGATGTATGAATGGGAACTTAATACCTAAAATATTCTATTTATTCTATCTATGCAGTTATCCCACCTGGTTAATCAAATACATGTGGTCTTCTATAGTTGCCATCCGCAGGAGTGTAGCAACCATCATCTTAAGCCATTCTCTTACATCTTTAACAAATACATCTTCTTTCGATGGTTTTCGTTGAAACATAAAGAGTACAGAAATACACTCTTTCAATGCAGAAACCTGATGGTTTAGATTCTTAGGGCGCTGATGAGGTAATAGAACTTGTATTGGTGCATTTGGAGGAACCTATGAAAAAAAATATAGTCATCAATATTAAATTTTGGAGTTATCTTCAGATGGAAATTTTCAATGTATCAATTAAATTGTATTGTAGGAGCAATAGTTTACTTACATTGAGTAAATCTGGATGTGTAGCATATAAATGGTGAATGTATGCCTCTACAAGGAGCTTTGATAATTGAGCTTCATAAGCATATAATGAAAGCTCATCATGTATGTGATCCCTAATTTCCTTCAAACTTTTTTTCAAATTAGTTGCACTATTTTCATCAAAGTTTGCAATCTTGAATGTGTGTTCCACAGAAACTTTTGCCTTATCCTGGCACGTGCCTTGAACTACTATTGTATCATCCTTGATTTCCCACACCAAATCACCATAAGTTGCTGCACTTTTCTTGAGAACTTCAACATCATGTTCAGAGCTTGCCAGATTATTTCTTGCTCTATAGTAACTCAAAACAATTTGATAGAATTCATGTTGACCTTGATGAACTTCTTGTAAAAACATATCAATGAACTCGTGATTTTTTTCTAATGGCTGATTATAATATAAAGATCGCAGTTGTTCTTCAGTAAATGGAAAGAGTTCATCATCTTCAGCTAAAGGGGCATTTGGGCTATGATGTTCTGGTTCTAATTGTGGATATAAATTTTCATTTCGAACGGTATCCCCACTTCCTGAACCTAAACAGAAAACACAATCATTAAGTTAGGGTTGATTTTCAAGTATACTAACTGTAGTAACACTAATATTTTCAACAAAGCTGACTACTGCTGCAGCCACTATCACAGGACCTTTGAAATGATGTCAAAGGGCCTTTAGTCCAATAGGTGCCCTTTCTATTGGGCAGGCTCAGATAAGAATAAATATTGTTGTATACATGTATCAGACATAAATTCAACTTGGTTAAAAAATAGTAATATCTGAATGATTGACCATATTCAGCATTTATATCATAGAGTGAACCTAGCTATTTGTTTGCAAATTTTAGGATCGTAGATAATTAGCATCAATACACATAGACAATTTTACCTGGCTTGGAAGGCGTAGGCGAGGCAGCAATTTCTTTGGGTTCCTCCATTATTCTTACTACATTATCAACTTTTACTGCTTCAGCTTTGTTACCCTCCATAATTTGGCATTCTGTAGTTGGTGTCTCAGGTTGCTGATCGTCTAACACAACAATTGGACTTTTAATTTCTTGTTCTGATAAAAATGTTTCTTTATTCAGTGCTATAGCTTCATCAAGAGTATGAATTGTTTTTGTTTGATCTACAGTATCTTCATCTTTCACATCATCAGATATCTCTTGCTCTTTGACAGATTGTGTTTCTTTATTGCCATCCAACACTGAAGGTATATAATCCAAAGACACATCCTTAAACCTTGAGAAAGTAAGATCAGCTGGACACTGGTTAGATGATTCACAATTATCTATTTGATTAGGTGATTGATCAATACAAGTATTAGAAGCCTCTGCTACACAATCACTAGGTCCTTCTTCCAGATTTTCAAAAGTATCCGAAAGCACTTTACAAGCTTCACCACTAGATGGGTGAGCAGCATCCACTTTAACACTGTTTTCTTGGTCTTTACTATCAACTTTCTCAACTTTAATTTCTGTACTGCTTTGTTCATGTCTGACTGAATCCTCTGCCTCTGTTTTTAATTCAAGTTCAGAGTTTTCATGAATGCTATTTTCAGTATTTTCCTGCCCTAAGTTTGATCTTTCAGCATTGCTTTCATCCTGTTGATTCCCTTGTTCATTATAAAGTGATACAGTGGCATTTCTATGAGCATCAGTTAACGCATCTTCAGGAACGTTGGATGGAACATCGGAGGTCAGCTTTGTGTCTAGCTGGTTTTTACAATCAGGATTTTCACAAAGATTACGTTCTGTTTCTGGTTCAACTAAATTCAACTTTTCTTTATCACTTTCTTGTTCACAATTGCTTTCTTCATCATCTTGTACTTCATTAGAATCTTTATGAATATCCGTTAATGAGTCTTCAGGAACATCAGGAAGTTGTAGCTCTTCTTCCAGTCCATCTTCATGAGGAGCTTCAGATGAAGATTTACGCTTTGATTTTTTCTTCTTAGGTCTCAGAAGTTCTGCCATCTTTTGTATGACAAATTGGAGAAACTGTTAGGAGATTTGATTTTTTTGCACCCACAGAAACTGTCAACCTAAAAAAAAAAAATCCTCTCAGAATAAACATACCCAAACATTCGTGGAAAAGAATACTATGCTCAGTTTAAAGACCCATGCCGTTAAATAATTTGTATCAAATATCAAGGCTATGGAAATGTCAAATGAATATGGACCCGCATGTGCATGTACCCATTAAAATAAAAGCCAGCCCCATTGGCCATAGTAAATTGACTGTTTGTTAAATGTAAAAACACACAAGATTTTATGTGATCTAAAAAGTCTGGTGATTTGGCATACAGTATATAGTCTCAGCGGCTTACATATGAATATTAGATGACTTTAGTTCACAGAAAGTACATTAGCAAATTAATGTATCATGTGACATCTGCATGTCTGAAGATTGAACCTGTCCATATGACATGGTTCATGTCCCAAATCACATGAACAATGACATGTCTAATCAAGACTGTCAACTGCGAATAGCTTTCACCCGCCTGTTTAAAACTCACCTGTCTCAAAGCACTAAAATATTTCAGTAATCTTGCTTCGTATAAATCATTGATACCCATATGTTGAGGACATTTCTCACAAAAAATACATTGTTTTTACGACGTTCCTTTGTTTACGGAAATGGACTTACAGAGGCAAAACACCAAACTTAATGTATACCCGATCTAACACTCATAACGTCCACGTGTATGCCCGGATTTGTGTTTACAGTGTAAATTAAGAAAACTTAAGAATATTGCATATTTAAGCTTATTGGTGGATACCTGGCCGTATGAATCAAACGTACAACGAATTGCACACTAATCAACACCTCTTCTAGTAGGTAAGCTAAAACTTAATCTTTTGTTTAGGGGGGTTCCAATGCAATAAATTTGAGACATGGTGTCATGGACCGACATGGGGAAGTGTTTGAAACAATGCCAATGGCAATGGCAATGATGGTTAATGGTTAATGTTATGGTGTAAGCAGTTCACCTAGACATAGATGATTATAAGGCTTCATAGTTCTTGTATTCAATTACATATATACTTGTGCTTTTACAAGTCTTAAGACTTAATACTAGATCGAGTAGATCTACTAGCTAGACTGCTTAGACTGTCTGTCTTTGACAGGATCATTAACATCCTCAGTTGGAATGACACACCTTTTAGTTTTCATGATGGCCGAGTAATCTAATGCGCCTGCCAGGCCCTGCCTTAAGACTAGTTAAGTGCTAGGTTTATAGGAGCCACAGTGGTAGGGGTCCAGGGTTCGAGTCCCAGCAGAAGCTAGATTACTGCACACCCACTTTGTGCAATTTAATGTTTAAACCATTGTAGCACGACTATTAATGAACCCACAATTTGTATGATTTATTAAGATTATATGATCGATAGTGCATAACCTATCAGTAGTGATCCAGGGTTCAAGTCCCAGGCGTTGTCGATCATCGTTCATTCATGTTTATCCTTAAGTCAATGAATTACAAATGTACGATTCAAAAATGGCTTTGTTGCTTGTATTTGTAAAATTAAATGTGCCTGTTTAATATAATTCACTGTTAGCATACCCTTGCAACTTCACATTCTGACCAGGTCATTGGAATTCTTGTCACACTACATATATATATATATTTTTTCAACTCCCAAGGAAGTAATTATGTAAAATAAAGCAACTATAGAACAGATGTGCTTATCACTCACATTAGCGTTCACAAATCTTACTCGCACCTATTTAACGTGTAGCTAGATCACCAATCGCTAAAACCTGCCATTCACATAAACCGTGAATTTTACATCTGACATGAAATTTGGTGACCTCTCTAACGGGGGAGCTCACGTGATATGTAAACTCACAGATTGTGTGCATGGCCGAACTGTGCGATTGATGCTCTACCACGGAACAGTTGCAAACAGTGCGTCACTTAGTGGTGAGTTTGCTCAACGCCCATCACTAGACCCGACTGGGAATCGAACCCATGACCTTGTCACGACTTCAACTTCCTATCCACTCTTGTCTCAGAAGCAAACATTTGGGCACGGACGCACATACTTTTGTTACATTTCATTGTGAATGTGATTTGTGAAAGGTTCACCTAAGATATTTGGTACAAGAGTCAGTCGTACATGTCCATCCGTGAAAATATATTCCACGATCACCATGCTTGTTTTAATTGTCTTCACTGAATCTTACGACGCTATGCTCCATATGCTAACCATTAAAGCTTCTCGCGACTGAGCGTTATCGTCTTGGTCTATGTAACAGTTCAAAAACATTCTTTGCATGAATATAACACTGTCCATGTCCATATGGGCAGTGAATGACTATATTTTCCATAAAAAGTGATAAAAATAGGGATGAAAAATTATGATTAAAAATCATGTTCGGTGTTCATTTAATAGTATTTGATATATAACTGTCCTGAAATGACGTGCTAAATTTACTGTCAGCCAATATTAGATTCTATGTTGATATTTGATGACACATCAATATAACTTATGAATAAATACTTAATTTACAGATGAATAATATATTGATACTCGTATAATTTTGAAGTCAAATTAGTCAACTATTACATGTATTTACTATTCAAAAGTTAGTATGGTAACATATTGTTTTTCTAAGTTTGAGAAATGATGAGGTTCTTACTTCATTATAATGTGATTGATCTACCAATATATGTTCTTGTCATAGAAATATATAATCTATCAGCATCATTAGAACCGTATTAACAAATCATTTAATCAATCCTATTTAACGTCTTTGTTTCTCAATGGAGAGGTTGGATGGGTTATGTTTTTGCTCAAAGTTAGGCGCCATGCATCACAATCATTCAGGTCAATGGGGAGTTAATATCATGTTCCACAATAGCAGGTCTTTTTTAGACGTTACTTCCAATTGGCCATGCTTCCTCGTTCTTAACAATGTCATGTATAATCTGTAGCTGCTATTTTGACCCACCTGAGATCAGCTTTTGAAGCTGGGCTATATATTTTTATATACACAATCATTGATTCCTCTAATGAATGGGTAGGATCTAGCAGTGGTATGGGTAAATCTTTTCACAGAAAATGGGTGGGATCTTCCTGTGGTTTGTTTTACTAATATTAATAAACCTTTTCAGGCATTTCACAAAAAAACATGGATAAAATTCCACTAAATAATATCTTCTTACTTATAGTATTACCTCGGGCAGATCTTATGTCAGTGATTACACATGTATGCGCGACATGTGGAACGCCTCAGGGGGGTTATTATAGCCAAACATTTTATGTATGAGAAAGCTATGCTAGGTTGCATTATGTTATCCGCAAAGTGCAACCAAATTGGCTTATAATATGTATGCACGCAAATGCTACAATAATAATTTTTTGTTGTTGTATATTTCAGATATCAAATGGCGAAAATCATGATGATTTACACCAATAATGGCTACCCTTGAGATCTCAGAGGAAGAGGATTTCTCAAGTAGCGTAGTTGACTCCGATGAAGAAATATCTTTTAATTTTGGAAAGCAAAGTGAATTTTCTGATCTCTTAAAACAAGTACAGTCCGTACAAAGCAAAAGCACAAAAATAAAAGGTAAATCAATCACTCATAAAGAAAAGCTATTGATGAAAATGTCGGGAAAGGGAAAAAGTAAAGATTCCAGTGACTTTGATTCACTACTAAAGATTCACAAAAAGAAAGGAAGTATGGCATCATCAAAAAATCCAAAGCAGAAGCAAAATAAGCCCAAAAGTCCCAAGAAAACAAGCCCAAGAGCCAGTCCACGGAAATCCTTATCAAAGTCTCCAGCGAAGAAAAGTGTAGTAAAAACGTTGAATTTCCAAAAGAAGGAAGAAAAAATAAAAGTGCCAGAAAATCTTGTGTCTGTTGCTGTTTTGAAAGTGCCAGAAAAACTCACTGATGAAAAATCAACACCTACAAGTACAAGAAAAGGACCAATTGAAGCTTCAAAAAAATTAAGGCCAAAAAGATCATCCTCTAAAGGGTCATCCCCTGTAAGGAAAGAAAAGGCAGAAGCTGATGCCATCAAGGACATACATGTATCTAGTCAGCAACATAATAAAATTGTTGCAACACCTGAAACAAAAGAGGTTACGAGACAAAAAGAAAGTGTACCTTCATCTTCAAAGGGGGAATTGACTGCAAAGAAAAAACAAGACAAGGTTAGATCAGAGAGTAAAGAAAAAAAGGTATCTAAGACAGAAATTGTAGAATCCCATCACAAGAATGCTTCTGCTTCTGATGGCATTCAAGCAAGTAGTAGCAAATCTGATAGTCCAATAGGAGGCAGGGTAACACGCACAAATAAATCTGGCCAGAAACGGAAGTCGCTTTTAGTTGATGATAGTAGAAATTCTCCTACTATAACACGAAGAAGTCAAAGTGCACCAAACTCAGAAAAACTATCAAGAAGAAGAATAAGTAGATCTAGTGTAGAGGACAAAGGTGACAGTGTAGACAAAAAGAAAGGCACTACTGATAAAAGCAAAGAGCCAATTGTGTCAAATATCAGTGAGCCAAAAGAAATTAATGTTGAAGGGACTGATTCAGTATCAAAAGTAAAGGAGAATATTGGTGAAGTGCAACAAGATAGCATTGAGGATCAAGATTCAACAAAGTCAACTGTTGCTACAAAAAGTAAAAAACTTAGATCACAACCAGGCTGGATTATAAGGAAAAAAAGATTAGATAATCCAGTAAGAAGTACAAGATCAGGAAAGATCACTGTTCAGACAGAACAGCCAGGCAAGGAAGGCGATAATGATAATGAATCTTCTAAAACAAAAAATTCTAAATCTGTGGTCATTAAAATTACCGATCAATTGCTTGGAGATGGGGATGATGTCTGTTCAGTGGCGTCTGACCAGCAATCCGCTAAAGGTGGTGATAAAAAAAAGGGCAAAAAGAAAATAAGAAGAGGGGGTTACGGAGGAATCAAAAGTAAATGGTTTCATAGGAAACAAAGAATACAACCTTTCATTCGAGAAGTCCCTACATTTGCAGCCAAATTAGAGAGTAAAAAATTCTACTTCAAAAGACCAAAAGCAGTCAATTTTGTTGGATTAAATAAAAAGTATACAACTTATTCAGATATGAGTGTATCAATACGGAGAAAATGGAGGTTGTTAGAAGATGCTGTAGAGGATCTCCTGGAAACAGACAAAATAGGTGGTAACAAAAGACGACAAATGGTGAAATGGCCACAAAACAAAAGAGGATATCTTGTGTTTAAAACAATTGCAAGTCGAAATGTATCTTCAGAAACAGCAGTAGCTTTAGAAGGTGGTTCTTCAGAACTGTCAAAGAAGAATATAATTGAATCAAAAGAAAGTGAAAGTTTCATATCAGAAGCTTCATCATTGTTGAAAAGTAAATCAGGACGTTCAAGGAAAAAGAAAGGAGGTGCCAAGTGGGTGAAGAAGAAGAAACGATTACCTCATAATCAAAACTTGCCTTCATTGAGAAGAACCAAGAAAAATGATGAATCTGGTATTCAGGATGAATCTAGTCTATATGACACAGAGGAAGAGACCACTTTTATAGCAGAAGAAAATGTTGACACAGATGTTGACAGCAATTTGTATTTAGAAAATGAAGAGAATGATAATGAAAATATTGAATCGGAAATTGAACATACTATTAACAGAAGACAATCAAAGTTGCAGGTTACAGATATCAAACAAAATGAGACTATTTGTAGGACCGAAGATTATATATGTCCTGAATTAGAAAAGATTATGGCGATTGAGGATGCTGTTGAAGATGCTGCAGAAAATAAAGAATCTGAGAAAAATAAAGATATATCAGATCACAGAACAAATAAGGGAACAGCTGGGGAGAGTTTAATAGAAGGAAAAGATATTCCAGCTGTAATTTCAAATGATGCTAATCTCATTGAAGATGAAGAAAAAGACCAACATGATTCATCTTCTGAACAATTAAACCTAGTTCTTGAAATTAGCAATAATGAGCAGAGTATGGAGGGTAATCAAGATGATATCCAAAAAGACAAGTGTATGGCTGAAGACAATGAGCCAAAAGGAGATCAGGGTAAAATGCAGGAAGATACAAAGTCACTAGAAAAATTAAAGAATGTAAAAGATGTTTCTAATAAAAGCAGTTCTTCAACGCCACCAAAGATAAACATGAAAGATCATGATAATGATACAATGCTTATTAATTATTTGCTTGAGGGAAAGGGTTCCTCTTGTGTAGAGACAATGGCCAAGGGTGATGTTGATAGCAAAACTAAAGATGAAGAGCATATGAAAAAAGTGGACAGTGACGATAAAAGAAATGATAAATTTGTTACAAGAAAAAAGTCGTCTACTGACAGATCACTGACCTCAAATTTGACTCCGAGTAAGACTGGTGTGAATGATAATGCACTCACATTAGAAACTGTAGCAAAGGTTAACAAATATCTTGTAAGCAATGCTGCAAGAACACAAAATGTTTCCAGTCAAGATTCTCATGAAAGTATGGTGAAAGGTGACAAAGCATATGCAAATGACCAAGTTTTGCATTCATCAGAAGATATGTCTACATTAGAAACTGTAGCAAAGGTTAACAAAGATCTTGTAAGCAATGCTGCAAAAACACAAAATGTTTCCAGTCAAGATTCTCATGAAAGTATGGTGAAAGGTGACAAAGCATATGCAGATGACCAAGTTTTGCATTCATCAGAAGATATGTCTAAAGACATAACTCCAAATGAAGGAAAGATATCAAATTACGTGGAGAAATCTAAAACAAGAAAAGAACTCGCTTTACAACAGGCTAATAAGTATAAAAAGAAGAAGCGTGGTGCTGCAAAATGGATTCATAAGAAGAAGAGGGTCGTGCAGTTTAAAAGACCACATCGCATGGAGCATATGTTACCAGACCGTAATGTGAATCAAACGAAAAGCACCTCTGATAGTACTGAAGAGGAAATGCCTTCATCAGAGCTAGGTGAGAAAAGAGCTCAATCAAAGAAAAGAAAGAAAAAAGCAACTGTTGCTGAGATTCTATCAAGTAAATCAAGTACAAGCACACCTGAAGCTGCAAAGGATGTGCAAGGTATAATAAGCACACCGGAAACTGCAAAGGATACACAAGACGTTTCAAATGATGCTTCAAATGCTTCACAGAAAGACCTTACAGATGTGATCAGTGTGGAGAGCAAGGAAGAAAAATTGCATGCTTCAGCACACGATGCAGAAACTGTGGCACCTATTGCAGTACATGATGTCATACAAAGTGCAGACAGTTCAGTTGTACCAGAGCAAAAAGTAAATGTAATGACTGCTAGAAGAATGCCAGGAACCAAGAAGTGGTTCAGCATGAAGAACACTTCACCAAATAAAACCTCAACATCTGCAAGTTCAGAAAATGATGACTCACAGTTGAATACACCACATGCAGAAAAGCCCATTGTAAAACTGAAAATTAAAACTGTCCAAACACCTTCCAGTGGAGAAAAACATACTAAAGCTAAGAAAAAACGCGTGATTGAAGTCTTGCCAGGAGATGATGTCTTGTTGGCCTCCTGTAAAACAGACAGTTCAAAAGACAAGGAGTGTTCAGAAAATGTCGCTCTGCCTAAAGAATTTAAATCAAATATTTCAGTACCAAAAAGTATCTCGGCAAGAGTTCATGATAATGTATTTGATAAATTAGGCTCTGAATTGAGTGCAAGTAGTCCCGAGTTACACCAAGAATATCTAAATTACGATTTTAAATCAATGTGTAAGGATGCTCCTGTGGAAGAAAAGAAACCACCTATAAAATTAACATTGAAAATTCCTGTTGAATTCCGTAAGCAATTGAGCAAGTCTGATTCTGAAGGGAAAGCCAGTGACTCTCCTGCTTCTGAGAAAACTCCTAAGAAAAGAAAACGTGATAGGGGCCATAAAAAGCACTGCACAATGTCTTGTTGTGAAACTCCAAAAAAGAAGAAGAGAAGTAGCAAATGTGGTGACTCTGAAGAGCAAAGTTCAGAAACTTCCAGTGAACATCATAGTCACAAAAAAATAAGAAAGATTAAATATTCCGGAGTTAAATCAACTTCATTGCCAACGGAAACCAGCATTACTGATGAAGAAAGCCCAAAACTATACAGGTATAAGCGTTTAGATAAAGAAAAAATGAGGAAACAGACAAGGAAATTCAAAGGAATAAAACTTCAACCAAAGATCACCATCTGCGGTAGTGGCTTGATACCTAAAGGCCTGGAATGCTGCAGCAGCTCCGACCATTTGATGATGCCAAACTCCTGCCTGGAGTGTGGCGCTGAGGTGGAGATCAGCGAAATGCTGCGGCCGTTGTCCTGTGACGTGAGGATTGTCGTGGATGATATCATGGATGGATGGCATTATGGGGAGCTAGATGATGTCACTGAGAGAATGTTAAGTATGGCTCTAGAAAAGAGGAAAGATGTGGTGTCAAATTATAAGGAATCATTGAAGCGAAGGAAATTGGAGAGGAAAATGAAAGCTCTACTGAAGGCTGAGAATGCCATGGTTGAGGAAGACGAAGACGAAAGTTTCATGTTGAGCGCTGGGGATCCTGTAGGTACGGATATTGAGGAAAATGCAGTAGAAGTTCCCCCTCCAGAGGGCACAAATGATCATGTATATTATAAAGAAGACGTCATTGATAAAACACTTTCCAACGATAACGAAACTAACATTGTCACTCAAGAAAATGAGCTCTCAGAGAAAGCAAATAATGCTTTGGCAGTACCAAATGTGGAAGAATTTGAAAAAGTAAATGATAAGATTGATAATTCAGGTGCTGCACACATATCTGATAATAGCGAAGTACCAGAAAAAATGGAAATGGATAAAGTTGAAGAAATTGTAGAAAAGAAAAATGATGAAGCTAAAGATGATGAAGTTGATAAATTGGAAGAGAAAATGGAAGTTATTGACTGTTCTAACAAAGACCAAAGTTCATCTAAAAATGATCATAATGAAGTAACAATTATTGAAGATGACCTTCCTCAAGATAGTCCTCTATCTCTAGTAAAGAAAACAGTGCCAGACGATGTTTCTTCCTCAAATGAAATACCAAAAGTAGCAATACAAACTGTTTCGCCGAAACCACTTGAAAATGAAAGCACAATACCGAAGGAGCAAATAAAATCGAATGAACCTATTTTTATTGTTGAAGATTCAGATGAACCATTGTGCTTAGTATCTAAACCAAAAATGTCTGAGGAAAAGGAAAAGGAGAACGAGACTATAGTGCATAGACCTTCAGCGAATAGGCAGCAGCAATTAGGGGAAAGGGAGTGTACGGTGCAAACTGATAATCAAAGTGATGACGAACTGGAGAGATTGTTTGACTCGTACCGAGTGTTCAATCTCATGCCGCCTGCGCACAGTCGTGTGGCAGCCGCGAGTCGTTCTCCGGCTGTGGCTCATCGACCCCAGCACCGCAGCCCGAGGGATCAGCAATCGCGGACGACGAGCAGCAACGCGTCTCACTCCTCGCCTGACAAGCAGCACAACAGACAGACAGACGAGAATGACAACCAGGGGGACGTTGTGGATGACGAGGAGGAGATCGAGCTGAGCGTGGACAAGTCTGACGATGAGCCGGACTACGATGAGTGGATGGCAGCAACGATGCTCGACACGGCAGACGAAGCCAACATGAACGGCTTCGATGCATCGTTCTAAATATAGTACTGTGTACGACCATTTGGGGCTCCCCCCCCCCCTCTCTCTGAAGTAAGAAGCCATACCAAAAATTTGCACCATGTACAACTTTTGATGATTGAAATCTGTGTAAAAGCCCAGTCCATAAATTGACAGGGTTTTTATTCTAAAACTTAAAAGTGTTTACAGTATTCTTAATACCGGTATTCAATGTATTTTGTTTTTGGTCTGAAATTGATTTGACTAGGAAGGAGATAAAGGAATGTTATGAATTTTTGTGTGGTGGATTTGGGCGATTTGTTGGATTGAAAGTAGGGAATGTGTAAGAACAACAAAAATTAAATGTTAAGAAATGAAAGCTTATATATTATAACAATGTGACCCGGGCCATTAAATAGTGAATATATTTATATAAAAAAAAGAATGTGGCTTTGATTAAAAAAATAACATTGTTTTTTGCCATGTAACTGTAAAGTAAATGTAATTGAACCACTGGAAACAAGGTTTCAATGAATTCTTGTAATTTAGTTTATTTGTTTTGCTCTTTTTTCCTATGAAAAGAACATTTGAGTAATTTAACAGTACAAAAGTTGTTAACATTTAAGTTAATTTTGAGGTTTCCTTTTGCAAATGTCCTGATGCTATGATAAAAGGACAAAATTTGTCTTCTATGTATGTTACATTATGTAAATTATATTATTAGATTTGGTACTGCATTGTGCATAGCATCACTTAGTTTGGTTAGAAATTTCACTTAGGGTGTTTCACGATTTAATCTTAACAATGATACAATGTATCTAATAGATATTATTTTTTGTTCCTCCACAGTTTGTATATATGTAATGAACGAAACATGCACTAATGTGAAGTAGAGAAGAATTAAAACTCTATCCATGTGGTATTAAAAATATATTCTTTGACGTTACCTTTCTAAAAATGAAATCATGTTGCTTCTATATATTTTGATTATTTATGTTCATTACATTTACATTGTCAATTTAGTATTAGACTTTGTTTATTTTGATTTTAGGAGTATGTGCGTTTGTATAGTGGATAGATGTCATCATAGCTGTTCAATGTGTATTGTTATAAATACACTTTTTAATAATATATAATAACACTTTATAATACTACTTTTTTTGCAATGTATTACTCATGATTATGATTTTAATTTGAATCATTAATTGACAACAAGTACTACATACAAGTTAACAATTATGCAATATCTTGAGGTATGGAGATATCCTTTTTGTAATTGTAATTTATTTGCCCAGTTCATCAAAGTTTGATATACAAAAATGAAATGTCAGCACATTTTAAAATTTGTGTTTAGTTTGTTGTTGTTATTGTTTTTGTAAAAATTCTTGTTGTATACTAGCATTAGGTTTCCACTTGGATGATTTTGTGCTGCATTTATTTACCACAGAGGTGCTCAATATTTAATTTTGTGTAATGATTAAATGTTTATTTCAAGACGGTTTGTGTTATGGCAGTTGCACTGTTGTAGGCCCATGACATTCACCATTGTTTTCTCTAAGCCATGTATTATACAATATTTGATATGGATAAACCAATGGTGGAAGACAAGGGTAAATCTATTTAAGTACAACTGCCCGTGATAAGTGTGTATTTTTTTCTTCATACTTATAATATATTAAATTGGAAATTTTATCACATTTGCATTGATTTGTATTATAAAGTATATAAAAATGTACAAAGGCATTTATATTTACAACATGATGAATTTGCATTCTATGTAAATATTTCAGTCATACTTCAATAGTAAATAAATTCCATAAAAGTGACTTGTTTTGAGTTTTAAAAATTTGAGTTGATAAATAATTAAAGTAAGAATTAATGTACAATTTGACGACAAAATTCATGTCAAACTGAAACTTTGTTATGGTGAAGTGTCCATAATATTCTATCAAAATAAGATTATTTATAAATAAATAAATGTTTATGAATTGAGCAATACAGTATTACTCTGCAAGCACGTTGCATTGTATACGCAAGATTCCTAGAATATAAAATAAAGTAGACATAGAGTTGAAAAACTGTTACACAACAAAATTACATATTTTGTACATACCGAAATGCTGTATGTACTTTTACACATTTTAAATGGGTTAAACCCATGAAACTTCGCTATGTCAATCAATGTAACTAATTAACAATAATGCTTAACCAATCAGAACTTTCCATTTGCAGTGAAATATGCACAGTGATAAAATGAATATTGGATTAGAAAACATTTTGTGGCTATGAGAATAAAAAAACATAAACATTTTTTTTTCATTTTATTTAAACTTGTTGGCATTTCAGTTTAAATCAAACATTTGACATCTTTAGAATTCTTCCGTGAAATGTATGAAGATGCATTCAAATATTTGACCTCAACATTCATGTTTTCATTTAAAAAAATGTTGTGAATAAAAAAGATGAAAGAAAAAAATATTTTCAATGATTTTTTAGCATAAGACATTGAACAAATTCAAGAAAAAACATCTTTTTTTTTCATTTTTATTTAAACTTGTTACATTTCCAAATCATAATTCATAGTAGTTGTGATGACCATTCTACTTTATTCATTTATTGTAAAATGTCAGACTGAAAAAGAAAAAAAAATTTGCATTGAAACATTCACAAAAATATATAACAAAAATATAAATTAAATCGCTCTACAAATTAATTTTTAGACCAATTGCAATAATTTAAATAAAATTTTATTTGCTTTCTGTATAAAGTGAAAATAGTAATGAAAGAAGAAAAACAAAACCACATTGAAACCATTGATCATGAAAATAACAATGACCAGATACATTTACATTAAACGTTCAAAGGAATTTTCAAGAATTCTCTTGAATTTTATTTTGCATTTATCCCAATCCACAAAAAGTTTTAAACCAAGATTTTCATACTATTTCATCATTTCAAAAAGTCTACTCATAACTTGCTTTACCATAAAATGATCTTGGGGAAAAATGGTCCCATTGAAATACAAAATGTATCTACAAATTATAGAAATAAATAGAAAATTTTATCATAACTCAAATAGCAAAAATAATTATATTGATGTTTAACATGACTATAATACTAACCATGAGAGATTCGACAGAATACCTGTTTTAAGATGATATACTATTATTCAATTTCGGGTATCTAGGATAACAAAACAACAAAAATATGAATAAATACATTGAATAAATATTAGTCAGGTCTACGGTAGATTTTATACAAACAATGCCCATGACCCATGAGTGCTGCCAAAACCAGATGATTGTAGGTCGATATAAACTCTCCATACATGAGGCAAACAAGATCATATCACACCAAAAACAAGAAAGAAATAACTTATAAAGCATTCAAACATGAAAATATACACAATACAGGAATGTTTTCATTGAATATCACAATACGTAATACCTGTGTATACAACTATGAATATCATTCAGAAGATGTTTTATATATGAATGTTTACCTATTCACAATTTGCTGATTGAATGGTGCAGTGACAATTTGAGATCATCAGTGTAACCGATATACTGTGAGAATTCTTCAAATGGTGGCAAACATATGAATTAATTAACATATAACATAGCAACAAACTTGAGAACACATTTCACACAATCGTACATTAAAAAATCACAGTGAACAGAGAAAAATGCTAGTTCCTCTAAAATCTTAAATTTCATTATCACATACATGTATATCAAAGAATCTATCACATTTATTTTCACTATAAAAATGCCTTTTGAAGAAACAATGATACTACTACCACATATTTTGCTGTGAACTAAATTACACTTTCTTCCCTGAATGAGTACAAAAAAGCTAATAATCCTCAAAATTAATTTCTAGCTATTTGTACACATTCATATATCATGATACAACACATGCGCATAATTTTCATGGACAGAATCATTATTACATTAGGGACTCATCAAATTTTCTTGGGACTGACTCATCACCATCTCTTGATGAAACTCTTTCATATAAAAACTTATAGCATCACTGTCAAAGTTTCTTTTGGGAAACTATGAAACTTTTGGTTATTTTGTGGCGAAATTTGGCCCTGCTCAATTGGCTAAACAATATCATTCACTTAGATCATAGCAGACACATGTATTGTACAAACTCAATTAACTTCTTTAATAATCACCAATGACCAAATATGAAAATGACAATATCTAAAAAAAATACTGATATTTATAGAGTGTAGGATAAATAATTAAATGCTGTAATACTGAATTCTACTCTGAGGAATTCTACCACCTAAACTTCAAAACATTTGGACCCTATGATTAGACTTGTCGGTGATGACGATCTCCCCCTCTAGAAGTAATGGCCAGTGCCTCCAGCCCCTGAACTGGCCGTCACCTTCACCTTGACCCCCGAATGCAAAAAAACCGGCCGTCTCCCCCCAAACACCTGCACCCGGTTATTGCCGGCATCGGCCACAGCGATGAAACCCTGACTGTCCACAGCGACCCCTTTCGGCGACTTGAGTTTCCATTCTCTGAGCCCTCCCAGCCAAATGACTTCTTCAGCCGGCCCGTGCTGGTGAACACTTGATCCGTGGTTGCCCGTGTCGCTGACGATGCACCAGGTTGTCGCCGCCACCGTGACATAGTGCGGACTGTCCAGCTGTCCCGGCCGGTTCCCCAGTCCCCCGAACGCCCTCACAAACAGCCCGTTCTGCTGGAAGACCTGCACCCGGTGGTTCTCCTTGTCGCACACGTAGATGAAGCCGCTGCGGTCGCACGCCACGCCCCACGGGTAGCTCATCTGCCCGTCCCCGGTGCCCTCCGTGCCGAACGCGTGGGAGAAGGCGCCGTAGCGGTCGTACACTTGCACGCGATGGTTGTAGCGGTCGGCCACCACGATCTGGCCCATGGTGTTGGTGGCCACGCCAGCCAGGCAGTCAAACTCCCCCGGCTGCTGCCCATAGCCGCCGAAGTGGTGCAGCAGACGCCCGTCCAGAGAGAACACCTGCAGAGAGAGGACGAGGCATCAATAACGTGATGGGGAATCAGCGCCTTGATTTTTAGCAAGATTGTTATGAATTCATACTGAGAACCCTAAAAGAATTGGGCCATAACTTTGTAACAAGACATGATATCATCATGAAAGTAGTGTCTAAATATATGTTTTTGAGGATGTTTTTAGATTATGAAACACATAAAAAAACTAGATATAACAGTTTTTGAAGCATATAACTAGGACATGCTTGTGATTTATACATTCATTTGACAAAAAAAAGACACTGATCACTAACGTTATTTACCTGGACGCGGTGGTTGCTGGAGTCGGCCACCACGAGGCTGCCGTTGATGGGGCACACAGCCACGCCGATGGGCAGGTTGAACAGGCCGGCACGGTGGCTGCGCTCGCCCCCCACCACCAGCACCGCCCCGCCCTTACGCTGGTAGTTGTTCAGAGAGTAGTTCGCCGTCAGACTGTCCTGAGGACGCGCCACCTGCGTCATTGGAACCGTTTCTTCATCGTCGTCGTCCACTAGAAGGTCGCCGAGAGTCTCGTTCAGCATGTCAGCATCTTCGAGAGCGCGGGGCACTGAGACTTCAGGCCTCTGCAGATCCACTTCCATGGCCTCGTCTTCTTCGGTGTATGTGTTTCTTCTTTCTCGACCGCCACTCTGACTGTCCTGGTCATTTTCGCCTCCATTGGACCCGGTGCTTACTGTAGTTGATTCGCGGGTCGCGCTATGACCATTAGCATTGTTGTGGTTCTGATTTTGCGCGCCTGAAGCCGCGGCTCCGCTGGCATCTGTTCTTCTGATAGTTACAGTTTGTGGCCGGGCCAGCCGGCTTTGACCCTGGTTTGAGGGGGCCGCTGTCTGGTTGGACCCACCAGCAGTCTGGTTCGAACTGGCAGCCGGCGGATTAGAGCTGACAGCGGCTGCTCTAGCATTTGCTGCTCTTGCGGCTGCTTGAGATGGACTCTGACTGGAGTTTGTTGTACTCTGTCTGGGCCTCGTATTTTGGCTCCCATTTCCTGAAACAATTTGAATTAATTACTTTTTGCATTGTTATGATGAAAAACATAATTCATAACCCCAGGTTTATATCCAGCAAATTGTGTGACAAAATTATTATTATTCTTCAATATTTATGTTACTTTCATGATTTAAAACACTTTTTTAAATTTTAAAAAAGATTTTTTTTCAAATAAAGAAGCCACATACCCTTATCAAATAAAATTACATAATAGACCATGTTAAAGATATATGGTGTGAGTTCTCATTTTTTGTCAGTTTCTTTTCATACCATTTCCTATGTCTGAGTATTACTGTAACATAATACTTTTTTGCTGCCAATCCCGCTGAATCTCTGTAACTTACTTGCCGCCGCCCCCCTGCGACCTCTGCCTCTGTTACTATTGCGGCCCCCACCGTTCCGCACGAGGGGCTCACTGCTAGTAGACGTGGGGGCGCCTGCAAATGTTAGTATTGTGCACGCAAATCTGTTTACCAAATAACATAATCTTTCAATCTAAACATCTCAAATGCCAATGTTTTAATATCATATTTCAATACAATCAGTGAAGACAAATACAGTCAGGTGAGCAAAATGAACAATTTGAGATAAACACAGTTATATTGTATTGTGCAAGTGCATTTGAAAATTCATATCTGTCACTTTTGTGCATTAGTACATATTACATTTACTTAACTTTCTATGATTTTTATAACAGAGAAAAAACACAAAAAAAAACATGTAAACGTTTTTTTATTAACACAGAAACACCCCAAAAACTAAAGCACAAGTTGTGTTGCAAATAATTTTCGAAAACAACACGCAGCCACAGCCTTGTACAATTAGTGGGTTCAGCACCGTAAATTCTTCTTCACTCGCACAGTCAATATCCATCGCTGGCCCAAAATCATTCACTTTACATTTAACTAAGGTGGCATGTTTGGATTTTAATTTGGCCAAATGATTGGTGAGGAAGGCCTCTCCAGGGGGCTCTATCAATAAAAATATATTCCTACTTTCAGAATACAACCGGGCATAAAGATAGGTGCTCAATACAAGCATAGAAAAGGATGTTTGAGGGTGAGCCACGAGGCCCCTGATTTTTATTAAAAAACAACAACAAAACTATGTCATTGTCAAAAGAAGAACGTTTGTTTATTGATAACTTATGCCTGTGCTGGACTCACCAGTCAGCTAATATTTTGGTTGCATTTGACCACATGCTTTAAATGGGTGCATTGGAATTTATCCATTCAATGGAATTTAACACATAACATTAGTCCTTACTATATTGTCAAAATAGTCTGAACAAATTTCACACCCAGTCGATTGATTATCCATTGTCACTGGCAGTCAGGAGAAAACGGGTGCTGGAGGGGGATGGGGGCTCCCGTGCAGGTGTTTAGGCTTCCCTCATGTATTTGAGAAATATTCAAGGCAATTATGTTATATATGTGCATTATGTTTTTTCAATTCAATGTACATGTGTAATTTGCTCTGAATTACCATAGATTTAGGCCTAGTGCGTACTATATCTTTATAAAGAATCACCAGAACAATTTAATGACATGAATCATCATCTTGGCAGCTCACATTGGGATTGTTTTATTGAATCATAGAAAGTATTTTCAGACCCAATGGGCGTCATCAACTAACACGTATATTTGTTTACACAGCAGGCAAAAGCATGAATATCCATCAGCATGGAAAGAGTCTATATAAAGATAGGTGGAAATCATTAGCAAGTTTTTCAGAAAAATAGATATGTGGGGAGGGTTATAGAATGATGGTGCAACTGAAGCATTTTAATGCATTCAAAGCAATCATGTTATATTAATTGAATTTATGTTTTTTATTCCATGTAGCAAGATTGAAGACGTTTGTTTATTGATAGAGGTATAGTACCTGGAATGCAATACAATGTAATTCAATCATGGCCTGACCAATCACTGGTGAAAAAATAAAAATCCATAATTATAGACAACAGCCTATAAATGGCCTTACCAATCTCATTTTGCTTCCTACGGGCCTGATCTCTTATAGAATACCCAATCAATTTAACGACATAAATCATTACTCCTTAATATATTGTTCATTGAATAGTAGAAACGATTTTCAGACCCAAGGTAACAATTAACTAAATATTGGGAACAGATCTTGAATGAACTCATATTAGAGAGACATGCACAGGCTCAGAGTGCACAGGTGAATTTCATCTCATTTCAACCTTTAATGTCACATAAATAGTGCTTGCTGAGGCATTTGAATACATATATTTTTATCTATGTGCAGTATTCCATTTCTTCTATTCATTATCAATTAATTCTGTAATTTGCTCTCATGAAATATACCCAACAATCTGTTTACAAAACACTGACACCTTAAGAGCCTCAATAGATATTTCTGAGCAGCTATTTTGGCTGTTGGCGCACGGGTGATAGAGGCTGCAAGCTCATGCAGTGGTCTTTTTTGCAGGGTAGATATGAAAGTGACAATCAATATGGCAATGCACTTTGTTATGGGTATTGTATTTTATCAAAACGCATACTAATGATTGTAAAATCATAACTTACTAATGATTGTAAAATCATAACTTATTAGGAGCAACGTCAAATGTATCAAAAAACAACATTATTAATTCAATCTATCTAAGGAGGCATTTGTTGTGCATGTCCCTTTAAGACCAAGGCAAACTGCGCTGCGTACCGCTGTCCTGTTGGTGTTGGAGCCTCTCTCTGCGTCGTCCCGGGTGCGGGAGGGTAACGGGGCCGGAGCAGGCACCGGGGGGCGGCGCGACGGGTGACCGCCTCCTGCAACAACCATGCTTATTGCTGTAGGCAAATACTATCTAGCTGGCTTTTGCATTTGATTTTGATAAGATTCTAAATTATTACTATATTCAAAATACAGATAAACTTAAATTATGACTATTGAAATTTCAGTCAGCAATTCTAATCTAATAAAGAAACATAAACCATGGTACATTTATATTCTCCTAAACTCCAGTATCATACACTGATAGCCACTTTTATCCAGACCCCCATCAGGCCCGTAACTAGGCTTGAGGCAGAGGAGGCGACTGCCTCTTCGCTTTTTTGGATGCCTCCTCTGCCTCCTCACTTTTAGATTTTGCCTCCTCGCTTTTTTTTTGAAAAAATATTTTACAAGTTTGTAATTCAGATATTTGTCTCAATTGTAACACATTTAAAATGCAAACTTGTTTGGTTGTATTTGTTTTATGTCTAGTACTGATGAGCGATTTGGATAAAATGTATTAGTATATATCATAGGATATAATGAAAAACTTCTATATTATGATTTATGAAGACAATTGTAATAAAGTGCAGTAAAGTTGTAAACATCATATAAGAATTTCCAACACAAGGATTTCCAGTAACATTTTGGCATCAGAAATGTGACAGATAAAATCAATGAGCCTATTCACATTTATTCAAATAACTAAATACCATTTCAATTTTCAATTACATAGTGAATCTCTAGAAAAAAAAACTTAAAGTTTTAGTATAAATATACAATATGTGAAGATTTTAGATGGTTTAAGATTTAAGAAGTATTTCAAGTTCAACTATCAATTGTTATATATTTATATATCAAATGAGACTCTGTTTTCTAAAATATTTTTTAATTCGATTAAAGTGGTGATATTCATAAAGTAGTTTTTTTCTGAATTGAAATCATCCATATCCGAACACAAACCAGTAGAAATAAAAAGATGTAAAATTCTATGATTCTTCCATGATTCTGGTTTGGCTTTAGAAGCCTTATGAGAAATATCAGTTAGATCATTAATCTACAATAACTCAGGTAAATCAAGTAGAAGCAAGCAAGTTACTTCAATTAGTTCTTGTGATCCCACCCAGAGTTGGGATTTAGGTGATGACTTGAGACATTTGTTGTGGGTCACTAATCCACACATTAAAGCATTTCAAGTAGAAACAAGCAATCTTTTCAGTTCTATTGTTCTTGGCTCACAAATCACTCATTCCACTTGAGGTGAGAAGTTGGCTGGTGGGGAGGGTGGCCTGGGTGGGTTAGTAAGATGGAGACCCCTATATATTGGGGGAGAAGAGGGTCTGGACTTCAGTTCCAAGTAGATAGCAGATGAAGACACATCTAAATTTACAAGCTTGTGTATACATTCATATATATTGTTTATATTACTAAATTTAGGATATTTGTTTAAACGTTCATTTTAAACGTTCCATCTCAATATGGACAATAACCAAAATGGTAAGTAATTGTTCTTTCTTTTGTAAGATTTAATAGAATATTATTTTGAAAAGTACAAATGTAAGGTAGATTTGAAAAACTAACTATGCCTCAATATTGTCAATTGTCACAGTGTGCACATAATAGACTAGTTCCTAAAAAGTAGAATAATATTTTCCTCTGTGTATTTATTATCTCCTACCCCACAATAAACATTCTGTAAATAAAAATTTCTATTTTTATGACCTGATTCTCATTGAGCACAAATTAAATAAATTTTCAAAGAGAATCAGTTTTTGAACCCAAGCCTCAGGCCATGTTCTTCTCAAGATCAACATGTTTTATATGGAGAAGGTTACAAACGTACTCAGATGCTTTTATTTGTCATAACCAGGAAGGTTTAGGTGGACTTTTCACCCGCTTCAGGCTTTGATGGCAAAGTGCAACGAATGTTGTTTTGCACCTTGCTTTTGCATTGAGTCACATGATGAGTGGAATTGCCATCAAAGCGTTAAGCAGGTGAAAGATCCACTGAAATGTTGCTGATTATGATGG
>CM032659.1:4826851-4837906 GCA_019095985.1 Streblospio benedicti | reverse complement strand
AAAAATTTTTCCCCGGGTAAATTCCCTTCGTTTCAGTTAACGTTTGCCTAAAATTTGAAATATTAAAATACAACCCCAAAAACCTAAAAACCAAACCAAATTAATTTTTTTAAAACCCGGGGCCCCCCTCCCCAAATAAAAATAAGTTTTGATTATAACGGGGTTCTTCAAAAAGGAAAATGATCAAATTTCCCAAGTGTCCAAAGGGCACGGGCGTCCTATTTTTTCATGTAAAAAAGTCTCCCGGGGCATGAAAATTTTTAAAAAAATTTGAAAAAAGTTCCGACTTCCTTATGGTTGTGTGGGCTTTTAAATGACTGTGAATTTACATTGCAATTCCAATGGTGTAGATTCTTCTATACTGAAATTATATAGATACCTATAAGAAGCAGTCATTTTTGTCTTTGGCAAGACTTTCGCTCTTGTCACAAGAGCTTCGTCGGGGATAATGAAAAAGATCCTCTCACTGGGTCACTTGACCACCATGGATCTTTTTCATTAGGCCCGATGAAGCTCTTGCGACAAGAGCGAAAGTCTTGCCAAAGACAAAAATGACTGCTTTGTAGGTATCTATATAATTTCAGTATGTTTATATAATGGAACCCATTAGAAGCTTACATTCTGTAGATTCTTCTAGTCAAAATATTGAATGGGCTTTTTACATGGGGTGGGCCCTTGGACGGTTGTGTATTGTATAAATTGGAAATCAAATTTTATCAAATTGACTCATACAGCTAAGCTAAAATGTGACTTGTACCTGGTGGACTAACCATCATTTTATAACCCTTACATTTATAACGTTATAGGTTGCATATTTTGGTGTTAACAGTACACAAATATACACCATATGTGACATGTCCACTATTGACTTCAAATACATTTTTAACCGGCAAATAGTTACGATTTGACTGAAGTATACTCTTGAAACGAAGACATTTCCTGATTTCATCAAATCACAGCACGTAACACGATTTGCTCAACATTTTCATTGACATCAGACAATATTTGATATATAAGTTGGAAAATAGCTTCTAATAAAAAAATACTTTGCAAAATAAGACCAGACTCACCACATCGACCTCCCTCCATGTGTTGACGTCATGTGAGTCGAGTTTCACCACACGGAACTGAGCCTCCAGGGCTCGCTCCTTTCTCTTGCAGACGGTTCTCACGATCCTAGTGACAAAGAGGCCATCATAGTTCATACTTCACCAAACTCATTCGATATGTAGCAAGTAATTATTGCATTCAAAATCAAAGTCATAAACAACATTTTGGTACTAACAAAATAAATTTCTTATAATGGAATGTTTTTGGTCAGGTGTTTGATCACAATCTTTTTTTTCAAATGCTAAAGGAATTATTATGCCATATATTGAGTACTTCAATGTATGTATCTATATACATGTATATCATTGTAAAAGCTTCATAAAAATCTGTCAAATCCATCTTATACTTTCTAGGCCCACACATCTTCATAGCAAAACTCATGAAGTAGATGGGAAAGTACAAGAAATACTGCACGGATCTTTATGTTGCCAGACAAATCGTACACTATAATCCTGCATCTGATGACAGCCAATGTTACCATTTACTATCAAATACAGTAAATGTCCTCAACAAAGAAAGAGTATACAAAGGAAAACTGAATAAAGGAAACTTTTCTCATGCATTAGCTTATAATAATGTAAGTAAATGATGTAGGAGAAAAGGAAAACCCTCTCCAAAGGAAGGATTTAGTGACATTTTATTGGGTTCGTTGCTCTACAAATTCAATTATTCCCAATTACCTTGTTGAGGACAAAGGAAGGCCCAGTGCACTGTAAATTGGGTTCCGTTTTGAGGACATTCACTGTAAAGTTGCACCCAGCCTTGTTGTGAGGTGCTGTTCCTTGGCCCTGAGCTGTCTCTCTCAGGTTTTAGATATTATCCAGCGAAGGTTTTTTATCTCATACAAAACTATTGTCAGCCTTGTTGTCCAGGAATATGTTATCTAGTCAGACAGCCCATGTTGAGGTCCACCCACCGAAATAAGACTGCTCCATTTTAAATGAGATGATCTTTTTTTGCTCCTAGTTTGTCAAAATGGCCTATTTTTGAGAAATTTGTATATATCTGCATAATTTTACTTCTATTTATATTTTTTGGGGATTTGTAATCTATTACAGGTAATTTGTAGTGGCAATACCATACTGTGAGAAACAAAACAAAAATGCAATCAAAAATCTTTGTTCACAAAAAATGTCACAAAAGAGTTAATAACCAAGTCGTATGAACATCCAAATGCCATGAGCTTTTTAGGTTGAAAAAGTTTTCAATTTAGGGGATGGAATTTACAAAATGTAACATTTGCATTGGAATTTCAATTAAATAGGCCAGGTTTTAATTTGATTCAGATTTGGTTTAGGTGGGCCTTTACCATCTTGGGTATAATTTGAGGTATATTTGAAGGTGGAATTTGGTTCACAGGTTCAATATTCCAGCATTTGTTCATCAAATCCCTTTCGACACCTACCATCTTGTAGCATCTTGTCTAACTTGAGGTATATTTCATGGAATGTTGGCCGCTTCTTCGGTTCAACATTCCAACATTTGTTCATCAAATCGGCAAAACTATCCGGGCAGCTGCTAGGGATCAATCCAAGCATCAAACGCTGCAGACGGAAATTAGATAATTTTATTTTTTGAATAAGTAATGGATTATTTTTTTTATTTACATAAATTCTTGAATGAACACAAAATATGAGCGAGACTTAAAAATCATGCAATGTAACCTCTCCATTCTCCACAACAAGCCATGCCACTTGGAAGCCCTCAATGCCGTGGAAGGGAACCTCCCCAGTCAGTAGCTCCCACAGCACCTGTAATGAACGTATTGTGGTAAAAAAAGTTTTTTTGTAGTTGATACAGTATGAACCGTGTGCATGCACATACTTTTTCACATCTGACGTTCTTATGCAACTGACGCCATTTCCCACACAATGGTTTAAATGTCTAATGGAGTTTGCATAACAATAGAAAGATGGTATTTTGACATAGGCAAATCTATGCAAAATCTGTGTTTATTCTCATGTTAGCAGACACAAGGTAACAGACTAATATAAACTCTAATTATTCTCTATGTTGAAAACACACTCATTTTTTCCTTTGAAAGTCTTTTCAAAGCTTATCTTAGAATGGAATATTTGAATGACTGAATAATGTACATTGTACATGTACCAAAAGCCCATTGTCACATACACACACACACACACACCAAGTTTTTGGTTCCACAAAAACACCTTGGGATGATTTCAAATTTTCAATGCAAAGATCTACATATATTATATGGTAACACCTCATAATATTGAATTATTCATATCCAAGTAATTTAAATTTGCTTTTTGAACATTTTATTGAAACCATATTTGCTAACATGAGTGAGTATTTTTATTTAAAAAAATAGTATGTGGTACATGCCGATAAATCTGAGTGACTACTATAGGCAAAATCAATTTATTTGAAGTTAATTTCAAATTTCAAATGATACTCACAACACCATACGACCATACATCACAGGAATCAGACACTGGTAAACTCTGAATAACCTGAATATAAAAAGGTCACTGGATAAGATAAAATAACAAATCAGTAAGTCAAAAAAGAAGAATAATACATTGTAGAAATTAGAGTTTTCAGCTGCTATAAGAGACGGCATCAGTTGTTTACCTCTGGAGCCATCCACGGGTAGGTGCCGGCCAGTGACATTTTAGTCGTACTGGCCATGAAGCGAGATGCACCAAAGTCACAGATCTACAATGATACAACATTCTGTACAGTGAAAGTCTTTATCTTATCGTGTATAAAAAATAAATAGCCCTATATTTAAAATACTTTAAAATTTCTTCCCAAATGATAATTGGACATCTAGAAAGTCTATCATTTTAAATTTTTTCCATGTCTCTCTTCAACATTGAGATTATCAGCTTTAAGAGAAAAACATATGTAAAGTATTGTAATGCGATCATCAGCATCATATTTCATATTCTATAAGGGTTCTGTCAAATAGGTCCCTGATAGGCTGATACTCTTCATCATACATTGAATATTTTTGTATAACCTATAAAATGGGACACCCGCAGTAGTTGTCAACTAAACTCTTGGATGAAGTAGTAGTGTATAATGTAATTTGAGTATTAATAAGTAAAATATCACACACGTACCTTACACACATAGTTGGCAGTGATAACAACTGAAAACAACAGACAAATTGTAATCAAGCTTTCTATTAGTGTTTCTATTGGTGTATTTGCATGATAATATTCTAAGAGCATTCTCAGGGATAAAAATATTTTAATGTAATTATTGGAAACAAATTTAAGATGAGCTTCAAATATAGCCATTTACATTGTTATGTATACAGTATCTAAATACTATGTGAGTATGCTAATAGAAGAAAAAAATAAAAAATAAAAACAAAAAAAATATATTAAAAGAATTAAGTAAACATACCATTTTTACTTTTCAGATCTCTATGGATGACTTTGACAGGTGCCTCGCAATGCAAATAATTCATCCCTGTGTAGTAAAATGAGAAAGTTAGAATGCATAGCAAAGTCGAATATCAACATCAAATATTTTAGATGTGCTCACTATTTCAGTTCAACAGGTCATGCTTTTCACATTTGGTGTCAAATAAGTGAACATAGTCTGAGTAGTAAGACGTTCCTTCATAAAACAGCAAAGAACTTTAAATTAGATGGTTCCTGGATGTAAATACACTAAAAAACCTTTGTCGATAAATAAATATTTGTTCGGTTGAAATCAATTCTACGAATGAAGATAGCCTAGTTGTATTGGTGAATGGTAATAACGTTGACAAGGAATAGTTTCTATGTTTGGAATGCATACTGCATGAAGTAACACATATCTTTAGTAATTGGTGTAATATTGTAGTGAGTTTAAATACACCAGGTCATGCAAAAATATTAGTACCCAGAATTTCTTGCAAACAAATAGTTTGTACAAAATCTAAATAGACCAGTAGCATAAAATTTCTCACCTATGGCAATATCTTTAGCCCATTGTAGGATATGTTCAAACTGAAGTTGACTTTTGTATTGTTGCAGAAATGCATATAGCGAGCCATTTTCTGCATATTCTAGAAAAGAAGAAAATACCAAAAACAACTGAACAGACCCCATAAGTTTGATGGTCGAATAGACCACACTAAGTTTCAATACTTTTCATTTTCAATCATTATAATTTATTCAAAAATCTAGTTCTACTAAACAGTTTTATCAGTTGTAGATCTATATTGGAATTCAATCTTCTTGCAATCTTAAAAAATAAAATCATTTATATTTAATACTCCCTCTGAAATTTTACTGTGATTGAGACACAATAATTCAAGCATTGACAGATAAGTTATACTGAACATACATGGTAGCTATTATTTGCCTATCTAACAAGTAAAAATATTTACCTGTCACAAGGCAGTAATTTGGTTCTTTACATACAGCACCATAAAATTGTATGATGTTTCGATGACTCAACACACTTAGGACATTTGCCTGGATATGAACAAATGCATTTAAAATAAAAAACATACTAGTACATATTATTCAGTATACAATATCAAATTTTACAAATCAGTGTGTAAGAAATTCTTCAATCAAATATAGATTTTAATATGGACTATAACCTCTTCATCTAGCGCAAGCAATTTCTTTACAGCAACAACTTTATTTTGGCTTTTCCACAATGCCCTATGAACACTTCCAAAAGTTCCTCCTCCGCATTTTTCATAGAACTCCAAGTCAGTAATATCAATTTGATAAAGACATGCCATTATTGCTGCATGATCCTACATCACAGCAGCTGAAAGAATAAAGAACTAAATATCAATAATTTACTTATCTATAACTTCACATGAATTATTTGTTGGGTTGAGATCATGTACTAATCATTACACAGTTAATTGAGATACAGTATACAGAATCTTTTCATATACTTGGACTTACTATTTTTTTAGTAGTACTTTTCTCTAGAAATAAAATTATCTTCCTAGATGGGGTACTAGTAAATTATTAATGCAGGGGTATGTGAGCAATTAATGTTCGTCGCAACTCATAAATCCTACTATAAACATTACCAGTACACTACGGACAAAACCAATATTAGCAGCACTAGAGGAGATATCTTATTTATTATCTAAGTAGGACTTTGAGTCTGACAGAGATATTTGTTTTGACAGGGTGATTACGCAATCAACAACTTCACTGTCACAGTGATATTATGCATTTTTCACCGTGTGCAAACCACGATAGGCAATGCAAAGTCGGACAATTCTTGATAAGTCGTGTGGTTGATAACTAGCAATGTGTTGATATAGTTAATTTACATGCTATCATGCATGCGTTTGTGAAATATCCACCTGTGATAGTTTTCATGGACACTTTTATGGACCAGACCCATTGACAGCAGCAGCTGCAAGTGTCGTAAAAATTAGTAACTGGTATTCTAAAACACTTGTAAATCACCGCAAATATATAGGCTGTAGCAAAACATTAACGTTTGCGAATAAATTTTATGTGATGAAATTGGAATCCAGGAAAATAAAACTAGGGCAATATTATTGCGTGATTTAATTTCTGAGTTAGGTATAATAATTTCCAAATACTTAATATTTAGGAGAGATATTTTAATTGTATAATTGAATCAGTCAATTTTATTGTTAAATTTGATGTGAACAAAATGTTTAGATCTATTTTGCAGGTGTTTGCAAAGGTTGACTGGCTGTGATGAGGCTAGTATTTACATTGGTTACAGAAACACAGTAACAATTTTTATTTAAAGGAAAAAACACCCATAGCCACCTTGTATATGAATATTAACTGGTAAGTACGCTTTCTAGTAAATATAATTGACGCTTTTGATTAAATTCATTAATAATTTTCGTCGACACAGGTGCTGCATGCTAGATCTAATATCTTTTTTTAGACTGCACATTTTGATTTGCCAATGCCATCAATGGCAATGTCATCATGACAAGACTTAATTTTATATTCCTTTTCATACTTTCATTAGTTACTGACACTGTCTGACAGTAATATTAATGCCATCTACAACTCTATACCAGCTATACATTTACCCCTTTGTTAGATCACCATATTTATAAGCTATAGATATGCAATCACCACATCAACATACATCAGCAGATCGTCACGTCACTAAAATGTACGTGTGATGACCTGCTAACATATGTCGAAGTGCTGGCTTGCGCATCTATATGATAAAACGTTTTGAATAAGAAAACTAGTCTACTATAGATCAGATCTTACATGATCTTAATTATATGATCTACACAGCAATAACATTATTCTGCCGGCAAGTAAATGAGTGAGAATTGAAATAAGTAAAAGTGTCCAAATCTACCTATTAAACGTCACTATTATGATCGTGAACGGACTGGACTTTCATCAGTGTTAACGCAGTGAATAGAACATAAAACGCATGTACAATTGAAATGTATACACAATTGTTGCTGTTGTTTCAAATGTTGTGGCAATTAAACGTTGTTTTATGTCAAAATCTCAAAGACAAAGATATTTTCATTATTTGAACTTGGTGAAAGACTCTTACTCACATTTATGTTGTTGTCGATAGTTAATACTAGTGTGGTGAAAAAAAGAATGTTTTAAAAACAACCAAATTATTGGTATAGCTGAATTGTGCAATTGGTGATATACCAGTAGTCATAATTGAACAGTAAAAATGTTTTTTCTTTTTTTTAAGATTCAAGACAATGTGAAATGGCGTATTCAGCAGAACAAATAGAACAACTTCTTAAGTGCTCTGTTTGTTTAGATCGTCTCAATCAGCCAAAGATATTGCCTTGTCAACACACATTTTGCAAAACTCCATGTATAGAAGGCTTGATTGATTGGGGATCTAGAAAAATCAAATGTCCAGAATGTCGCAGTGAGCATTATGTGCCATATAGTGGTGCAGATGGATTTCCAAACAACATTACGATTGGCGGATTTTTGGATTTGCATCCAAGGGCAGGTCAAGCACAGGGAGGATCACCTCGTGAAGATGCGTCAGAAGCCGGGGCTGCATCAGCAGGTATAATAAACTAATACATAGCCCATAATACAGGCCAATCATTTGACACCATTTAAAAATTCGATTAAAAAGAACAAGAATTATAAATTTGATTTTTATGAAAAAACAAACATTTTATGATTAATTTTCTCTGTTTGATGATTGTTGTTTCAGGATCACCAAGACAATGTGGAGTGTGTGAGACAGAGGGAGAGACAGTGAAATGTTTCCACTGTAATAAGAGGGTGTGCGCATCATGTAAGCAGTCGCACACCGGCCAGATGAAGCTCGATATAGGACGACTCATCAACCAAATCCGCCGAGGTCTGCCAAAACTCTCTAACAATATCAGCAATGTGGAACAGCGATCTGAACAAGTGAAACAACAAGTAAGTACATATACGAGTTAAATCTACCTTGAATGGAAGTTACCCCAATGTTTTTCATCACTATTGTGTCCCTATTTATTACCTGACCCTGTATTTAGTTTCAGTGTCCATAGGACCTTGTTCATACAAGCATATCTTTATCTAGTAAAAGAAAAAAAAAAATATATACTACTAAAAAAACTATATGTACAGAAAGAATTAAGATAACATTACTCATTTTAGATTTTGTTTAGACTCCTTCAAGATACATGTATGCTATATAATGATTTTTAATTATATGCATTAAAATTGCAGGTGGAAGGCGTTAAATCTGAAATTCACACCACCTTTTTAAGATATATCAAAGCCTTGCAAGACCGTGAAAAGTTGCTTGGAAGTTCTTTAGACACATTTCTTCAAGGAGAGCAAAGATCGTTACGTTTACATCAGGAAAATTTAGAAGTGGACTTGGCAAGCATTTCAAGGTGCAGTTTAAACTAATAGTTAATGTCAATCAATGAATGAATGTTGAGACAAAAGCCGTTTGCAATATATCAGACTGTCTGTGCCAAATAAAGATAAAAAGTTTCTTTGTATTTTAGTTTCTGTGATTCAACCGAAAGTTTTCTGAATCAGACCACCTCTACTCCTATACCTGAAGCAGACATGGTGAATATGAAAAAACAGTGCTCAGAATATATGACCCAGGTCCGAAACTCTGAGGCAGAGCGTATTCCTGAGTCAAGACAAGTTAGTTTCAGGTATGGTCAAGAAGGAAATGTTTATTCACTCTGCATATTACCTATAATAAATATACCATCATTACTTTGTTATTGACATTGAGAGTCATTGCTCTTCATTTTATGTATTTGTTTTGATTTTTTAGATCTGATGGAAGCCATCTCACTGGAAACATCCAGAATTTTGGTGAGGTGATAGTGGGAACTCCTGGCAGCAGGTCAACAGCTGCTGCCACAAGGTACGCTCAGTATCATCCTTGTCAACCTCTAGTGATATGAAATAATACTGTAGAACCACAGCTGTAAAGAGATTACATAGATAAAAAAAGACTATTTTTCATGGCTCCGAACCTTCATAAAGAGACCACCTCTCTATTGAGACCAATTCAGTTCAGTTCCGTAAGTGGTCTTGATAGAGATTCTGCTTTTGAAACAACTACTATTTAGTTGGGTATACATAATTGTGTCACATGAGGACAACTTGTAAATCCATATTACTAAGAATACAAAATTTGCAACAAATATTGCTACATTAAAATGAGATGTCCAAATTTGATAGTGAAACATTTTTTAACAACATGCACAAGAATGAAACTGTCTACAATTGGCAGGTATCCCCATGACGAGGTTTTAAGTGTGTTGCATTGAATCACTGCGAGTTATTCATGCAAGACCCCTTACCTGACTTGTTCAACAAAAAGTAGCCGGGGGAGATGAAGCTTTAGTGTAATCATGATACATGTAATTGCACCCCCAAGAAGTTGTGTCAATGTGCTGTGATGGTTCCAGCAGCGTGACAACCACCAGCACAGCATCTCGGGGTCAGAACGGGGGCTGGTCACGAGACTTTGACGCCGAATTCTACAGGAACTTTGGCATTGAGATTGATGACGAGCCTGAGACACGAGTGAGAAACTCCACAAGGGTAAGACAAAATATATACGAGGATTTTTGTGAAATATGCTCAATAGTTTTTGCATTATTTGCTTCATGTGATTATTTAAACGTTTGTGCAAGCATATTGCTTGAGACACAGAAACTCACTTTTCATTTTATCTCAAAGTGGATGGTTAAATGTGTATATACAAAACATTTTCTACAAATCAACTAGATTTGTGTCAGTCAATTTGATGAAAATACACAGGTTTCACAATGCAGTCTTATAGCAATATAAATATTGCACGGAAGAGTGTTATATGTGAGGTCTGATTCCATTAAATAAGAACCATAATAATGACACGCGTAATTGGATTGAAAACAAAAATTGTTCTATGGACCGTTTTTTTTGGTTCATCTTTCTTTATTCACAACACTATATTTTTTTACAAACATTAACAGTTTCACCAAACAACTGTTGGCATCTTCAGAATGCTCTTCCCGCGCAATGTCAGGAGATCAAATTTTCCGATCCTGACCGAGGATAGAATCAGAGTTGGTGCCCCCCTCGTCTCTGTTCATAACCTGCTTGCACGTTCGGATGTGTACAGATTCTTTGATGGTCCTGGTCTTCCATTCGCTCTCCCTGTCTATTACTCTGGCTCCCTCCCAGTCTATTTGATGGTTCTGCTGGTTCACATGGTCTGTGATAGCACTCTTGTGTATTTCCATTTCAGACTCTTTCTTTGTGGATCTGGTGTATGCTCCCTTCTGGTTAGCTTCCACGTCCTTCTTGCATGGAATCTTGTACACAATTTCACATTTGTCCATCTTATCCACTTTATCTTTCAGGTGTACTAGGATGTTTCCTGATAGTCTGCATTGGCTTCACCGCCGGAGCTACTAAGTGTTTGTTCAAAATTCTGGATATCCCTTCTGTAACACCTTTCACATATGGTAGGATAACCTGGCCTTTTGATCTT
>CM032659.1:4815107-4826751 GCA_019095985.1 Streblospio benedicti | reverse complement strand
AACTCTGGAATTACGTAGATCGCTTTCGCACAGTGTTTAAAGGTCTTACTAACATGCTCCATGTAGTCCAGTGCTTTTTACCAGCACTGGTTATATGCACATGGAAATTATTGATGTCTAAATCCCTGTGCTCCTGCCCACCCCGTATACCAAAATTAGTGCCAATTAATAAAACAGAGTGTTCAAAAGTTTTCTTGGATTATCCGTGCCCAATACATTTTTTTCCCCACAAAATCCCCTCCTCCTCGTAGCTTATGGGCAATGCCTTGCTGACAGTCATTCCATTGCCTTCTTTTGCAGACTCTTGCATCTCGTAATCTAAGGCAAGCCGGATTTTGTCTGTTAGCAATGAATATTTGTCACCGTATAGTTCGAATTGTTTTTGTATTGAGGTAACAAGTTCATGGAGAGTACTTGGTGGATATTTTGATCCGTCTTGTTTTCTCGCTTCCCTAATGAAAGCTGACAAGACATCTTGTATTTGCTCCTTGGCAATGTCTTGTAATGGAGGAAAATATTCCCCAGAAACGCACTTTTTAAATTCCCGCCACTCCTCATATGTATTGGTTGCCCAGGCTGCCTTCTTTTGTGTGGCGATAGGGATGACTGCTTTTGCCAACTCTTCCTTACTCATTGGCTTGTGTGGAGTAAATCTCTCCTTATGTCCTGGAGCCTGCATGGGAGAATCTGAAAGAAATAACGTGATATTAACGTTTTTTATCTGGAAAAGCAAAAACCACCCAGGTGGAACTGTTGGTATCAAACTTTTAACACCATCATCAAACATTTACGTATGTTTTTTTTCTGAACACCTACAGTAAAATGCGATTGCGTAGGGAGAGCCAATTCATAGACAAGGATAATTAATGGTAATATTGAGTATTCTATCATTTCAGTTTATTCATTTTAGTCACAGCCTCCTATTAGTCGTCCACATAATATGGGGTCTTAACGTTGCAAAACAAGAACAACTAACCTTGAAATGTATAGTATTAAAAGCACTTACCGTAATTGGAAATCATAGCACAATATGCTGATGATTCGATTGGAAGTCTGTTTCACATAGAGTCCATGAATATTCACAAGATTTTCCTTCAATGACTTTGTTTCAGATGGGAGAGGGAGAGGCTTCCCCTCACCTGGTGTTAGTGTCACTATCATGACGACCTCTTCCTTAACAGGTGATAAAGGTTCCTCAGAAGCAGCTTTGCTGGTAAAAAGAGCCTTTGCCATACTTATCAGCTTGCCTGCTACTCTGGCTATGGTCCTTGCTGGTCCTTGCTGACCCATGGCCCTGGGCTATGAGGCGTTGTATATCCTTCCTTGCTTTGCGGATCCTCTCTGAAGGGATAGAAATCAGCGGGTATCCTTCCTGTTGATCTGTACTTATATGGTATCCAGTTTAAGTAATCTCGTGACTCTGTATCAAGCTTGACTTCTCTAAGTTGATTTGCCAACCCAGACGCTGCAGCGTGAGCAGAAAAGCGTATCTTTGTGGTATGAGATGCGGTCCTCTGGCCATCAACAAAATGTCGCCCATGTAGAAACATAATTTCATCTGATACTCCTGTCGAAGGTATGTGGCCACAAAACGGAGTATTTTTGCAGAAATAGTATGGACTACATGCAAGGCCAAATGGTAGGACCCTGTATCTGTAGATTTTTCCAAGCCACTCAAATGCCAGATAGTCTTTAAATTCAGTCTCTATCAAAACATGTTCGAACCCATTCTTCAGAACGGATACAAGTTCATCATCATTTTCCACTTGTTCTAGCACTGTATTGACATCTTCATACTTGAACCCGGGGTACAAAGATACTCATTCAATTTTCTCAGGTCAAAGATAAGTCTGAATTTATCTAATCCTTTTTGGGGGCAGTTTTAATTGGTGATATGCACCCTGGTGAATGACATTCTTCAATGGCTCTGTACTGCAAGAGTTCATTGACTTTACTCGTGATGAAGTTGAATTCTTTATCCGAAAAAACCCTATAATTGTTTTGTAACTGAAAAGGTAGAGGAGTATCTATAAATGGCAAAGCTACACCTTTACTCAAGTATTGAAATAGTAACTCATTTTCAGAAATATCAGACCAACAATCAATAAAATCAGATATATGACCAGCTTTAAACATGAGTGTAATCACTAATCATTCTCAGTACACCTAGCGACCTTGCAAGGGTGAAATGAAAATTGAAATTAAATACTATCAAACATCAACATTGTCATAAACATAAGTTATAACACAAACATCAACATAGTTATAAACATAAGTTATAACATTATCATCAAATAGTCCAGTATCATTCAATGATCATGAAAATAAATAGTATCATATTATGTGTAATACATTGATGCCAACGCACTGACAAAAGTCTCCACTAACGTAACAAAATGGTACTAAATATTGTCCAATACCAGCAAACCTTCAACGATCCAAACAAATAGTATCCATATATCGGGCACTACCATTCTCCTATGGTATTGAACATTGTCTCCACGAATTCACCAATGTGCCTTCACTTGAATATTATCCATTAACTACCACTCTATTTGAATATTTTTCATTAATTTCCAATCTATTCAAAGTACAATAGAACAAAATTTTTCAACTATTTAAATTACTACCAATATCAATATCCATGTCCACAGTAATTAAACGTCCTGATTTTCATCAGTAAGATGCTAAGGATGCAAAGATAAATGCTAATTCTCTAAACCTATCCGTCATTGGTGTCATTTTGCCGACTTCTCCTTGGGAAATCGAAACCTCCGCCTTGGTTATTCCAACCGCGGAAACTTCCACGACCACCGTGGGAGCCTCTGAAGCCACCTCGGAATCCTCCACGAAATGACCCGCTGTATCCTCTGTAATTACCACGGCCGATACTACTTGAGAGGTCCACCGCCGACCTCAGGGTGGCCAAATGCTCCGGCTGCAAACAATGGGTTTGTACGCAGCATGCGGTAGATTCGTGATGTAGCTTCAGGGAATGCCCCTGAAGAAAGTGACAGAGCCTCAAGCTCATCCGCCAGGTAACGTACCTGTGCTGCTTGTATAACAACTAGGTCTCTCACCACATCCTCCTCCTCTGGCAGCACAGATAAGATTTTCAAGGCAGTTTGCGCATATGTGGAGCACTTTGATGCTATGTTATATGCCACTTGATTTTCACAAGAGACACCGCTCCTATTTGGTGTCAGCTTCAAAAATGGTGGGAGTCGAATTCTAGTAACTGAGTCTTTAATTACTGAGAACTCCTCCTGTAATTCCTCCGTAGGCCCACGTGTGGGCGGGCTAAGGTCCCCCTCCAAAGAGTGATACAAATTACACGTCGGTGTATTAGAGTTCCTGGCTAGATTCTCAGGGGGTGCATTGGCCCGGTATGGCTTCTCTCGATAAGTATAAATGGTCCTGATTCACGTGGTTTTGTGCCAGATGTACGAGACCTTTCTCCTTGAAGTCTTAGAGTTTCAAAATCCTCGTCTAGACCTTGTACAACCTGCTGCAACTTATGTATTTGGTCAACCATAGAATGCTTTATTGGAGATTGATCGTTATATAAACAATCCCTGGCTGCTTTTGACTGGTTCATATTTATACATTTGACTGGTTCATATCGTCAAAACCCACGTGTCCATAAAAACGCTATGTACCTGCAAGGGAATGCTGCACGTGTCCACACATATGGTCCAACTGTACAGCACTCCTGGAATGATGCAACGTGAATTTTATATAGAAATGTCCACAAAATATTTTTGTATCTGTTCATAATCACTATTGATTCCGTTCAATTCAACTATTGTAGTAAATATGTCAATTTTTTGTGAATGTTTGTAAAAAGTTTGTCAATGACTTTTTACACCGAACGAAACTGAAGTATTCATGCGCTAACAATAGCGCATGAATATAACTCTCCTGCTGTATACTTTTCCCATGCTGAGAAAGCGTTATTTTCTTTTTTGATTTGTATTTTTCTTTGCTGATGCAAAATCACTTCCTCAGAAATTAATTTCATTTCCATCTTTATCAATACTGATTTATTTCTCATTTGTGCGATCAGTTCGTGGAAAGATAGTTTGTGGTGGTTGGCCTCGTAATTAATCTGCAAATCAGATAAATTGATTTATCAGTCTTTTGAAGAAAAAAACCCTTCCTAATAACAAAGCAATATTTAAGAAAAAAAAACAAAACAAACAGACCATACAAGACCAATACAAGACCAACATAACATCATTTTGTATTGATATATTGTGAAGAAAGTGACAATATACGCTATTGTCGGCCTTGTCCGATCACCGCCTACTTCTGGACTGCGTCGGCCCTGGGGTGACGTTTGCGGGCTACGCCAACTCACGGCCCCGGGAGGTCTTGTGGTTCTCTAGCTGACTCCTCGTTGTGTACTAAGCTCTCCACGTACGCCCCGGCCTGGGTTCCGGTTACCAACTGCCCAGACAGTGTTCAAAAACGCGAGTAGTAATTGACCAGTCCTGTAAAACTCTTCAATTTAGAAATATTCTGTGGAGACGGTGAATCCAGGATTGCTCTGGCCTTCTCTTCTGTAGGGCAAATGCCAGTGGCAGATATTTGAAATACTAGATACTCTACACTTTGTATAAAAAAATAGCATTTATCTTTCTTTAGACGAAAACCATTATGACTCAAACAACTCAAAACTTCTTTCAATTTTTTTTTTATGTTCTTCAAGTGTACTACCTGTTACCAAAATGTCATCCAAATAGCAACAGATTCCTTTAAACCGCATGGTGGGTTGCAACAAAGCAACTGCTGTATTTATGTCAAAAGGAAGTCTAGTGTATTCATAGAGACCCTTATGAGTGTTAATCGTCGTCAATTTGTATCAGGGGGTTCGACATAAGTGGTAGACCTGTAGCCCTGGTCTACCTGAAAACTGGCCGGGTCTACCAGGTTTTGCCAGTAGGTAGACCTGTCGTCTACCTGGTTTTGGCAGTTCCATTATGTATCATTAGAAAAACAAAATACTGGTGTCCAACAATCGTTTGAATCATCATCCTTAATTTAACAAACACAGAGAATTATGATATGTCAATGTATTGAATTATGCATTTCCTTAGGGCAACAGAAGGAAACATTATGCATTTTTAACAACACGTGAGTGCCGGGCTATCTGATTTTGAGTCGGTCCACCTGATTTTTTAAACTTGGTAGACCCGTTGTCTTCTGCCTTACCAGTCCTTATGTCAAACCCTGTGTACGAGTTCCAAAAGCTTTTTACAAACACCAAAAGGATGCCATGCATGTAATCTATAACATCATTTTCTGATAGCTTGAAATATGGCAGAAACATTAAGGCGTATTCACCATAAAAGCCATCAATCCTTCTACCTGTGGCCCCTAGCTTCAGCAGCACTGGCTCGGATGCCTTGTTCATCTGGAGATGTAGGCAATCTTCTTGATAACTTGCTGAAAGATTTTATTACCAATCCAACAAATTTGAACAAAAGAAATGATACAAGTTCATCCTTTTTACTTACTCGATGTGCAATCACACAGATTACAGTGCATCACGACTGCCAGTAAATACTACATCTATCATACACAACAATTATTCAATTATTATGAAAAAAGTCTCCAAAAGGAAATTTATTTTAGCAATTGTAATTGCAATTGATCATTAGCAAGTAACATATTTTTTTCTTAGATCCCAGCACGCTGGAAAGTCACCTCAGAAAAGGTTCTGTCCTATAAGCCGCTCAATAAAAACATTCAAATATCTGTGTTGCATTAGAAATTGATGTTGAAAATGGTAATAAATGGAATGTACTATATTTTACATCTTTAACAAAAATCCTGTCACATTTGTCTTTGAAAAATATCCATCCATTACACATCAACCATTCAAAACCATTTGATGTCTTTAAACACTAATAAGTATGAACGTTTAATAATGAAGGCCAGTTTTGTGCTATGACACACTTATTTCCCAGTCAAACAATCAAAACTACAAGTACATTATCATCCATACACATTTATACATGAATACAAAACACACTAATAATATACACACCTATCACAGACATTAATTGCAGTAGTCAGGCACTTAATCAATTAGTAATAATGACTGTTATCTAATATAACTTTTACCCAACGCATAAATAAGTTATACACATGATAAATATGAAGAGCTATCATTGATTTTTTCATTCAGACTTTCAACTTTTTGACATCCAACTTTTCAATTCAACAAACCTGCATGAAATACATGTAGTACAATTGATTTTCTTTTACAATCAGACATTTATGAAGCAAAATATCAAACACCTATTTTCTCATGCCATGTAAATGTATCAAACCATATGCATTATCTAAACAGTTTGAAGAAGTCTTTTGCAGTTTTGAAGTGTTGGACTAAGCTTGAAATATATTAATATCCAACCAATATGCTCATTTGCATACAGTTGAATGTATTATGTACACCAAAAAATATCAACAATTCTACATAATTTGATACAACAGATTCTTAAAATGCATAACATATATATAGTTGTAACTAGCATATTTCATGCCATCTTAGACATTAGTTCATATGTAAGATAATCCAGTGCTTAGAAAGAAAACGTAAGTTGATTGAACTAAAACTAGGTTCACCATTTCCTAAACATTACATTCAGCACCATGAGCTTGATACCATAATACCATGAAGAACTACAAAAATGATACATTGAGTTTGTATCCTATAAATTCATGTATGCTTATGCTTCAATCATAAACTAATCATTCTTCATAATAATAAAAAGATGCTAAAATCACTTTACTAAGTTTAGATTAAAAAAAAAAAATCTTTTCAAACAATACACTATTAAAGACAACTAACATTGCCTATTCAGAAATTAGCTATTCTTACGTTTAGAGCACTCACTATTAACTCAAAGTACTTCCTAAAATATGTCCATTTCCTTAAGTTTATATAAACCTACATAGTTTATATAGAATCAAGCAACAGAAACATGCACTATGGGTGTAAATTCCATCAATGAATTACATATGAAATTTCACTCACTACAGTGAGGCATAGAAATACAAGATATCAAAACATACTTTTGAGCTATGTATCTTTGATGCAAAAGATGATTTTACTAATTGCACTACATTCTACAGACATAAGTTATAAATATGCAAATGTATGAAGCAAAGTTCTTAAGTAATTCAAACATATCACAACCAGCTTAAGGAAATCCAAATGACTTTAAGTACGTTCATGGAGCATCTGATCAACACCATTCACATGAACTCAATCGCAAGTACTTGCACCATGGCCCGTCAGATCACAAGTACGTTGATAGACTGTTCGCTCACAAGTACTTTGTGGGGTTCCAGCGGGTGTTGGTGCCTGCCTGCTGCGCCTGACCCCCGGACGACCCCCAGGTGCCGTGCTCGGTCGCTTCTTGGTGTTCTTGCTGTCGGCTTTGGGCTGGGGGACGTGAATCGGCTGCCACGGGATGGGGTTGTAGTAGCTCGGCATAACCTGTTAGTTTTCCTCCAGCATATCCATAACTACTACACACAGGTTTTGCCGAGACTTTGCTTTTTTCACACCAGGCAGCAAATACCTCTTTGCACTTTTTTTTTCTCTTCTTTCTCCGCTTCTTCCTTTTGCTTTCTTTCCTTTTCAGCCTTTTTTCCTTTCTAATTCTTCTTCCTTCTTTTTTCTTTTGCCATTCTTCAAACCGTTCTCTTGACTTTTGCTCAATTTCTTCTTTTTGGCTTTTTCAATTTCTTCTTTAGTCTTGCTTCTTCGTTTTAACTCTTTGGTCTGAATTTTCAATTTCATTGTTGTTTTTCTAACCATTCTTGGTATTTCTCTTCTGCCTTTCTCTTTAATTCTTCCTTTTCTTTCTCTTCTTTTTCTTTCTTTCTCTGGAGGCGACGTTCTCTTCTGGGGTCTTCTTCAGCCTGCTTTCTATCTGACTGTGCTTTTTAGCAGCCATTTCTCCCAAGGTGATAAATTACTTGTAATATCATTTTTCATTCTCATCCATTTTCTCGAGTTCTGGCTTTTGTTTGATGGGTTTCTGTTTGTCTATGAGACTCTTTTTCTTTTCAACAGGCTGTTCTTCAATATCTGAATCTGGCAAGCTCTCATAACTGTCATGATCCAAAACTGATACTAAAGATGCTGTGGAACTACCTGAAGATAAAAGAATATGATCTTGTTCTGACTCCAACAGGTGGCGCCATGCTGGCAGGTTTTATAGTAGCGGTCACCGGCCGTGGTCGGGCACTCATTGTCCCTTTGTGACAAAACTGTTTTGAAAATAAGGTCAGGCAAGTAGATTTGATATTTCAAATACTCTCTGCTGAAGCTACAGGCATCTTTCAGAGCATTCATAGACGTTAACCCAATATTTTCCGATGGAATGTGCAACTGAACTAGTTGCAGCACATCACTTATTGCAGCATTTGACAGGTTGTGTCTTGCTGTTACTGCTCCAAGTGCCAGCGCATGTTCATGTTCAGAGGCTATCATGGGGCTGTAATTATATATCATTCTGCAGAGGAATCACATATAATGGTGCAGTTGCTTCTATTAGATGACTACTGTCTCGTACTCTTCAACTTCAAATTTATCACTTTTATCAGCACTGGCTTCCTCAACATCGTCATCATCTGAAGATACTCATATCACTAGCTTCACAATACATATCCCCACTCTCTTCAAATCTTTCATTTTGCACTTCTTAATAATCCATCTCGTCCCCACTGTCTCCTATTCTTTCTATTTGCAAATGTTCTGCCAGAAGGCACTGACCACTGGTCTTGTCAGTAATTGTATCACAGCAGACATTTCTTGGGTAGTCACCACAATCCTCATAGACATCACTGAAATATACAAAAGTATATGTACATTCAACATGTGCAAAGCCAAAATTGATTTTGCCTATTCATATAGTATTATAATTATATATTTCATTATACTTAGTATTTGTTGTTGTGTCATCTTAACTGCTGTATAAAAATAAGTGCCAAAGATTTAAAAATTTTAAGTTTATTTAATTTTGCTGAGCTTTCGAACACAAAAAAGTTCCTCATCAGAGCTAAAATATCTAAAGGTAGCCAAAAAATATAAGAAAGTCTTGTGCTTATATAAAACAATTTGTATAACATAAATATAGGTTAAAAATACATTTCGTTGTCAAGAAGTAAAAAAGAACAGGCAATGTAATATAAATAGGATATACAGGTATGTTAATTATAAAATGCTGGGAACTTATTCTTAATATTTACAATATTGATATACTTTCTATTGTTTGTTTTATACTCTCTTTAAAATCTTATAAAAGTTTAAACACAATGCACTCTTTCATTGGTGTTTAGAGCAAAATTAAGGTAAAATCAAGATAAAATCAAAGTAGCAGGGTAAAGAGCATATAATGAGTAACATGTAAAACAGAACATTTAACACACACACACATAAACACTGTTAACCCCCTGTCAGAGTGGATAAACAGTCAACTCCCATTCAAGGCGTCATTTTTAGGTCGAAAAAAATGACAAAGTCCGTAAAAATGGTGAAAAATATGAAAATTAACACTTTCATTGTCGAATCGACAATGCGAATTGCATGGCTCCGCAGCGGAGTCTGGCGAACTCTTGCGAACTTTTTTGGCCTCCGTGAGGGCTCTCCGCTACCTCCGCGCTTATCTCCAAGGCCCAAAAAATGGCGCGAACTCAGAGATAGTTTAACGAGATACGCAACACGTTCATATCTACGTTCCCGGCAGGTGCGAGCAGGTGCCCGAGAGAGGATGGTCAACGAACGCTGTCTTGTACTAATGAATAGGAAATTGGTTGATTTTGACGTGATATATTTGCATTTCATGATTAGAAATACAAATAGCTATGAATGATAAGTCATTCAATATACTATGGTCTACAACATACAGACCATATCTAGGCGCTGATATCTCCGAAAAAAACTGTATAGGAACATTTACAAATCATGTTGTTTAGCCATAGTCTAAGGGTATCGCCGAATGGTGATTGTCAAACACATGGCGATGCATGTGATTCATGTTCTAAATAAACTATTTAGTTAAAACAATTACCCAGATTTATATATACGAGTGGAATTGCATATTACTGCAGATTATTTCCATCAGAATTATACATTAATACGACAACCGTGTGTTGATGTTTTTTGGTCAAATGATCGATAGTATAACAGAGTTGAGATTAGTCACTTGTCACTTGCATGCTTGTAATTTGCAGAGGTTTACTGACAACTTAAAAATTATCATAGACACATAAGACACTTAAAATTTGATGCAGATTCTTATTTCTACACTTTCAGTTCATACTTTACATTTGGAAAGAAATGTCCATTGATCCCATCACATAGTCGTAATGTTCTTTGATGTGCTGTCAAATCCACTACGATTGTGTTGACCATTTTGACCAGCAAAGTTTGATCATCGAATGTCCTGCTATTTCATAATAATTGGTATGGTTAGAAACGCACACTTCTGTAGATTACATATACATAATAAAATATTTTTAGGACAGGTATGGATGAGATACTGACATATTTATTACCGAACCAGCGTTTGACAATGACAGCCATACGGTGAAAAACGTGATTAGGGAAGAAAAGTGTCCGAACATTTTTGCTTAGTATTTCAGCACTTGCCATGGCTAGAAACATTTAATTAATACATATGTAATCTACAGAAATGCGTTTCCAACCATATCAATTATAAAAATTTTAGTAGCATATTTTACTACTAAACTTTGAAGGTAAAATGTGCATTATATCGAGAAGTGGATTTGACAAGCTGATTAGTCTATGCCTACAATAAATGTTATCTTTAAGTTGAGTTTCTATCAAGACAATATTATATATCTCATGAAAACAAGAAACTACTCACTGTTGTTTATACATATGTGTGTACTATTTTATAATTTAATGTATCATATAAAAGTCATATAATAAGTTTTTGGTCATCTTCATTTCATTCACCTATGAATACTAGTCACTTCAACCATCCCCTATCCGGGATTCGCACCTGCTCGCACCTGTTCAGTATTTTATGTCCACTATAGGAAACATAGGACGTTACCTCTCTTGGTAATGCTCTTTACGAACTCCCCTCCACTTCTCTGGAGAAGTGGAAATTTGAGTTCGCGTGACCACTCCTTGGCGTGCGGAGATTATTGATTGAATTCCCTTTGATCTTTTGAGTTCGCTGGTGTTCAAGGCTGAAGTCTGCCAGCGCATCCAGCGAACTGTAGCAGACTCCCTCTGGTTCCGCAGCACCCTTTTGTTTCACTCTGTACTCCTGTAGTTCGCAAGTGCTGTCCGCGCTTAAGGACGCACCGACTTGCCTGCCTCCATGTTGACTCCGCAGGACGCCCAGCGGTGCCCCCCAAGGAACTCACTCTAACTTCGCCTGCAAAGTTTTTGGAAGTGTTGCGAATTGTGTTGCATACTGATGCGACTTTTATCATGGGATGGTAGGTGGAAGGGGGTCAAGCTTTATTGTTATCCGCCTGGGGGTTGTGTGGCTTGTGCAACCCCATTCCCTTCCTTTAGTCCGCTTTTACTTCGCTTTTTTACTTTTTTTTGCCTCCGCTTGGGTCCGGGTCTCGAAGAAGGGGATAA
>CM032659.1:4797544-4815007 GCA_019095985.1 Streblospio benedicti | reverse complement strand
AGGGAATTTGGGTTTTAAACTTTGTAGTGTATATCAGTTTTTCTCCTCTGCCTTTCAGCCAATCAGAGTCTAGTATTTTTAGTAAACATGAGAAAACTCAACTCATAATCAGAAGGTAGAAAAAAAATCAGCAAATATCTCATTAGGCATTGCTTTACTTTGGCAGGATGTAACGAGGTCTTTAATATCAGCTCATTACCTGGACCTCTAGCTCATTTATTATTCACTAATGTTTTTTCAGAAACTGCCCTTCAAACATGCAGTCATAAACTACACCTAAAAGGTGCTCGATATGGTATAAGCATCGCCAAAAACATGAGCAAATGCAGCATGTGACTGAGCCCTTGTGAGAGCAAGGCAGGAACTGCTAATTACTAATTGACGTGGTTGCCAATATCACCAGGATGGGGGAAAAGTCGCAAAAACTAACTACAGGATCAATCACACCACAGCAGCTTTCATGCCAAGACTTGGCCAGGTAAAAAAGGGACCACTTGGAAACAGATGCTATTTCATATTATGGCAACCCACAGTTTTACTGCTAATTGCATTTGTGTGCCTCAACAGTAGGGTTTTGGCAACAGCATTCAGGCATTCTTTATTATTTGGATTATAAACATTTGATCACAACAGGTAAGATTTTTTAATCTGTAAAAACACAAACAAACTATGTTGTTATGTCATTGGGCCTATGATTCCAAGTCAAGTAAGGACTATATCACATAGTCTCTGGTGATATATTCACCTGACTTGGAGTCGTATAGATCTAATGACTTTATTACATATGATATATTCCCAAGTAAAAAAGAAGAAAAAAAAAACGTTTCAAAGTATGAGCTGTTTAAAAAACCTCATACTTTTTCAATGAAATATAAATAAAAGCATAACAGCGCTTGAATGTCATTGTTTTTACTTATGGATTCAGAGAAGTCAGTGTACACAGCAGTCCATACATTCCAGTTCGAAACTAGTACAGTGAGAAAAATCAATTCAACATTCAAAAATGGAAGAGGAAGGTAACCACACAGAGCAAGGTATCAAACTATGATATTAATTTGAAAAATAATCTAATAAAAAAAGAAAAACCCGCAACAATAGAATTTGGACAAGAAAATTGACTCAATATCAATGAGAACAGTAAATTTGTCTCAGCTTTTTCTCCTGCATGATTCTTGTATGGAGTGATAATCATTTTTAAAATATCTTCAGTCTGAAATGACTGATCCAAGAATCACACTTGTCTGCTGCAGTTAGTGGTGCCTCCCCCGCCGCGGACTCCATGTTCGACCCGGCACTGTTCCCCAAGTCTCCGGACGCTGCCTTCCTGGCCCAGAGCATCGGCCCACCACTGGCTCGAGGGCTGGCTGAGGTGGTCCAGTATCAGCCAGCAGACCCCATAGAGTACCTGGCTCACTACCTCTACAGCTACAGGGACAACTGCGTGTACTACCAGGAGGTAGGTCATGTTCAATCAAAGACTAATAAAACGACACGCCCTAAGTGTTTATCTTTTCAAATCTTAATTTTCTCATCATCAGCAGGAAAAACAGAGGCAGACTTTTTATACAGGTTTTTCTTACTTGGCTCACATGTAGAGACGTTTTGCTGCGATGGCAACCATATTCTTTTCCATAGTTAAAGTTGCAGTAACGTTTTTTGAAAAACAGCTCTAGCTGGAAGTGTTTATATCAGCCGGGGTATAAATAGGAATTAATTTTCATTTTTTCACCATATCATCAGTTATTGAAAACCTTGCTCTAGTTTCTAAAGGGAGATTAAATCACCTATAATAATTGCCCATTGTTATCATCCATCCCATAACTAGAGACATATGTCTACCAGAAAATCACAACAGAAACAAGCTGCCCTCAGTTGAGCATCATCAACCCCACTGGCCCACGCCTACTTCTGCCATGCTATATATGGTCGCATCTACCGTGTGTTTGAGCAAGTTGCAGCAAGCGGCTCTGGCTGCGCGTGTGACTGCCGAGCTGGAGGCGTTTGAGGCGGAGATGGCGCTGAAGGAGCAGCTGAACGAGGAGGCACGGGCGCCTCAGGAGCAGCAGGAGCAGGAGCGGCTCCGCGACGAGGCAGCAGCCAACAGGCAGGCGCGGGACGACGACGACAAACGGTGAGACTACATTGCTCTCTCCACAGAGAAGTCTTTATAATATGGAGATGTATAAACTTGATGAGATGTCCATTAAAATTGGACTTGATTTCCTTCTACAACTGAGCAGAACAGAATACAATGAATATATCAACAGGGCCACGAATAGGAAAAAAGTCATACTTGTCCATAGGACAGGTATCTTGAAAAATATATACCTGTCCTGACTAAGATTTACACGTTCAAATCAACAAACATCATGTAAATACAATTAAAACTAATGTCTGGGCTGACTGAGAACACACGTCCATAGGACAAGTATACCAAAATTTTTACCCGACCTGACAACACAGATACCTTTCTCGGACGATAGGATGGGTACTTATCCGTGGCACTGATCAACATATGTTGCTATTCGTGACAGTAAAATATGCATGATGAAGCAACACTCCTTATTAGGTTAGCTACTGCGGATATGACAATGGTTTGACTTGGTATGTCCACTAGGCGTGGGAGCCAGCACCTGCGGGGGGCGCGGCCGGACCTGCCCACGCTGGAGGAGGCGGAGGAGGACGAGGAGACGCTGCAGCGGGCGCGAGACGAGGCCGGGCAGACAGCTACACGTCCCCAGGCATGGAAGGTACGGACGTAGACACACCTGCTCCATGGAAGGTGTACCAACACGCTCCATGGAAGGTACCAACACGCAACATACAGTGACCGTCGCTTGATGGTTATGACCGAAGGCAACTGCATCAGTTGATGTAACTCTCATATATCATAAAACATAGATTTGACTATATAAAAAAAGAATGACTTGCATACTTGATATTCAATGAACATGGAGATAGAGGCTTCTATGAAGAGAAGCTAAACCACGTTGATTATACATACTTATAAACTGAAGCTGCAATGTTTATGACCCCAGGTTCTGAGCTGCACCAGCTGTTGAAGGAAGGTTACAACATCGCTGACCGAGACGCGAGCGGACGCACGGCGCGGGATCACGCAGTCGATGCAGACGTCAAGGAAAACGTCGAGCTCATAGGTAACCCACCATGCGCTGGTATAATGTACAGCACAGCCATCTTCATTCATCCCCAGATCACATGTATACTTAGGCAACATATCCAAAGTGGTAATTCACTCGGAAATTTTTAGTACTGAAAATTTGATAGCAATAGCAGCAATTGGAGACTTGAGCAAAATAGATATTTTCATGACATGAGAACAAGCAGACAAACCAAAACTTCAATTCACATGTGATTCACAATACTGATCCAGTTTGGTGTTTTTCAGATGAGTATGTGACCGAGTTGTTCCAGCAGGAGCGCACGGCTGAGATATATCAGCTCATCATGGACGGCTACAGCGACCAGCTGCCCGACCTTACCGGGACCGACCTCTCAGACAGCATGACCCAACTCATCAGCACCATACCCAAACTACAGGTCAGTAATCACAGCATCAATATCAGGCATCATACCGATTGATGAACAGCCCAAAGCATTTGCTTCGATGCTATTTGAATTAAAATTTCTAAAAACACAAGACCTACAATATTGCATTTCCTTTTCCCGCAATTTCAACCCTCAATGAATATAAATGAATGCAATGAGAACACAGATCATGTCCCAACGGTCACTAAAATAGATAACACGATTGGAAATGTCTTGTACAATCTAATATCTGGAATGCTGGACTTCAAAGTTTGAACTATCTTCAACCTTCATCAGTCTGATTCTGAATCCAAACCCAACCAATCAAACCAATAAACCTGGAGTCCAAGTACACAGCATAGATATTGGGTTACTAAGTTCAGTAACACATGAATCATCATCTCACGCAGAGCAAGATCTCTGCGGTGTTCTCGGCGGTGGAGGGCGGGGACGTGGAGCTGGTCAAGGAGGTCCTGGACCGGCGAGCGCTCGCCTTCGCCAAGAACCAGCAGGGTCAGGCCCCGCTCCACACCGCGGTCCTCAACAGGCACACAGCCCTCGCCGCCTACCTGCTGGAGGAGTTCCCAGCAGCCGTCCACTGCAAGGACAACGTGCGTACAACACACAACTTCGACCTTCATGGAGACGGCTCAAGTCGCATTTTGCCATGCTGAATCCTTTGTCATTTTTGAAATGAAATATGTTTAAACCAACTTCGCACACTGCACCATACACGTCACTATATCATTGTACTGTTCATTCTAAGTGCAGTAAATATAGTTCTGTGTGTCTTTCAAGTAGTTTGTGTAGTTTGTATATACTGTAAGCTTATGTAGTTGTATATTTGTATATACTGTGAGCGTATCTTAATCATTCTTGTCAAACTATATATTGCTATGTACTAAAACTTACATAAGTGTGAATTTTGCATACAGGAGAATTTGGGAACATGTGAGCTGTCTACTTCTGAATGCATGGCACACTTAACACATTAATTAAAATGACTTCTCATATTGATAGCTTTGATGTAATACATCAAAGGTTTTGACAATAGTATTTAACATTTACTTTTTTTTAACTGAATGCAAAATTGCAATTTAATTTAACATTCATTCATTACTGAAACTTGTTTGACGTGTAACCTGTTTGTTTCAGGTGAACCGGCGTCCCCTGCACTATGCATACGCTGTGGAGTCTGAGGAGCTCATCTCTCTCCTACAGCAGCATAATGCCGACAGCACCGCAGAGGACGCAGTAAATATCTAAGTTGCCTACTATTGTCCCTAAGTCAACCATGCTTTGTTAAAATCATAGTCCATATTCAATATCAAGCAAGATATTGTAGCTCAATGATTTAGCAAAAAATGTAAAAACGGATTTCTGAAATCATCACATCTCAAATTAAAATGTGAATAAGAGATTTCATCTTTATCTTCCAGAAGAAACTGCTTCCATCAGCATATGCAGGAAAACTGGATGAAATTCAAACCAATCAGAACTGACTGAGTATACAAGAATTTTTACACAGGAAAAAATATTCAAAAAATGTTGTTAGAACACTGATTCAAGTTGCAATTCAAGAAGCTTCTATTTAGAATGTTGTTACTTCGGTTAGATGAAGCTTTGGATAAGTTATTCATACTTATTTAGCAATTCACAATATATGGTGTAGAAAAGGACGATCATAGACTTATAATTATTTTCTGCATACAATATAAGGAATATTACTTTACAGAATTATAGATTTTTATATCGTCTTTTGATAGCTAGATATTCATACATGGTAATTTTTCTATGCTCAAAAGAAAAACAATGATAATCAAGCAAAATCAGCGAATGCATGTTATATCACGGAACTGACAAAAATAAATTGTCATTTTGTTAGGTATACATTGTAAAATTTTCATCTATTGATAATGATAATGTCTTGCAGAGTAATATGTACCTATCAATAACAAATAATAGCTAAATATACCAACAGTTGTGATTTAGGTTTCAAGAAGTAGAATTATTGTATTAACAGAAATAGATGAAGTGTTCTGCCGACTATACCTGTTAGTTTTCCTCCAGCATATCCATAACTGCTACACACAGGTTTTGGTCGAGTCTTTGCTTTTTCACACCAGGCAGCAAATACCTCTTCGCACTTTTTTCTTTTCTCTTCTTTCTCCGCTTCTTCCTTTTGCTTTCTTTCCTTTTCAGCCTTTTTCCTTTCTAATTCTTCTTCCTTCTTTTTCTTTTGCCATTCTTCAAACCGTTCTCTTGACTTTTGCTCGATTTCTTCTTTTTTGGCTTTTTCAATTTCTTCCTTAGTCTTGCTTCTTCGTTTTTCCTCTTTAGTCTGAATTTTCAATTTCATTGTTGTTTTTTCTAACCATTCTTGGTATTTCTCTTCCGCCTTTCTCTTCAATTCTTCCTTTTCTTTCTCTTCTTTTTTTTTTTTTCTCTGGAGGCGACGTTCTCTTCTGGCCTCTTCTTCCGCCTGCTTTCTATCTGACTGTGCTTTCTTCAGCAGCCATTTCTCCCAAGGTGATAAATTACTTGTAATATCATTTTCATTCTCATCCATTTTCCTAAATAAAAGTGAGAAAGATCATTAAAAATGAATACACAAGCATAATCATAAAACAATCATATGAAAACATTCAATGAAATTTACACTATAAATGAGAATGGTAGAACTTAAAAGTCAACAATGCTGCATTTAGGAAAAAGCATACTAGCCAGATGTGATTTTGTGCATTGACATGTGAGCTAGAAATGCGACAATTTTTAAAAACATTTGGCAATAAATGACAATACTGGTGAAATAAAAATTACTAACTCAAGTTCTGGCTTTTGTTGGGTGGGTTTTTGTTCCTTTATGAGACTCTTTTTCTTTTCAACAGGCTGTTCTTCAATATCTGAATCTGGCAAGCTCTCATAACTGTCGTGATCCAAAACCGATACTAAAGATGCTGTGGAACTACCTAGTTACATAAATTTTTTATATTTAATTTATTACATTCAATTTATGATAAAATACAATAAAAGAATAATATCAATAGATTTGGACATAATTAACCACTGATTTGAACAGCATAATGCTACATCAAAAATGTATAATACTTGGTTAATACCTGATGATAAAGAATATGATCTTGTTCTGACTCCAACAGGTGGCGCCATGCTGGCAGGTTTTATAGTAGCGGTCACGGGCCGTGGTCGGGCACTCATTGTCCCTTTGTGACAAAACCTACAATCGCAAAAACTCATTATATATACATTGTTCCTAACAGTTCAATAGCATCAAATGTCCTGTCAAATTAATCCTTTAATCATTTTAATGAGACATTGCAAGGGGCCAAGGGCCTATGACTTGAATCATAGATTCATGTAATGTCAGAGGCTTATTTTGACAGCCTACTTTTTGAACAATTGGGCACTAGCTATTTATTGCCTCGAAGCTAGCCTTATACCAATGAACCAGGCGGCTATTCGGTCATCATGGCATGATGCATGTAGCACCTAACTTGAAAAGTGGACTGTGACAAAATTTATCTACAATTATATTTTATAAGGCCGAAGTTTACATGCATAAAGTGGCGAGTACTTGAAAATAGCAATATGTTTAACATATATTCAGGGTCAGGATTAGGTGGAAAAGTGCTATTTGTCAGCAGGACGAGCACTCAATAATCTACAAGTCCTGCAAAAAATGCACTTGTCATCTTTGCACATGTACTTGAGTGGCAAATTGAGCAGAATTGTTACTAGTAAAAAGGATGAGTTGCTATAATATATTACCCCTCCTCCACAAGTTTTTACTAGTCAATACGAGCAGACGAGTGGCTAATCCTGAGTCCTGACCCCGTATATTACAAAAGGATATATGCTGACGATTCTATTAATAGTATGTGCGGGTTGTCTCAAAGTTTAACGGGTGGAAGAGACTCAGTTTTTGGGCTGCATATTTCTACTGGATATCCAATTTATTTCATAATTCTACATGGTTTTGAACATTTTACATAGATAGTGACAGCTCAGTGAGCTGTTATGAGTAAAGACCAATCTATATACCATCAGACACCTAACCTATACAGACGATCTCTATACACAGGTCAGCAGATTGTTTTTCGGATGTTTTTGCTCTAATGATAACATTCAAATATCTACCTACGTTAACTTTCATTGGATGATAAATAAAAATATGCATACACTGTTAGTGTCACCTGAAATGGTCAGACAAGACAAGTTTCTAATCATTTTTTAAGAAGTAAGTATTTTGAATCTTGTACATCCAGATCTCATGAAACCTGAGGTTTAAGCACTTGTACCCGTAAATGATCCTGTCAATTTGGTCGGACTACAGCGGTGCACCTGATATGGGTCACTTACAATAATTCATGTCAGCTAGATGTTTTGTCATAGGTGGTCACTTTCAAAGGCATATACATATATATACATTTCTCGATCTGGATCTGGTTAAATAATTCACAAATTAGCCAGTCTCAGATAAGAGACTGGCCTCCTCTAATGAGGCAACGTGTGAATGAAATGATTCAGTGGATTGGAATGATTCATTGAAAATATAATGAATGTCTACGTTGGTGTTGATGTCAAATAAATCATAACGTCCTGAATGGCCCAGATTAGCGGTCCTGGGACAGTATTACGTCAATTCGCGTGACGTCCCTCACTGTATGCAAGAAATCAGAAAATGAATCTGACTCCAACTACGAGTTATTTCAGTTTGGCAGTCTAGAATGTGTGTAAATCGTTCTCATGATCTCTACTTGAATTGTAGTCAATATGTATGTTATCAATTTAAACCTTTAAAGTTACAAAGGGCCTATTCTTATAAGCATATACGTGTAACTTGAACCATTGCATTGTATACAGTTGAAACAAGACCAAGTCAAGACATGCACAAGACATCCATATACATCTGCAAACCAAATTACGCACAACCTTTCATCATTATTGTAATATAAAAGTATTCACCCAAATGAAAACTTCAAATTTCACCAATTTTACTGGAATTGCATAATAAATAACTGAATAAAATGATTAAATGTGAAAAATATTTGGCTCACTGTTTTGAAAATAAGGTCAGGCAATCTCGCACCAAATTTAAAACGACACGTGATTAGACTAAAATAAAATATTACTTTACTCTATTTATTTGAATAAAGGTTTATTAAAATATATTGATATAATTTTATTATTATTTAATTCTTTTCATAAGAACGTTTTATAAAAAATATTTTATTAATACAAAATAACCAAAAAGTATAAACTAGGTCACGTTTGTGCAGAATCAATATTTATATCTTCTTGACAACATGATGCTTTTGGTTAGTGATAAGTGATTATTGCTAAATATTACGCTGTTACATAATAAAGACATGTTCAATTTCTAACCCCCAAATTAGCTATTATAAAATGTATCTATCTATCCATTTTTATGAAAGTTCACCCTTTTTATAGCTTTTTAGATCAACATTAAATATCATGCTAATTTCAGTTGTTGTGACAGGTTGTTTTGATTGACAGGTGCTCTTTTTTTTTTTTTTTTTTTAAATTAAGCTACCACAAGATAACTAAAGTGTCAACCATTACTTCATTACTTGTTACTTTAACCATGCAATATTATTCGTGATTAAATGTGTGGACTGCTCACTAGATCTAGTAAATTAGCAAGTACTTCAAAATGGGGTTAATTGAATGAGTACTGCTACTTTTTAGTAGTGAGGCCCTCACTGAGGTGACGGGTTGCTGTCAGCGGGGGTACGTTGGAGGGTAGAAAGCCTACAACAAATGTGCTTTGGAAAGGAGTACATATTGTGCACTGTGATCTAGTACTATTCTAGATATGTAGATTTGGCAGATTGTTTTAATATAGATCTAGTCCAATGGAAATTAATTGTGTGAATTTTCAATAGCTTTGGCAATAATTAAAGACATGCGCTCCTAATTGACCCGCCATTGGTTTTTATTCTAAAATTCCCATGGTGTGTAGGTATTACTGATGTGGAAAATCAATGAAAAAGTTGGGGTCACAGACCTTGTTCAGAAAATAATGGTGTCCGAAAACTTTGCCTTGAAATCATGCAAATCACATTGACGGCAGTAACATACTGACTCCATGTTTATCTGTTCATTATGATTGCTGTGTATTTTTGTTGGTTTTGCTCACATATATATTTTCTATAGTAACGTCCATGTGACACAATGAGAATTCATCATCAAAGTTTGTGTTAATAAATTAGCAGATAATATTTTTGAGCCGTGCTGTTATGTTTATATATTTGTGCAGTATGTGTGTAATTTAATAGGTATGAATGAAAACAATATGAGAGAAGAATGACATCTCATATTGAGGGACCAGTTGAAAGCAGTTCAGCTGGGAAACTGCCTCTTATAGGGGAACGGAATAGCTTAGTTTCTCCAACACAACCCCTTTCTAAAAAGGTCTCAATTCAAAGTGAAGCTAAATCATGGGCAGAAGATATACGAAGCAGGTAAGTACCTTCCAGAAAGATTCCTGAATATCCATATTTAACATAATTGTTAGAATAATCATGACTTCTTACAGACTTTATGAAAATTTTAACTATATGTGTGCTCATATTCAAATAATATGAATAATGACTCCCACTGTTTTATTATAATGATATTGTATTTTAAGGTTACAGTGTAAAAGAGCAGAAGATGAGGAAATAACAGATGAAGAGATTAATATCTTTCGGCAAGAGGTGGCTGCGGTATTCATTACTGCCCTTCAGAAAGATGAGTATGTAGAAAATTGTAGCAATTTAATAAAAATAATACCAAATGCTGATAATTTCTAGATTTTAAATGAATTGTTTAATTTCCTAAGTCAACCTATTACTGCCTTTTCACCTAAAATTGAAGAGTTTTCACAATTTTTTGTTCACTTTAAAAAGTTCATGTCTTTACTTTTCTCAGCCGGTGGTCATGGAGTTTCTTGAGAGAAGCTCTGAGCTTGGTTGTTCCTCTGAGGGAGCTCTTAGCTGGCAAACATGAGGTAACTCAAAGTGCTTGATATAGAAATGTCTAATAATACAAGAAACACAATTTTTCATAGATAAGCATGGATAAGCAACAATGACTGAAAATCGATGTCAATTAAAGGTCTTTGATCATTTTTATAATCAGCCTCAACAATTTTCATTAGTTATACCGTTAGGTGTGACAATCTGGAGATAGCTTTTTCAAAATTTCTAATAAGCCTAAGCACAGAATCTCAGATATCTTCACTCCACGCTTATTGAGTTTTATGCTTTGTTTTACAGATTTTGAACTTTATATACCATGACTGAAATGAATATTTGTATGTTTTTTTTTTTTTTTTCAGATAACACATTATTTAGAGAGAATTTTATATCACCTAGATCGTCATAAAGAAAAATACTTTGATCTTAACTTACAAGATGCCATTGCAAAAGTTTTTCCCAAGGTGTGTTTTTTGAACATTTTTTTCTTCATATTTTTCATTCATTTAATGTAGAGACCTCTAATCAAAGGCAACTGCATCAATGGGCTTTGAAAAGAGTTTTAGAGATAAGAATTTTCATTTCTCATTTTCTCAAAGCCTATTGATGCAGTTGCCTGTGCCTCTAATTATGACATAAAGTAGATATCAGTTTCTGAAAATACCTATACAATGATTCATGCACTGAATGATAGAATGTACATTTATGTAGACTACAATGTTTTTCTCTTATGTACTGTATTACAAGGAGGTACAGCAAATAAAGGATAGTGGTGGAGTCCCTAAGAAGAACTACTGTGCTCCTATAGCACCACCGAAGTCTCAAGCGGTGCCAGTAAGAAAGTCAAGCACTAAGGGCAAGCTGCCCAATGGCATTGATCCATACAAACTACATAATCCAGTAAGTCTTATGGATGATGTACATTTTGGCACGCACCACGAAAGTGGAACATTGTTCTTGTTTTTTTCTTGACCACTTTTGTCAATTGTTCTTGTTCGCTCCTATCACTAGTATTTTAAATGCTCATATCATATGAGGGTGCCGATATGCTCTAAGTGGGAAATTGCTATAGAATTTAGTGTGAAGTGGGAAATTTGCTTTAAAATGAAGTGGGAAGTTAGTGGTCAGTGGAAAACGAGCTAAAATTTAAGTGTGACGTGAGAAAATATGAAGTGGGAACAGAACCTCCCCCAAATATAGTTTTAAGATGTCTAGAGCCTAGGAATATTGGATACTATTGACCATGATGAAATCCTGTTTTTTTCTTCAGAAAAATGTATTCAACCGTCAGCCCTCTGGAATCACTATCCTTGATCTCCGTGCCTCAGTGCCTGATGTGGTATTGGAAATTGCGATTCGTGAGGCTATCTGGGCCTCATGTGCTAAGAATAATGCTGAATCCATAATGTGCATGCCAGACATACCAGATGAAGGCGAAACACAGGTAAACACATTCTACCCACACTTCTGATGTAATGTAACTTTTCATTAAACCTCAAATAATTGATGTTGTATAATTATCAAATCTTTTTCAACATAACTGAGAACATAACTGAGAAAGTTATCAACCGTCATCTCTCACAGGAACCAGTTCCTATAGAAGAGCGCTATGACATCGTAGAAGAGCTTCCTCCTCCAGCCAAGAAGACACCGCGGACTCCGCGTTCTGTTCCCACGACTCCGCGCCAGCTGCTCAGCGGGCGCGAGGCGGTCGAGTACTTTGCCGCCTGCTACCACACCGGCCAGATCAAGTTCATGTACTTCAATATCGCACCCAATCGCCACTACCGGCCCTATGATCTAGTGGAAGTGCCTAAAAATAAGGTACTGATATAGAATGCTTGGCAAGGCCGCTCAAATATCTACTTGCCATTGTTATTGTTATATTTGTCAGTTTAGACTTGATTGATAACCGTTCTAATACTAGAAAATTGGCAGTTTCAGAATCATACGACATAATATGATTTTTTGAAAATGGATTTTAGTACTGTACCCAAGATTTTGGAGCCATTTCTTTGATAACCCACAATTTTATTATTGACAAATAGGAATTAATGTTTATTTATAGTTGTGTTCCATACTTTCCTCTCTATCAGGTGGATCCTGAGCATTATGTGTTCTCCACATTTGGCGTCCTTCACGTTGTACCCAACGAACCCAATGACAACCAGTCGCTGGCCGAGTGGCAGAAAGACGCTGTGCTGTTCAAGGCGATCTCTGCCATCCCCTTCTTCAAGCACTACTTGGAGAGGAAGATGTTTGCCAGGTAAGCCTTTTTTACATATATTGGTTTTTCTAAGCGGCTTTACTGTATAGTGGTTGCTATACTAAATTACAACTGGAAAAGCATGAGCAGCAATAGGTTAATATCCCAGGGGTTAATCCTGGGGGGGTGGGGGTTAATATACTGGGTAATTTGATATATTAAGTTGTTTAGTCATGGGCCAAAATATTGAAATTACATGTATACCGATTTAGCTTTCCAAGGTCCAAAGTCATGATTTAGTCAGATGAAATACTCGTAGCATTTGTAGACATTTGTGGTCAGCTGCAATAGAACATTGTTCTCTTGTTCAGGTGGCACAGTAACACTAACCAGCGTGGCTTTGCTCACCATCGGGAGGCCGTGCAGTCCGGTCTGCTGACTGCCGTCCCACCATTTGGAGCAGCTCTTCTCCAGGTCTCACGCCTCTGTAACGATCTGCTAGAGTTACACTTCCTCCCCCTTGATATCATGTGAGTGCAAAATATTACTGTCTATCAGTAGATTTCTTTGAAAATAAACTATTTACGTGGTAGCTAGATTAATTTATGTAAAATATGTACAGTCTTTCTTCTTACCATACAATATATAAAAATCATAAAGTTTTTAAAATATTTTATTCTGTATTTGAAACCAGTTTCACGGCAACAGCCTCCTTTTCAATCTGCTTAACAATCACTGTTCTTCAATTTATATTATTTTACATTTACATTATTTCTATTCTATTACAATATATATTACCATCCTTACACTTTACAACAAACACAAAATAAAACAAATGGAATTACCTTACAATTATACGGTATTAAACTTACATGTATATATTTTCCTATAAATACTAGGGTGTACATTGTGTAATTGTTTTTATTCACTCAGTGCTCTAGATATGGTGTATTTATTATCTTATTAACATCAACTTCTAAATAGCATAAACATTTGATATGATCTTTGTTTGAGCATCACCCCTTCCTCAGGTGTTCACGGTATGTCCTTTTTGCATGCTGCAGGAAGACGTATGATTTGCCCAGCTTTGAGAACATGGTGCATTACATGAACATGCAGGCGGAGAAGGTGCTTGAGCGCTTCTTCCGCTTCAACCAGATCATTATAGACACAAGCGTTGAGGAGAGCTTCCGGCGCCTCACCTTCTGTAAGGAGCAGGTCAAGCAAAAGCCTGTCTTGTAAGTACTATTTGTCATTTTCTATGTGTCATGTGAGTTGCCTGACTAGTGTATAATTCATTAGTGACAGAACTTCATCGTATTGACTTGATGTTGCACCTAAAACCAAAGTAAATGAATCACAATCTGATCAAGCAGTCAAAATTTACTTGTAATGCTCTTTCACACATGCTACGCATCAATATTTGGGGACCACTATATTGTTTATCTTAAAAGTCATTTTGATATTGATAGTAATTGTTATTATATCTATTCTATAGAGTCATGAGTTCAAAGCGTTAAAACGGTCAATGTGGTGTTATTCAATATTTTTAGTCATAAGGGGAAAAAAAAGTTCATCAAATATGAGGTTCATTTCTATGTTGAATATTCATTTTATATTCTGTTATCATTAGCACTTACCGGTATGTTTTCTTAAGCTGTATCTTAATTGCAAGATATTGTATGAAAATAAGCCTTTTATTTTGTTATTGTTCCAAGTTTTTTCATTCATTACAGATATATGTATGTATATAAGTGTTCTTGTTTGTTTACATGAATAATAGCTTACTTTTATTCTTGCATAATGCTAGATATATATCATTTAGGAAGAATTTGTATTGCACCAATCAGACATGTCTATCATATATCTGAAAACTATTTTTTTAGTAATCTGTTGATGAGTTTTTTTATCATCAAAAGTCTTAATAAATATTTAGAAAAGATGGTGTTTATTAAATGGTTATATCTTATCTGTATGTTTCAGTTCAAAGGAATCTCTTTACCTACAGAGGATAAAGAAAGAACAAAGGGAAGAAAATCTACATGTAGCTCAGGAAGAAACAAGGTCAGATTATGGTGACTATACGTGGTACCAAAATAAATCAAACCCACCTTTTGTTCCATAACTTCCTTTTAAATATTGTGTATGAAGTAAAAAAAGAACTGTTTAGAGACTGCAGTACTTTAGGAGTTATATTGTTACATCTCATGACAGGTATGATAGTCTCATCAGACATATCAAACCCATATAGAAAATTATCACAACAATAAAAATTTCAAATCCATCATTAATATAATAATAGATGGAACAAAAAATAAGGAAGTTGACAAAATTATGTTCAAACATATATTTAACTTCATCAATGATACCCAAAGGTTTTAATGAATCTAATTTTCGATAACTAACATTCATCTCATTAACCATCACACCAACGCATGTCGTTTCGTGAGCATCTGCGCATGTCAAATTGTCAAGAACACCTCGTATTTTTAATGTGTGTAATTGATGTTAAATAAATTCTATTAAATAAAAAATCTCACTTATTTGATATTTTCTACAGGGGTCAAGGTTCAAATTGTAACATACAATGTATCTTGGTCTACAAAGTATTATTCTATATGTCCTTTACTCTCTGTTATCTTACAGACGTCTCGGTGACTTGGTGCGTTTGATCGACCAGATTATGTTGGCTCATCTTGTCCAAGTGGCTCGACATTCTGTCATCAATTTTGTAAACAATACAATGCAGAACGGTTCAGAAGAAAGAGAGGGCTTCTTCAAGGCAAATCTCATTTTTGATGAAAACGGTAAGTGTATTCAAATCATTTTGTTTCATTTGTTCACTTAGTAGCTTACCAGTTGCCAGATGTAAATCTTCATTACTATCATTACATGAGTTGACTCTATTGGAAGCAATAGAATATCAACACAATATTTTCTAGCCAATTTTACAAGTGTATTGTGATGTGTTTTCCCCTTAGACACCCTGACAATCGACCCGAGTCGTGAGCGATTTATGTCTGTGATGAAGCAGACGTTTTCCCACATCCCAGCAGTGCTGGTTAGTGCAGCCCAGCCTCCAGAAGGGGCCCAAAGTCCGGTACCCATAGTGATAGACGGCTCTTCCAGGCCACCAACTCCTCCAACCGAGAGGGAACAGGAAGAGGGAGAAGAATTCACTCCCAGGCTAGAGGTCTCATCTCAACCCAGCATGGCACAGTCACAAGCTGTTTCTTCAAAGTGAGTACGTTTTCGTATGCCTAGATGATACAAGTTGTAGAATGGTAATGACAAATATTAACAGGGTTCCAACGAATTTTTGGAGCATTGCGGATGAGCTTTTCTTGTGCAGTCTTTTTAGTATACTACATGAGAATTGTGTTTCTTGATATACATGTATCTGTGTTTTGCGGTGGATGGGTAGATGCTAGCTTTCTTTCAAAACAGGAGAAAGGATGGCAGTGAGAATGGGGAAAGTTTCCATTCAATTCATTCAGAAACGTGGGTATAAACTCAATAAGCATTTGATGGTTTGTGTTTATGTTTTTTTTTAAAGGTTACTTTTATTTTGTTAGTTAAAAATATGCAATTGTATGATACAGATCTAAAAAGATGTAAATCTCAGTGGTGTTATAGAAATGACATTTACGGTCATACATTGTATCTTCAAAGTTACAATCAATCTCTTTTTTTCATAAATACTATATAACACGGATGAAAACTAAAGCAATTTTTTCACTCAGTTACAATTGAAGATATTAATGTGATTATGTCATTAGACTTATGACTCCAAGTCAGGTGAGCAGACTAAGGACTATATCACATAGCCTCTGGTCGGATTCAAACCCATGAACATATGGTACCAAATCAACTCTGAGTTCAGGCTAACTAACTAGGCCACTCTGCCAATTTTTGGATGTGGGTTCAAATTCCATCAGAGATGTGATATATATCTTACTTGACTTGGAGTATTACGTCTAATGATATAATTTCATCAAAATTAATGATATACAACCAAGTCCCAAAAATCAACACAAATTCTTTAATTGAAGATATTTATCAATCTAGATTTTCTCAATTTTAAAAGAGTATAGATATTTTGTTCTTAGAAAAGAGGTTAATGGGGAAGAAAAAAGACCTAATACTGTTACCTCTTCCAAGTGGGTAGTTTAGTTTGCAAATTCACCAATAAGAGTGAAAAATCAAAGTGCAAGATCTGTCACTTAATTGAAACATATATATTTTATTAGGGAAGACGAATCTCACAGAAAAGATGAAAGTAGTGATAGTGACCGTTCTAGGACGTGGGTTTTTAATTATTTTTCTTTTATATAGATAAGATTGAATTAATTCAATTTCTAAAATTTCTGATTTCAAATGTTGCTATGGTTACATTAAGAATTCCTAATGTGTGATGTAAAGATAATATTATATTAATAAAATTCTAAAATTAAGCGTTAATTTCACATCTAATATATTTACAAAAATAGGAAAGATGGTCATCAAGACATAGCTGAAAATCCTGATCCCAATGTTATCTCCCAGTAGGTATATTTTGGATGTTTTCAAATGTTTGTTTTGTTTTATTTGAAAATTGGAGTTACATATAATTTTCACAAATATCTATCAATTTATCTCTTATGAAAAACAGCACCATGACGTTCAATATGATTTGTAATTGTAAATTGTAGTTTTTTTGTTGAACTTAGA
>CM032659.1:4722260-4797444 GCA_019095985.1 Streblospio benedicti | reverse complement strand
AAATTGTAGAAAATATGTTTTTTTGTAAATTGTGAATTCACTATCGCTGGAACTAACTTGATTTTATCTGTCTTCATCAAATATTTTTTGTGGAATATTTGATGAGAATGTTTGAGTCTTTTGTAAACTTATTCTCTCTATAACAAATAAGTTTCATTTGTATATTTCATTTCTAATTTCATATAGAAATATTTTTTGTTTGCAATAATTGTTTTTATTAGACTGCTCTGTCTGTGAGGCAATCATATTTTTTAATGACATTTTTTATTCAGTATTTCAAACCACAGGAAGTGACCAGAATTTATATTCGCTTCAAATTAGAAATTTTGAAGAATGCTTTATTCATGCTATATTTAACATACATACCAGTGCTCCGCACTATGAACCACTAACAGCACTTTTCAATTCGTTGACACATACTTATTTACTCAATATTCGCACACCTTATAAAGAATAAGTTTTCATAACCAAATAGGCGATCAAACAGCTTCGGCTAAACAACATGGATTGATACCAAAATCCCCACGTATGGCTGAAAAGTGCTGGCTATAACAAGACCACGTCCGGCATAAGATTTTGTGTCACTTCACTGGTTTCAGACGTACAATCATGCTAGCCTTTATAGGCATTAGAATAGCCTCTATCAGCTGCTCTACTCTGTGTGTTTTGCCCTTGTTTTGTGAGCAGCAGAAATATGGGTTTCACTTAATGAGCGAGGAGGAGCTCTTGGCCTCAGGCTTCTCCCCGATGGCGATCCAGCTGGCCAAGGAGGCCTGTAAGAAGGCCGACGAGTTCAGGGTAACACGCCACACACCCCTCCCCCCCCCCCGCCACCCCGGCTCACCAGGCTTACCTTCCAATACACCAGGATGAACTCTCATCAATCGCTCTGAATTGTTTTTCATGTATAAGAAAAAATCTGTAAAAAACTCTGTTCAAAGTTTGGAAACTTTAAGCTTCTTTTGAAAATATTTCTGAAATTATTCTTCTTTTTAGCGTTAATAATGAAATGGTTATGTAGTCAAACAAGACTTAGAAAATAAATATCAGTTTGGTGCTTTGGAAGGAAAGCTGGATTTGAATTGAGTTAAGATATTCCCGTTTTCGTTGTTTTTTTATTTTCATTTTTATTTGTTTATGTTCAGTGTATCTTGACTAGACATTTTGACTTAGTTTATATAAATTTCATTTTCAGCCAAAAATTTATATTATGCATCATTACCTGCTCAAAGAATACTGATATTGTACATACATTTTTTGATTGAAAAACTTCAATGTTGTCAATTGTAATCCACGAATTAAATTACAGGATGATTAGCCTATGTAAATACTTGTGATAAGGATGAACTTAATGCTGTTGAATTATTTGAAGATATGTTTGCTTTGCATAACTTCATCACTTTTTAAACTTCTTTTTAAATCAAATTGAATCTTTTACATTTTCTGTTTTATTTCATCCATGGTTATTCATATCAATGATACATCCGATCACCATCAATACATTTCCATCACTTATAGTCCGTAAGTCCGTATGGGGTCCGATTACAACAATGATATGACTATTTGTTGTTTATCAGATTTATATAAATGTGCTAACTTATGAAATAAAGAATGAAAGTACGTTGGTTAAGATTCACATGTCTTATGAAAAACTTACTCTCTAGGACTTAAAACTACCAAGCAGGGGACAAGAAGACCAGCTAGTTTCCATGCTGGAGGTATCATGGTGTGGCTTATGCATGACGACACACTGGTCCTCTCAAGCACTGCCTCATGGTCACAACCATAGACATTTACCCAACAGCAAGGCTACCCTCTAAAAGTGCTCTCGTCTGTGTTTAACAATTTGTGTAATATGCTGATTTCAACCATAAATTGTATTGTCAAAGTTTAACATGAAAACTGTCTATTGTTGTCTTGGGTACAAGATATTGGGTGAATGTTTATGGTAAAGACAACATTTGAATCACATATATGTGTAGTTTAACAACTTGAACGGTCCTTTAAAAATACTTACTTTGCAATTATTACATGCATGCTGCAATATTCACATTTGAATGCATGTAAATTGTATGTGCATGGCTTACATGGATAACCTATCAGCTAAAATCTATTGTGTGTTTTCCCAAGCTCGTTGCTTGGGATGATGTCATTCAGATCTCACAACCACAGGGTTGTGAGTTTGAGTCCTATCAGGGCCACTTGATATTGTAAAAAAAATGGAAGATTGCTTTCAGCCATATCAATATATTGTAAGGAACATGTTTGCTGTAGAGAACTGAGAGAGAGGGGGTTCGAATCATATTAGCTATAAATGTTTGCATGTAGTAAAATAACAGAGGCCACACAAGATCCATGAATATTATTTTCACTGGCTTAAGTCGCATTTATTCTATAATCATGGTGTATTTCTATAAAGTGTGATACCATAACATAACTAGATATTAAAATTTGAAATTGAATAATTACATATATTACCCATTTGTTAAGAAAGAAAATAAATACTTACACCCTATCAAGACTCTCCGTTTAGGATTTATTCACACTGGGTAACGGTGTCTAACATTCACTGATTTCTCTATTCTATGGTAAATGTTGTTATGATTTGCTATTCGATGCATGCAAGCCATATATAGACATACACAAAAAATTAATATCTAATAATATTTATTGCCATTTTGAATTAATATTTAGCAGTTACTCTCAAGGCAATAAGTATATAACATATGTATGCAAAGTTTGTCCAACTGTACATGTATATACTATCATTTAATCCCCAAATCAGTCATACAAGTTGATATGATCTTTGTATGCTCATTTTTTTTAATAAATTCAACTAGCATTTGTTTGCATGTATCTGCAGCAGTGTGTGATTTTTGTAGCGGCTGGAGACTGAAGCTCGGGAGCTGGGAGAGGAGGCCACCACCGGGGACTTCCTCAACCCGGGCAGCCACCCCACTCAGGTCCTCATGCGCATGAGGAAGGTGAGGCCAGCACACACGGCAGCACAGTAACTAGTCCAACAAGTAACAAATATGGCATTCAGTCTATCAAAGGTTCTTCGTCTGGGTCATCCACAATGTCTACATCATATGGCTCCTGTTCAGGTGCCTTTACAGCTTGCACCAACTTGGCCCAGAACAGCTTCTGACCATATTCATCCTCACTCCACTCAATGTAGGTCTTTGTCTCCAACAAGGTCTTCAGCATTTTCGAGACACCAACTTTAGGCAAAGGTTTTAACAGAACCAATAGTAGAACATCTTTACCTTTGGAAAACAACTTGTTCTGTGCCATTTGCATCTCAAAGTGACACCATGTGCTTGTTAGAAAATTGGGCGATACAATTAGCATGGTGCGCCGGCTATTCTCAATACTTTCAATAATCTGATCAGTTATCATCTCACCAAACATAAAGTCTCTTAAGTGAAGACAGAGCCTAATTCCATGTTCCTCTTCCAGTGTAGGACGCAAAACGTCATCCACCCAATAATAATCTCGTTCATTGTATGATACAAACACATCATATCTGTAGTTTGTTGCAGCATCATTTCTGTCGTGGTATTTTTTCCACAACTGTCTTGATAAGAATATTTTGTAACGGAACCACCAGCGTTTTCTGTAGAGAAAGAGACAACTAGCAAATAGCAGAAAGCTTACAGGCACAGTGACTCCAACTGACAGGAATATATAAAAGTTTTCTCCTCTGCACATTTGCCTAATATCAGATGATGTTAGGGATAACATTTGAATCTTTCTGGAGTATTTGTTTGTGCAAAATATGTTATTTTCATCTACTATTCTGATGGTGGGGTGTCTTTTGAACAATATCCATTCAACAAAATGTTTGTTTTCACAAACGCAAAAGAAGTTATTGTTTGTTATAAGGAAATTGATATCCGTGTCAGAAATACGTGCAATTTTATCAAGAGCATCGGTTAAAGACATTGGAATAGTTTCTAAAAAATTGTGACTTAGGTCAAAGTTTCTAATCTTTGAAAAATTGTAGATTTCAAATTCAATTTTTTCAATTGAGTTATGACTCAAATTTAGTGTTTTTAGTTTTGTTAAATCACAAAATATTTCTTTGGCTAGAGTTTTTATTTTGTTAGAAGAAAGATCTAGATATTGCAGCTCTGACATTCCTTGGAATATTTTGGTTGATTGATTTTCAAATATGAGGTTATTTTTTGACAAATCAATCATATTTAGGTTTGGAAAGTTAGCGCCAAGATTTGTGTTTAATTCTGTTAATCCTGTACTCCCAATTTTTAACACGCTTAGTTTTTCAAATCCTTTGATGTCAGCCTGTATCAGCTGAGCTAAATTTGTATAACTATACTCCGTGTTACTTCTGAGATCAATTAAATTTATCCAGTTGTTTGAGTGGAAGCAGATAGGATTCCTCCATAACAGAGGATTGATATATACATCGTCATAGATGTTCAAATAGCTTACGTAAATATTTTTCACACCCCCTGTGCTAGGTATTACAAAGCATCCAGCACAATTGATATCTAGCATTTCTCTCAGTGGTGGGATTACTTTACACGGAATATCATTAAAATAAGATGGCATCACTTTTTTTGTAATGAAGCAAGTGTCATTGCTTTCAATGATGTGTGTCCTGTTTTCATTGCAAACTTCGTCAAAAATATGGCACAGACTTATTTTCATTGCTCCTATACATCTGTCAAATGTATCATCTGTGAAATGATACTTCAGATTTTGAGAATGATTGTAATTGGTTGCCCGTACATGCCTATCATACTCTTTCAAGGGAATCAACATAGAACGTCTGTGATTGTCAAATTGCCCTTCCAATTCACCGAATCCTTGACGGTCCAATCTAACCATGCCCAAAAAGGATAAGTTAGTATGTCAATGAAAAAACTACTTTCGTAGAAATGGATCAGCATGTTATTTTGTAAGTCTAATACTTTAAGGTTCTTTGCAAACAAATTCAAGCCTGGATGAATAACTTGCAATGCATTGTAACCAACATTTAAAACACTGTATTTGTGGTTGCGCAGTGGGTAGAGTAGCTGACTCAAGTTCAGATGTGACTGCCCCATGGATGTAGCAAAATCCAACGTTTGAATATTCCATAAATGTAAGCCAGCAAGAGACCTCTTATTTTCAAGTCCATATAATGTTAATTGTAGACTGCTGATGTTAACACGTTTGGTATTTGAAAGATCAAGCTGTTGCAAATTAACTAATGGTTCAAGTAATTCAGGCATAGGTGTTGACAATTCCCAAATAACATTGATGTAAAGGTGCATCAACTTTCCCAATGGCTTCAGGATATGTGTTTGGTTGGGTAATAAAATCAACTTTCTATCCATTCTATCTGCTGGAACAATGGTGAGGTTGGTTAGTTCTGTAAGATGAGAAAAGTTTGCAAAACCAAACAGAATATCAGGTTCATGTGCAATATATTCAAATTTCTTTGTTATATTGGGAAGACTTTTGACTGTATCAGCATAGGTACATCCAACACAAGTTTCACAATGATATTCAATCCACATTGGTCGACCTTGTGGTTCACAATTACATCCTGGCCGTAAATACTCTTTTGGACATGTACATTTGGTAATTGTGATGAATAAATGAATAATGCCGAAATACTGTATCCACTTCATTTTGAAATATATCTTTGTTTCTTGTTATCCTATAACTTTAAAAAAATTGATATTCTAAATCAGTCCATTCATTATGTTGTTTGTGAATTTTACTTAAGAAGCAAATGATAACAATTGTTGGTTATTGCACATAATATCTGGTAGTTTTTATCCACATTGAAACAAAAAACATTTATCATGTCTTAGATATAAGAGCAGTTTATTGATAAGGTTGATTTAAAGAAAATGAATTGCATTATTTCAGGCTGCAAATCAAAGTCTGATTGATAAATCAAAATGTAGATTTTCATCTCATAAAACTGCTAGTTGTTTCAGATGCTCTTGAGCTTATCCCTCCAAAAAAAACTACAACCAACATAAAGTGGTTCCAAAAACCGAAAACAAATATCAAATGTAACCAAAATAAAGTGTGTCAACATCATTTTTTAAGTAATGTAAAATTTAACGCTGTCTATTAAGATTGATATCAGAGTTTATTTTTTATATTGCACATGTTTTCATTGTTTTTTTTCCAGACCAATTTATTCTGTGAATATGAAGTTATCATAATGTTTCCCGTTGCTGATCTGTGACAGATCTTTTTTCCTATCCATGTCTGTGATTCAGTGTTTGTTTTGTCCATCCAGATCCGAGACAAGTTCTTTGAGGTAGAGAAGGCTCTGAACCAGGCCTCCAAGTGGAAGGAGGCCATCACCGGCGCTGGTTACCCACTCGAGTTCCTTGCTGTCATCAGCTCACAGGTGAGGACTGAAGCACTGTTTGTCCCACATTGACATGGTTCATGTGTATACTTTGGTTATCCCCTAACAAGTTCATCAAAAATGAAAACGGGATTGCTTAGCTATAAAAATAAGTTTTTGCATTGAAGACGTATCGTAAACCACACTATTTAAGTTCGAAACTTGATATTTTTACTTGTATCTATTTTTGCATTGGGCTAAGTAATGTTTATTTCTTGGCAATGATTTACTGAATGAAATATAAATCTTCTCGCAGATGGACATACGGCAGGGGCTGTGGAAATATGTGGAGGTCTCTACGCATGAGATACTTGAGTGGAAGGGCACCAAGTTCAAAAAGGTATGCTGGCCGTGTGACTATTTCTCTACTCTAATCACCATGTTCACTCTTCTGCTGTGTCAAAATAAAAAGTAGGTCTGTGACCATCTGACCACTAAAACAAAAACAAACCTAATGTTTGCATGAATTTCTTTGTGACAAACGGTGCTCATCTATGGTGCTGAGTAATAATACTATAGATACAAAGTATGCTGCATTGTCTGGTTATAAAGATAGATTTTAGGAGAACATCGTATGTAATATAGCACAGTGGTTGGTGGATAAGATAGGTTTCATTGGAATTTTCATATGCTCATGTGGATATTTCAGTACTCTCTAAAAGTATCATACTACATTTGTATACAATTTAGATATGTCCGGTTAAATCTGGCCTTGTGGCTCTTTCTGTAGCTGCTATTGGAGGATTATAGTTGCGTGTGTGGCTGTTCTAGCTGAACTGCCGGAAGGCGATGGACAAGCTGACCGAGTGGACGGCGGCGGCTGGTCAGATGAAGCCGCACCTGCCCCTGGGCGACGCCGTGCTCGCTCACTGGTACAGGATGCTCACCGAGTTCAAGGGCCACCTGCCCCTGCTCTACAAACTCTCGAATGACGCACTCAAGGTGAGGGTCAAAATGGCAGACGTATCAGCAGTACTTGTTGGCATTTAGCAGTAAATTATTCAGTTGGTTTTACATTATGGCTAGGACTACAATTTGGGCAGTCAAATATTAATGAACTGAGTTGCTTACTTAATTCATTGCTTATTTATGTGACTGAGATTTTAGTGTTTTTATTGTGTTTTAGACGCGTCACTGGAAGATCATCTTCCTGGGCATGGGTGAACCATATGACCCGAACCACGAGTTCACTGTACAGGAACTGATTGCCTTCAATCTGCAGGCCCACAGCGAAACCATACTGAAGGTACAGCTCTTGTGAATAACATGTATTTGTGAAAAACTCTTGTTGTAGCAGTTGAAACAACCAGGAATGTCAAGTAGGCCTACTTGCTGCAGTGAACTTTATGCTTGACAGATAACAATATTTATTCATATATTATTTATATTATCCGGCGAGATCCTACCAAAACGAATGTTCCTTATCCACAAAGAAAGAGCATAACTTATATTCAGCATTATTTCATAGTTGTATGTGGTATTGTAGCCTACCATTGGATATTGTAGGTCTACTCTGCTGCTGTGGCTGAGTTTGCCATCGAACAGAAACTCATCAAGATCAACAAGACGTGGAAAGCGAAGGAATTTAAGCTTGCCAAACACATCCCTGACAGTGTCTACAGGGGTATGAGGCATTCATATATTAGACTGGCCGGTTGTCGATTGACATGCACCTCAAATTACACAAGTACCAGTAACAATCATGAACATTAAATACACGCTAAAGCAGGTATTTTGAGTCTCAACAGAAAACTGCATTAATTTACAAATAAAAGCAAAATTTTCAATCAGTTATTTTGTGCACCGAGGGTCAAATGTGATTTTAAAACTGGTGTTTTCTAACACTAAGATCAATCGTATGATAAGCAATTATTTATGGGTGACCTATTTCTATTTGTCTATAATGAAGTGAAGTGTATAAAATGTCGTTTATTGTATCATACAGATGACTCGGAGCCTGTGCAGGGGTCATCAGGAAAGAAGGTACCAAGGCTAGAGAAGTATCGACAGGAGAAATCAGGTGATAACGGAGCACAGAAACTTGACCTCCGGCCTGACCAACTGTACATTGTGAAAGATGTGGAAGAGCTGAAACACCTCCTGCAGGTATGATATTCAAATATCCTGGAACTTCAGTAGATTCAGTGCAAGTGGGTTTTTTCTGTTAGTAGTAGATCTTTGCCATAGTTCCTAGTCATTCATCCTTTCCTTCCATACTCAGACTAAAACATCATTTGTAAACTGTATGTAAGACACGTGATTTCAAGCATATTGATATGTACCGGCCATATTGCTTACTTGAACATGTCAAGTCAAGTCAAGTAACATTTATTTGTTGAATTTTATCATGAATCTTAGTACAGACATATATTTTGTACTGTAAAAATAAATTCATATATACAAGTTGTTAACTGAAGTTCACAATTCATCCTTTCCTTATAGCTCATACTAAAGTTCATTTGTAAAAGTTTAAGCACGTGATTTCATAAATATTCATATCAAATATAAAAGTACAAAACCTGATCGTTTGGGGAACATCACAGAAGGAAAACTTGAATTAAGAATGACTATGTGAAAAAGATGAAAATGCTTCAGGGATTATATACAGTATTTTTAGAATATGGACATTAATATGTGAGTCTCAAGTAATCATTAATATTACAAAATGAAATCTACTTGTACACCCCCCTTTTTTGAATTTATCATGCGTATTTCCTGCTCCCCAGGACACGTCTCTGACGCTGCAGACGATCATCTCGTCTCCGTACCTGGCCGAGCAGCGGCGCGAGGCTGAGTTCTGGGCCCGCGCCGCCGCAGACATCGACGAGACGCTCGACCTGTGGCTCAGCACACAGAACAAGTGGCTCTTCCTCCTCAAGATCTTCGAGAACCCAGACCAGTTCCAGCGCATGCCGGAGCTCGGAGCCAAGTTCGAGACCGGCGTCCACCTCAAGTTTGTGGTGAGAGGCGAATATGTTCCACTGTCCGTGTTTTTGCTACCTCCTTAAAGCATCTTTTTTTACTAAGTAACATTTTTTCACTTGAAGCTGGATTTATTTCTGAATGTCAGTGAAAATTAATTGACCTCTGAAATGTTTCATTGTGTTGGTATAAAATGATTTTTGGTTCACCTTTTTTTTTCACAGCACCTATATTTGGTTGAACCAGGACATATCCACTTGCAGGCTACAGGTCATGAACAGAGATGAGGGGGGCCGGCCTGTGATGATTATAGATTAACAGCCTGTGATTGGGATCCTTTTCAATGAGAATGAAGATTTGACCTCCTGACATTTCAGGAAGAACATTCTGATGATTATGATACAGTTAATTTTGGCAAAACTGTTAATGAAAGAAAAATCTATTGCATTAAAAAGTTTTGAAGAACCAAAAACATTGATTGTTAATTTTTCACTTTTGGTTTTCATCGCCATGTTGTTGGTGCTGTTTTTGTAGGAGTTTATGCACGCTGTGGTGCAGGATGCCAAGGTGATATCGATCCTGCAGCACTCGCGGGGCGAGAAGAACTACAGGGTCCACCAGGGGGAGAAGCTCAGACTCATGCTCACTCAGCTCATTCAGACGGAGGTGAGCCAAAACTATACAGTGTCTGTTATTTATGGAAATAGTGTATGGTGGGAGAGTTCAATCGTCATCTTACAATTATATCACATTTCAAAATATGATTCAATATAAAATAATGAAATGCTACCAATTCTTATGTAAATGAAAATGAATCTAATATACATGAAAACTATTCAGGGATTTTGTTGATTATTAATGATTTATGTCTAATGCTTGGCAGTAATTTCAATGCAACTAAATTTTATGGAAAACACTATATTGTATGTTGTTTTATTAATCTTGCTTCAGGAGGAGATCCTAAGCGAGCTAGACTCAGTGACTGAGAAAGCACGGCAACAGTTCCCACGACTCTACTTCCTTAGCAACAGTAGGTCCTCTTTCTATGTGTCACTCATGTCAAATGTAAGTCTGTCTTTTTCACTGTGGAGCTAAATTTTATTTAGCAGATATCAAAACAAACTGAGATGCCACCACTTTTATGCAGCTTAATTGATTCATTTCCCCCCACATATAAATTGAAAAGTGATTCCACTCTTAAGTTAGTGAGCAAGAGACTATACTGTGTGTGTACTGCGTAGGTGAGGTTGTGGACCTGTTGGCCATCACACGCAACCCCAAGCTGCTGCAGCCCTACGCTGTCAAGTGCTTCTCAGGAATCAAGCACCTGTCGTTTGCGTTGCCCCCGGCAAGCAAAAGCAGCTCGCCTACCGGAGGATTCAACTCTGCACTCGACTTTGCTCTGAATGGTATGGTTCTTTATTTAGGATATATGGTTCATCAGTACATTATTAGAATTATTAACTTTTTCATTGCCTAATTGAACTATGGTGATGGTTAATCAATGCAGGAGTTAGTTCATAGTAAACTTTTCACATAATAATAGTCTTGATTTTTGGCCTTGAGCTTTCAGACGTATAAGTCTTGATTGTACTTCTCATCTGTAGTTGGCAATATATTTTTGTTATGAAAGTATACATAGTGCTTTTGGCTCTTCGTTTTTGATAGCAAAATGTGTCAGATGTTCTGTGGGTTTAAATAAAATGTGTGTATATTAATGCTTTCAGTGCTCTTACTTAATTCATACTCACTGCCTTTAAGTTACCCAATATTGCAAAGATGTTTTTTTTTTCAGAAATCAAAGAAAATTTTTGATTAGTCTTAAAAGAAACATGAGGCATTTACTTCGATAAGTTCATACTGTTGGAATCTCAGTATTATGAACATTTTTTCGTTCAAGACCTAACAACTATGATTGAACGATTCGACTACTGCTGGAATCTTTGGAATCTCTCTATCCATAATAGCAAACCAGGTCAATGCTTATGACTTTTTTCATTTCTAAAATGAGGCTCGTACACATGCTTGAAATGACATGATGAACCATGATAGAGTCGCTAATTCTGATCAACAAAAATGCAATCACGGACCACATAAATCAGAACAATCCTGATCTGAGAGGAAGTAAGTGTTGTAGACAGAGAAAGGGAATACAGAACAAAAACAATGTAGGAAGTGATACAAATACAGGTACCGAATCAGAGACGAGAGGGCCTATATTTCTTACATGTGTACAACCCCATTTTAGAAATGGGAAGTGGTCAAAATTGAGCTAGTTTGCTGTCATACACCGGGAAATTCTGAAAATTCCCCCAGTAGTGGTTAAAACTGCCAATTAAATTGTAAGTGTTAAAATTGTGTTGTTCTTGAAGGAAAAAAATTTCATAATGAGGTATTATTATTAAATCCGCGATCCACATAATTTCACATAAAGTAACCTTAAGAGAATGTACAAGTATATCAGATGTATATGTTATCAGCTCCCTCTTTGGCCTCTCGTCGGTTCATGCAATCTGTCAATGGTAAAATCATTAGTAAAGCTGTTTTGTGTTGAAGTTGTTTTCGGTTTTTAAAGTTCTATAATAGCCAACCTATGAGATTATGAACTCTGACAGACATTTCAAGTGGTCAAACAAAAAATGTTTAATGAGCTGTTTGTATCATTAAACTACTATAACTAAATACCCAAATTAGATTAAGTGTTGAATGCACGTGGTCCTAATTAAAGGACATTATTTAATTTGGATATTTAGACATTCTAAGTGGTTCAGTTTTAATCTCATCTTCATCAATTCGAGGGTTCTTCAGAACATCTATCAATAAACTATTGATAGACGTTACCTTGCTACGGCAAGATGTTTTAATCTATGACCAATCACAATTGATGGGTCATTCATTTACAGCTCAGCCTTGTTATTGTTATGTTAAAATGAATGAAAGAAGTTTGATTCTTAACGCACATTTCACACAATATAATTAAGTATATGGATTAAAAATCAATTAAAATCATCCTCTATATGAACAAAAACCATGCTTTTTAATGAGTATCTCTAATGAATTCTAAATAAACTCTGTCAACGTCTGTTTAACAAATAACCCCACCAATGCTAGTTTTAATTAACTAATAAATAATCTCAACTAATGAATATCATGAGCGTAAAGTTCTTCATGCTTATTCACTAACCATGACTAATGTATTTGTGTACGGCTGTGACTAATGTATGTGCATGTGTTGACCCAGAATATGTGATGCAGCAGATGGCAGGTAACAAACCTTCAAACCAGCACCTTGACATGGACAGTCTATGCCCACTGCCCACAATGTCATACCCTGCCCCATGCCTCTGAGTATCAGATGTCCTAAAGAGACCTCTGACACATAACTACTGGGTATTCTCATTAAAAATTCTGAGCAATCACAGGCTGTTAATCTGTAATCATCACAGGCCAGTGATGAATATAAATGAGGTCAAGTGACCAATCCCAGTATAAGATGGGTATGGTGGGTTCAACCAATCAGGTTGCTGGCTGTGGCCAGTTCAACCAATCAGGTTGCAGTATTTAAACAGGTCACATAAATTATGTTAATCCACTCTCAGGCAAAGCATTTCAGAGGTCAATTTGCTTGAGATATGATACTCAGAGTGCATGCAGCAGTTGTCATTCAAGATTTTCACAATGTGAAATTAAGAAATGACAAAGCTGCCAACTGGCTTCCTGGTTCTATGACATGGGGCTGCTGTGTGTAGACTGTCCATTGTCCCTCGTGACTGTGGTTGCATGGTCTGACTGTCCAGATTGTGTTTGATCACCACCTGCATGTCTTCCCGAGTCCTCACCACAACCGCACTGATAAGATGTGGTGTTTCCCACTAACACGCATGCTGCACCCTCCCATCTCGCTCTGTTTGTCTATTATTATTACAGCAAATGCAGTTGTATGCAGTGAAGAATTGTAATAATGTGGCAGTTGTTTCTGTAGTTCAGTTATATTAATCTTTTTTTAGTAACAATACGTTGTTTATAAACATGCATGCAATAATTATGGTACAATAATTTTATAATATATAAAATGTATATTTGTCTCATTAGATTTTATAATGAAATTGATAGATTGAACCTGTATTGTCTGTGTCTTTTGTGAGATATGTCTTTATGTTTGTAGAAGCATGTGACATAGAAGTTTAAAAAGATAATGACAAGAAATTATGTTTGAAAGTAGAAAAATTACCGATGATTTTGAATGCGAAGTTTAGTTCTGTTTTTAATGTGAAATTCTTTTCTTGTGCTCATGATATGAAAAGGCTTTTTGATGTTTGTTTTTGTGTATACCCATGTCCATTGCTCCTCAAAATGTCTCGTGTGTATTTTAAGTGTACAAGTTGTCTGTTTTATTTAATGCATGCTTCAATTATGCTGAATATTTCTATGGTACACAGCCATAAAATAGCTTTGCTGCAAATTTAATGTACGTTTCTTTCAGAGTCTATCCATCTGCCAAGTTTGAGGAAGTGCACTTTTAAATCTTAAGTACCTGGTAGATAGATCAATTAGAATAGATAGAATTAGATATTACATGTAACTGTTAAAAACAAGTATAAAGAGGATGCTAGCCAATTTGAAGTTAAATTGCCAGTATCTTTCTTCGAAGAACTTTGATGGTTTTGTGTTGCTTCTTGAGATACCACAATACATGGGGCAAGAACAAACCATGTAAACACTTAGGACAAATGAACTAAAATTCCTTGATCACATGGGAGGAATGAGTTTTCAATGGGGTTCTGCAGTTTAATTTATTGAAACACAAAGAAGGCCATTGACATAAGGACGTCCTCTTCTTATGACTCAAGCTGCACCATTCATCATCGGCCTGGTTCTGTGTTTCAGTGCACAAGTTGGAGGTGACCAAGCTGCACGGGTATCTGGGTGAGGAGGTGGGGTTGGTGCGGCGGCTGGCGGCTGCCTCCTCCGCCCCGGCCTGGCTCGCAGGACTCGAGCTCGCCATGAAAACCACGCTGCTCACGGTCATGGAGGCCGCGGTACAGGCACGGCTCGACGACGGTACGTCAAAGTCAGGTTATGTGATGGTTGGTGAGATATGGCAAGCCACAGGATTGTTTGATACAGTATACAGCCATTGAAGACCCCATTCCCTTATAAATGTCCACTCTTAAATTTGGAACATATAAATTCTAGACCATTGAAAATTCTATTTTATAAAACATACTCATTGTAAAAGTCCCATATAAATGTACAATTTTCCAACCATGAATGTCCATGGGCATTTTGATAGTCATATGCCAAGATTACTAGGTCCATGAATATGCTTTATTCATCTGAACTTGTTTACACAGTGCTCCCTTGTGCTGCAGATTTGCGCCAGCCAATCCAGCTGCTAGAGGAGCTAGCTGAGCTAGAAGAGCAGCAGGCGAATGCTGCCGAGGTGGAGGAGCTAGCAGCAGACACACGGTAGCCATCTCACCACTTGACACTAGTCAAAATCAATCTAAATAGTTTTATAGTACCTTTAGAGGAGACTGAACTGTCATATTTCATATATGTCACACGAAAAGCCCTGTCAATGGCTACAAGCAGGTCTCTTCCATTTTGAATCTAACCGTGTTTTCTTATCAGACATGCTCTTTCATTTGGTAGTTTGAAGTAGAATTGAAACTTACTATAGTTTCACCATGTTCCGAGCGTCTGTTTCATTATTCTCCCCACTGTCTCACTGCTAATACCTCACAACATCTGGCTATTTGAAATTGACAGTGACAGTTGAATCATTTCACTTGTGCATGTTTGCGTATGCCATTGGCAAATCCAGGTTTTCGGAAAAGGGGGGGGCACTTAAGGAAAAGAGGGGGCCCACTTACAGGATTTCATGAAAAATCCTATGAAAATGAAGTATTTTGGTGGGAAGAGGGGGGGCGCGCGCCCCCTGCGCCCCCTGGATCTGCTTATGTGTGCAGTGTCTCTATTTCCCCCTACCCCCACCTCACTGTGACCCCCCACCTCCCTGTTGCAGCGGTCACTTCTCGCACTGGCTGCTGCGGTTCCCTGGACAGTGCGTGGTGGCGGCCGAGGCCATCATGTGGGAGCGCGCCGTGTTCCGCGCTCTCGAGAAGCAGGACAAGGACGAACTCAACGCACAGAAGTAAGTCGCAAACTGGAAATCTTGTTGTTTAATATTTTAACAGATGTTAATTGTGTTCAAGTGTCATTTAGGAGCGGAAGGTGGCTACAAAGGCCAAAATATTTCTAGTATAGAAAAAGCATCTCAATTTACTTTAGGTTGATATTACACAGAAGCAAGCTTCATGATCAGTGTTTCTAACCAAAATGTCAACAGTTAACTTGTGTCATGTACTGGGATTGCAACTTTCATCTCCCCTTGCCAATCTCTTAATACAGTTGGAGCTGTTTAGCCCCAACGGGAAGATATTTTAAACAATGCATATGACTATGTGCAGTGCAAAAGAGATTTTCATAAGCTCATGGCATTGTTATACACTAATCTTGGATGATGTGTTTATTATACCGCCCACCCCCCTGTGTGCTGTAGGCGTCAGCTGACCGCTCGAGTTGACCAGTACTACAAGGTGCTGCGTGAGAACTGCCAGATCTCGCAGGCGTCCGACACGCGCCGCCGCCTACACGTGCTGCTGGGTGCCCTCATAGCGCAGGGGCTCTACCACCGCGACGTCATCGACAGTACGTAGTTAACACAGTGTCAGGGGTGTCACTAGCGGGGGTCAAAATGTATTTTATGACTTTATTTCCAGCTTGAAAAGCTTAGTAATGTTTTGCCATGTAGTGAAATTGTGGTTGGTATCAACTGCTTTTGCTAGTAATGCTCCTACATTCCAATCAGCAGTGGTGTGACTAATGTCTCAAATCTCCCCACTAAAACGTGCCATTCACAAAGACTTTATTTTTGTAAAAACGTATTGCCATGTAGTGAAATTGTCATTGATTGCCATGTTGTTGTATGTCCTGAAGAGGTCAATTTGCTTGACACCAATCAGCAATGGTGTGACTAATGCCTCTGCCATTGTGGGTCGGTCACTCACCGTGATTGCCATGTTGTTGTAGACCTGCTGAGCCACGACTCTGTGTCGGACGGGGCTTTTGACTGGCTGCGTGTGCTCAAGTACCACATGGAGATCCGCTCCGTGCTGTGCGCCAAGGCTGAGTCGGTCGAGGATGCAACCATCCCCCATGACAACGACTCTGAGTTGAGGGTCACTCCTGACCAGTCATCTTCCACGGGCTTAGGTAACCTCACTTTACATAGAAACCCTCTCCCACGCCCGATGAGACTACAAGACTTCATGCTTTCAATATGGACCGCAGACTATTACAAGTCCAAAGCATCTTGCACCTTTATTTAACAATTGTGGATTTACTTAAAATATTATTCAAGCTTTTAGCATAAATATTGATCAAATCTTGATTTTTATGAACTATTTCCCTACAGATATTATGTACTAGCCACTGCCAGTTTATCGCAGCTTTTAGCAGAATGATCAATGCAAGTGTGATAAATAGTAAGACAACCCTCGCTTGTTATTGTTATTCCAGAGCAGCGTGGCTTGAGTCAGGTGTCAACTGGATACCAGTTTGGCCAGTGTGTTATCTCACAGATGGGAGCCACATTTGCATATGATCAGGTGACCGCTACAGCTTTTCTATCTCTTACATGTGTTCACTTTGCTTATCAAATTATCGTTTTTGCACAAGAGCCAATATGCATGCTATAAAGTATTGGTGTTATCTGCTCTGACTTTAAGGTTAGAAGCTGTCACAATTCTCTTATGCTACTTAACCTTAAAAAAAAAATATTCCCACTGGCATTGTTTGTGTTGCTGTTAATAAGATTTAAAAATCATTATCAGAATGTTAGATGTTTTGAAATGCCTTCTAATGGACTAATGTCAAGTGGGTTACATTTTGACATCAGACTACAAGCAAGTAACCACAAACATAAACTTAGCACTGAACATGAATATCTACTCGCCAAATGCCGCCTTTCCATTGTTTCGGGACTTCCGCTACAAAGTTGACATGTTTTCATGCAGTGGAACTATAGCATTGTAGATACAGTCGCCAGAGTCTTGACATACGTTAGGGTCTCGTCATGTCACTAAAATGTACATGTGACGAAATTCTGACCTATGTCGAGACTCTGGTGGCCACATCCAGGTGAAAAAGCATGCATGTGGAGGAGTACCATAGCGAATAAAGTTTGCGTGCCAAATGTCTGCATTGTTTTATCCTTTAATGCGTGGATTTGGGAGTAATGCGGCTGGTGCTACAGATACTATGACCCATTGCATGCCTTCCTCTCCTCACCATGTTGTCCCTGCAGGAGTACGTGGGTGGGAGTGAGCTTCCAGGTGCTGCCTCACGGACCACCCGGCACCCAATAGCAAGACCATGGCCCTGCAGGGACCTCAGTTGGTGGTTGCCTCACCGACCACCCTGGAGCTAAGACCAGCACCTGCAGGGACCTCGCAAAGGTGAGCAGCAGCAGCAGCAGCAGCAGCAGCAGCAGCAGCAGCAGCAGCAGCAGCAGCAGCAATTGATAGTTTCTTTTGATAGTTAGTTAAATAATGGCTTTATGCTTTTGAGTAGTGATTGAATCTAGATATACCAGGGGTATATATTTTTTCGTTTTTTTAGACCTAGAATATATTCAATCAGAGATCTCGTCAAGGTGGGACAAACTGATACCTCAGAGATTTCATATGCACTTCTTGGTTTTGACTTGTCACAGCAATTGTAGTTTCGATTTCTTGTACTTGCCCTGAAAATATGACATCAAAACGGTCCTGTGCAAAAATGTCTCTTCACTTAATCACATTTTGATAATGTACTGTGCACAGTGAGATACTTTATTATATTACATTAAGTCAAATTCAGTACTTTTGGAACAAGAACTGAAACAAGGACTAAAACCTTGTAGACCTGTGTATCAGCGAGTTTGTTGTGTTGTTAGGCCATGGGGCGCCACCTGGTGCTGGTCAACTGCAGTGAGGACCTCATGCTGCCCAAACTCAACCACTTCCTGTCCGGCCTCATACAGTCCGGCTGCTGGGGGCTGTTTGACCACACGGACCGCATGACCATTGGTGAGTGACCACTGGATGACAATTGATGAGTGACTTTACCGAGAGAATGACCATTGGTATTTAAACATACTGACTGCTTTGATCACATGACAATTGGTGAGTGACATCACCCGACTGCGTGATCGCAGACCTGTGCGTGCATGACTGGTTGTGTTGCCACTCTGACTTTGAAATAGCGTATGTATGACTTGCAATACTTCAACATAAATGCTCTTTCAAGTAAGTGACTGCACTTTTATAGTGGCTTTGTCCAGCCGTACATAATGACCTTGCTACAGACACAATGTTTGTTTGTTACAGGTGTGATGTCTGTGTTTGCCCAACAGCTGGACCATGTGACCAATGCAATGCGTGTTCTAGACAACTCTAGCAACAACCAGTACGGTATCCGAGGGCAGCCAAGATTTGACAAGGTAAGGGGAGCCATTTCAGTGGAGGGATAACTGTTACCTGAATAGTAGAAGAGCAAGGTGTAATCCAGTAACCCCATGTGACTAATGTTTATGTTTATGGACAAATAATCATTCAACTGACAAGATATAGAGTGATGTAATCATTTTAATAGTTGTATCCCTCCTGTTTGTACTTATTTGACGAGTATGATGTGTATAAGTAATGCTGTTTATTGTCTGCAATAGAGAGGCACACGGATTTTCTATGGTACAAAGGTAAATGTCGCTGATTTTATAACCTCATTCTCTTGCCAAACTCAGAGCTTCACCATGGAAAAGATCAAGTAAAACCTTGCATCTTTTCAGAACCCATTGCAAAACTATTTATTAAAACCATTTTATCTGCCAACTGTTCAAAATCATTGTGTGTTGACTGCTATCAAAAATTAAACTTGCATATATTTCTTTTCTTCCACCATATATATTTCTCAAGAGAATGCTCTTTGAACAAAAATTTCCTCTGCTTTCTGTATGTTACGATGTATAATATTTCCATTTAGCTATTGTTTCAAACTCTGTTTTATATACTACTATGTATTGCTAAGTAAAAATGGAAGCACAGGTGTAGAAAATTACTAAAAGTTTGTCTATATGCATAATTTTTTGCTTTTATGATCACAGTTTAATAATTTAAGTGAAGAATTAGGCTTTAGATATGCAATGTGTTGATGTATTAATTATTACCAGTATATTCAAATTTAGATATAGCAAAAAATGTGCTAGTTTCTTTGTTTTAACAGAGATCTTGGAAAAAAGCTAAATTCATGAGCATACATTAAGAAAGCAGTGGAAATTTTGCAATATCTGTTATTAAGATTTACTATCAACTAGCTATCAAAGATATAAACATTTTTTATGGTATTGCTATTGTAGTAAACAAAGTCATCCTAATGTTAAGTCAAATATGTTTGATTTCCTTTGTTTATTTTCATAGTAATATTGATCACACTTTCATACTCATGGCAAAATTTTATCAAATTGCATTGACTGTTTTTCTTCAGATGAAGGGTTAAAAAATTTGTCCTAGTTTTTGCTCATCGTACATTAATTCCAACTTCTTTTTGTAGTCACCTATAATTGGAAAAATATGATTTGTGGTTAGAAAAACTCTCTCAAAGTTGCCCTGCACAAAAAATGGTTATGAACACCTACGTCGTATTTTCCCCTAAGCTTTTTTTTTTTCAAATTCTTTCATATCATATTTTCTCAGAACATTTAATTGTTGACAGAGTTAGACAAATAGTTCATTATTATCAATGACCTGTGTCCTTGTTTGTCTCCTACAGAAGGTGGCGGCCAAGTCCGGGGAGCGTAAGATCCGGCGGAACTCCCTGACCACGCTGCACTCGCTGCCTGTGGCCCAGACCTCGGCCTGCGGGCCGGCCGGCATCGAGCGCCAGGCCACCGTCCCACACGGATTCAACGTACGTCCAGGCTTATTGTAACTATTGGGAGGAATCCTACTGTGGTACTTAAGTGAAGAAAAGCTAGTGTTTTATATGGCTTTAGTTTAGGAATTCTTATACTGATTATTCATTGTCCAGTTGAATAAAGAAAAGCCTCTTGTATTGCTTAGATGTACGCCCTCTTGATCTTTTGAAGGAAAGTTGATATTACCTGTTATTACCTTTGTACACAAACATATATGTACTAAAACATCTGTTCTGTCCTATACTCATCACTGAAATACCCACCTTGTTAGAAAAGCAGACTCCAGTGTGATGGTTTCCAGATATTGGCAGGCATCTCAAGGATATTTTGTATGTAACATTATGCACGGTGCTTATAGGTAGATTGATAAAAAATCGGCATACAAAAAAAAAAAAAAGCAATGATACACTGTGAAACAGTAAAACATTTAACATACATGTAACATTTTTATTATTGACAAATTTACAAGTTCTAGATCGGGCCATTGTCCAAAAATAAAGCCAATGAAGGAAACTTTTTCATACCCTGTGTTTGTGACTGTGATTGTGTTTTGCATGCTTTCCTCAGGACGGAATTGGATGGAAGATCATGCATAGGATGAGCTGGTTGGCTGAGGCTAAAGTACGCGTTGCCATAGCAACACTTCATTACTACTGTCTTTTATGGTTGAAAATATACTCAATCATATGCAGAGTGGGGGGATACACTTAAAAAGTTGTCAGTAGGCAATTATGCAGGTTTTGTCTGGTTTAGTTTCAAGTAGTGACACCAGTTGTAGCAACGTGTGCAATGTTTGGAGAACCGTGCAATGTCAATATGTTTATATATAAACACCAGTTTTGGCAATGCAATGAGCAAAATGATTCTTTTTTATGACGTTACATGTATATAAAATATTCTAGAAATATTGAATATTACTATATTCAACTATCCAAATGCCCATGGGATTTTAGCTTGACAATTTGCTAAATTAGGGGGTGTGCTTTTACAACAATGTTTATTTGCTTGGGAATTTCAAAAGACTGGATTTTTGTATGGTCCAGACTTGGGTAGGGCCTTTGGATGGTTGTATACAGTATTTTACACTTTTTATTTCTCGTTTTTTATGAGCTTTTAGTAACAGGTTTCCATATAGGAACAACTGTAAAATATTCTGCTTTCTTTATAAATGAAATAAAAATGGAAACACTTGACAAAAGACAAATTCACCTCATATGCTCTGTGGGGTTTTGTTTACATGGACTATGACTGACTCTCACAGCTTGGCGTTTTGTTTATGAGTATTTGCAGTGTCACAGAAGTATTGTGTTTTTGAATTTGAAGTGCTTAGTGTTCTTAACTCTGATACATATTAATTCTTTGTGTAGATTCAGATTTTGTTTTTTTTTTAGAAAAACAGTGAAAAATCTTAATTTTTAGAATCTAATATTAGATTTAAGCTTTATTTTTAAATTATATGAAACAAAATATATAACCCAAACTGTGCAGTAATCGATTTGCAAAACTAGATTTTTTTAAAGCTTTAATTCAAATTACCACTCACTTAACATTCCAAAGCTTTATCTTTAACCATAACCTGATTTCTTTTTAGCGAATTGTTGCTTCAGTGTTTAAAAATAATTCTTATTGCTCTTTTGTGTTGAGACGGCTTAAACAATTTACATGAATCTAATTAATACACTTTATTAAATCTAGCTTCATTAGTTGCTATATAAATGACATATTCAATAATTCCCATAATGTCTCCCATGTGTTAAATCTTACATTTATTTTGTTAGACCTCATTACACAATGGAACACTCATGAACAGGAAAGAGTCCACTACCAAGGAGAGATTGAACTAACTGTTGAACTGACTGATAGTGTTGGTTTTTACTTTCACTGGTGAGAGCGTAGTGTCCCATGATGGTGTTACACAATGGTCATGAACAGGAGTCCTTTACCAAGGGAGATTGAATAACGTCACTTTGAGTGACTGGTGGTGGGTGAAATACTTTGAGGAGGGTGAAGGGAGCGAATGGAGCACTCCATAGAGAAGGAGATCGAGATCAAGGAGTCAGACATGTACAAGGCCCAGAGACCGCCACCTCTTTTCTATGGTGAGCTCTCAGTGATGTGTATATGAATTATGTACATCTCTGTGATGTGTTCTAATGAATTATAGGTTTTCTAAAGATTGATTGATAATTTGAAAAATAGACATTCTCTCAGTTTTTGCAGCATTAGTTTAGATGAAACATCCTGCATTATAACATTAACTTAACTTTCATTACCGTAATTCAACAAGGCAATTGCTATCATGCACAAGTATTGACACACAACGATTAGAATGAATAAGCTCATAAGCATCAATTTATGATGGAGGACTGTACATGAAATCATTATTAAAGTATCAACGGTAATGTTACAGAGCAAGTAACATACCGGCGTAAGCCCAAACAGGACTACAAGGACCTGATCCCTCAGTTTGTGGCGTACAAGCCGCACTACGTGGGGAACCTGATGTACAACGGGCGGCTCATCAAGGCCTCCGCCAACTACGGCTGCTTCGTCACCATCAACTCCTCCAACCCGGCGTCTGTGCACATTCCACACAGCATGCGCGTGAGTCACTTACATTTTCATCAAAAACTTTTGGCAAGTATACTGCTAGCTATACCATTAAATTCTGTGAAATTGGAACTTTAACTACTGGGGTTCATGATTAAATTGTATTTGGAATGCATTTCCTTCTCTGCCATGCAAGATGAAAAATCTCTAACTGTCTACATTATGATGACATATTTTTGTACCGTTTTCTATCATTGTTACACCGCTACTATAGCTACACACGTTTGTCTCAAACTGTGATAAGTCGTCTGAATGGACAACGCAGCACATAGCTGTTTCTATTGGTTTAAACATATTTTATTGCGATAAGTATATACAAATGGATTATGCAGCAGCCAAAATGCGATATAAGCATTTTCCTGTTTCTCTTGATTTTTAATAAGAAACCAGTTGCACCAGGTAGCCTGTATTGATGTCAGGTGGCCTGTAGGTGTCGTCGACTGGCGTCCGTGCTCGCTGGTGGTGCCCGACGTGCGGCGGATCATCGAGGTGCGACTCTACGGCGCTGGCTTTGTCCACTACCAGGTGTTCATGCAGAAACTCCACATCCTCCTACAGCACATCAACACTCAGGTATTGTCATAAGGCTAGTTTGTTTGTCATGCATGGATTTATCAGGTGATGATTGTACTTGTTAAAAAAGTTAGAATCTACAACAACACGGTGTGTCAGTCAACAACAACTGAAAGCATCAGCAGTGACATGTCAGATGAAAATACAGTACAATCTCCAGTGATAAAACATGCCAAATAACAATGGCCAGATTGTTGGTTTGGGTGACTAAAAACCTGTTCATAAATGACTTACACAAAATTTTATCTAATTAAACACCACTACCATTGAGTTCAATGTGAAAAATATGGTGCCATAGTCCATAGGAAAAGTTCTACTGTAATTCAACATCTTCAACATTGCTTGTGAGTCTCGAGCCTGTCATCACTGCCTATTTCAGCTGTCTCTCTCACCCCCCGTGTCCCTACGCTGTGTCTCCGCCATCCTGGACCTGGCCAGTGAGACGCTCCACGGCCAGCTCCAGCAGATCCTCGCCCTCCAGAAGCGCCAGCAGCCGCCGCTCACCCCCGCCCCCGCCTCAGGCACCGCGGTGGTGGCAGACAGCCAGGAGGCCGTGGTGGTGGGCGCGTCCCGCTCCACCACACCACACTCCACCGCACCCCAGCCCTACGCCTCCGCCACCCTGGTGCGAGGCAAGAGTGCGGGGTGAGTTGTCGGGGTCACACCATCTCCGCTCCCACACGAACCGGCACCGCCACCCAGCGGCTCGGCAACCGGCAGCAAGACGCCGCGGAAAATCTACAGCCGGCCACAGCTACACAGCTCCAGCAGTAAGTAGAGGAGGGCGAGATGGTGATGTTGATAGTATTATCTGATGGGATTATCATTATCCTCAGATATTAGGACAGGCTGCCAGGCTTCAGCCTCAAATTGAGGAATAATAAACTTGTCCAAACGAACCTCAAATTGAGGAAAAATTAAGGCCTTTCCAAATGAACTTATGGTTTGATTGATCGGTTGAAGCTTGTGGAACATTTTTAATGCGTATGCTTCTTTTACAATGACATGCATTTGAAATAGGCAATGGACAAGATGCTTTTGACATATAAAAATCAATGTTATAATACAATTCATAGTTTATGCTAGAGTGCACTATTGTGCAATTTGCACATCATTAGCCTAGAGTGTCCACACTTAAATGAATTAAGGAGGGACTTCATGTCCTGTCAAAAAAGCTGCTAAGACACTTGCTGCTGGCTGGATTTTAATTCTTGTTGAAAAATCCAATCATTTGAGCACAAATTGATTACACGGACTTCCCGCCGCTGAAGAGTTGACATGTTTGAGATTGTGACATTGTGTTGCTGCAGGCTGCCAGCTGTCCAATGCGGAGCTCACGCCCATGGAGCTGAAAGGCGTGGAGGAGAACAGCATCCTCACTGCGCTCAATGTGCTGCTCAAACCACGCGTGAGGGTCAGTAAAATATAGCATCTACCAGCTCTAAGTGTGAAATGTGTATACAAAATAGGCAAGAAGCAAATACTCACTGGTCTAACATGCCTGATGTGCTCATGAAATTTACAAATCTTTATCCCAGTATTCACAAAGCATTGTCATCTCTTCACATGACCTTGACCACATGTATGTGTTTGCAGAGTGAGTCCGAGGAGCAGCGGCTGAAGTCGATGATGCGTGACGCGTTTCCGAGCAGCTCGCGGCCCAAGTCCGGGCTGACATCGTACCCGCCCGAGCTGGTGGAGGCGATCGAGGACATGATGCGGCAGGAAAACCTCCAGCCCTCCAAGGAACTGCTCAATAAGGTGACCATCTACAGCAATTATGAGGCCAGCCTATTTCTGCAGTCTGCAGCAATCTTTTTTCTTTACCATTTGTATCCTTGATGATGTATGTATTTGTTTCTGTGTGTAGGTGTTACAGCTCCACTCCACCCTGGAGCAGAAGCAGGCCGTGGTCCTCACCGGGCTGGCTGGCTGTGGCAAGTCCACGCTACAAGGTGTTTCTTGTTGGCTCAACACGCTCCACAGCAAGGCATAAGGTAGGCAACCAGTCCAAACAGGGGCCTACTGTAGCTTAAGTTTGGTGGGCTTCAAGATGAGCTTGTTATTCCTCTATGGAACTTTTAATTGACATGCTTCATTTACACAATGACATACATTTGAAATAGGCAATGGACAAGATACTTTTGACATATAAAATCAATGTTATGTAATACAATTCATAGTTTATTCTTCAGTGCACTATTGTGCAGGAGAAAACATCATTGCCTAGTGATGACACTTTAATGAATCAAATAAGGGGACTTCATGTCCTGTAAGCTCTAAGACACTTGCTAAAATGATTTTAATTCAAAAGAAAAAAAGGAATCATTTGAGCACAAATTGGACGGACTTAACATGCCTGATGTGTTGACATGTTTGAGAATTTGACATTGTGTTGCTGCAGGCTGCCAGCTGTCTCATTACCTCTCACGCCCATGGAGCTGAAGGTTTGCAGGGACACAGCATCCTCACTGCTCTCAATGTGCTGCTCAAACCAGTTGATAGCTTTACCAGCAAGATGTGTCAGTGAAATGTAGCATCTACCAGCTCTAAGTGTGAAATGAGTGTATACAAAATAGGCAAGAAGCAAATACTCACTAGACCGCTAACATGCCCTGACTGCTCATAAAAGGTGTTACAAATCTTTATCCCAGTATTCTGAACAAAGCATTGTCATCACATGACCTTGTCATGTATGTGTTTGCAGAGTAGTGGCTGAAGTCGATGTGATGCGTAGATAAGCCCCGAGCTCTCGGCCCAAGGCCATCGGGCTGACAGAGAAAAACCTCCAGCCCTCAGGCCCGGCTGTTTGAAGCAATCATAGAGGACATGTAAATGCGGCAGGAAAACCTCCTGCCAGCCCTCCATACACATTTACATTGCTCAATAAGGTGACCATCTTATGAGGCCAGCCTATTTCTGTCTCAGTACTGCAGCAATCTTTTTCTTTACCATTTGTATCCTTGATGATGTATGTATTTGTTTCTGTGTGTAGGTGTTACAGCTCCACTCCACCCTGGAGCAGAAGCAGGCCGTGGTCCTCACGGGGCTGGCTGGCTGTGGCAAGTCCACGCTCTACAAGGTGCTCTCCAAGACGCTCAACACTCTCCACAGCAAGGCAGAGAGGTACGCAACCAGTCCAACACAGGGCCTACTGTAGCAAGTTTGGTGGGCTTCAAGATGAGCTTGTTATTGGCAGAACGTAATCAGTGATGTTCTTACACAATTCATCATGCAGCATAATGTTGAAAAAAAAACAAGTTCCAAGTTCCAAGTTTACCTTTTAACATTTGCATGACAGTGTTATTATGTTCCCATCATTTACTGCCTACCGGTATTCTCAAGTTGACACTCAGTGTGTTTTTCAGGGATATCAAGACCGACAAGTTGGAGGAAGAGCTGACACCAGAGAGGTCACTCAGGTCACAGTACACACAGAAACTCAAGGTTAGTGTCTAATCTGCTTGTAATCGATAGAAAATACGAATTCTTTATAATTACGTCTGGAATTCATCATATTAACCTTCTAGGCTAAGAGTGATGACGATTGCATTACACTAGAACCTCTCCGTTACCAGCACCATAGTGGTTTCAATAGAGTGATAGTCCTCGATGATCTCTGTCTCTTTATGAGGATTCGGGACCTTGCAAAATAGTTGTGCTTTTACTTCATAAAAAATAATTATTAATGAGAAATACACAAAGTGGGGAAATCTGTATTTTGAAGGTAGAATTAGTATTTGCGTATTTTGGATTGGAAATCTGTATTAATACCCGGCATATCTGTACTACTTGGCAGCCCTGTCTAAGCATCCACTGAGGAGTATCTATTAGTGTCAGCCATAACTGCAGTGTAGAATTTCTTGGTGAATGGAATCCGACCTTACAGATAATAAATGTGTATGCAGTATTTATATTGCTATACAATAACCATGTGGAATCAGTGTATATTCAATCAATCTTCTTAAATTATTATACTTAACATACTCAATTTATAGAATATATTTCGTATTGCTAGGACATGCAATGAGTCCAGCAATACATCCGTTGTCCCTCAGTATAATACTTGTTTAAATGGCCATATGATGAATGAACTTTACAATTTATGAATTCTCTGTGAGTATTGTAATAAAGTTAAGCATGATTGTCTCTTTAAGATTTCAAACATATGGCACTCATGCACTGTCCAGGCATAAAGAATTTTAATCAGAGGGTTTAGAGTTTTTCTGCTGTTAACATTTTACGAATTGGTGTACAAAAATCCAAAAAGATCTGTTGTTTTTATGAAATGTATTTGGAGATTGAAGAAAAGAGAGGTCTAGAGTTGTCCATTGAAGTTTTGTTTTGTTTAATCCTACTTGGTGCACTGAAGTTCATAGTAATGGAATTCGGACCTCTCACAGTTAACATATGTTTATGGAGTATATATATTGCTATACAAAAACCATGTGAAATCTGTGTATATTCAATAAATCCACTTAAAATATTATACTTAATATGCTAAATTTACAGATAATAATTTGTATATACTTATCTAAATGCCCAAATAATGAAGGAATTTTACAATTTATGAATTCTGTGCGAGTATTGTATTAAAATTAAGCATGATTATTTATTTAAGATTTTAAACATAATGCGCTCTATGACTGTCCTGACCTAAGGAGGTGTTGAGGTTTAAGAGATATAGCCCTCCCTATCAATAGGCCTAGGGAAAGAATCCTCTAACATCAATGTTCTGTTGATTAAGTACAGAGCATATGGTTTCATTTCTTTTTGTTTTTAATTTACTGCTAATATATCCAAAAATAAACCATCAAAAGAATTTTTTTTATTAATTTAAATTTCGAATACATAGACTCCTAATCAAAAATAAAGAAAAAAATATATTTTCATTTTTGATGAGTCTATGTACTCCAAATTTAAATTAATTAAAAAGATCTTTTAATGGTTTATTTTTGGATATATTAGCAGTAAATTAAAAACAAAAAGAAACCTCTAACATCAACGCTTACACTCAAGTCAATAGACCCCACCTTGTGTGTCGTTACCTGTTTTCAAGTCTGCTGGGGAGGGTCTCTCAGAGCGGTGGTCTTGATGGGAGGTTCTATTGTAGGTGTCAGCACGTCAAATGCTGGGCAGGTCTCTGAAAGTTATATATTTCATTTCTTTCTTGAGGAATGAAGAATAGATACTAACCTGGTAGGCATTGTTGTGGTATTCATTAGCAGAATCATTAGCTTCTGCGTACTTTTGTGTGCAAGATACAGGTACAATCATGCATTTACTTTGTACTACCTCTTTAGTTTGGTATTTTATGATGTCTAGAATGACCAGTTAACTGTCTGGGTTCTGTGTTTCAGGATGCCAATGAAGATGTGGGTATTTTATTGTTGTAAACCGCCAATTATCACTCAAACCATCATCCATATCCATGAAGCAATTCCACTGAAGCCATTGTCCAACAAAAGCATTGTGTGAAATAACTTGCACAATGCAATATTTTTCCATTAGAAAAGAATTAATTGTGTAATTCAATGTATGGGCAGTTTAAAATCCAAATTTTTGGAAATGTTGCTCATATATGGAAAAAAAAGTCACAGTTCTTCTATGTTCTAAATCTGGTATTTCCAGGAAAAATCAGGGACTGTGGAATTTGCTTCTTGGATTATTACACGTCAAATACTAAATTAATGCAATGATCCTATTTACAACATTCGTGTATCACGCAATAATCATAATATGAAATGTGGTAAATATTCCAACCAATGTTCACAGATCTGAATATTTGCTGCTGCTTTTTAATATTTCGATATTGCTTATCATTTCTAATGATAATTTCTATTACTATTTTTACAATACTAACCCTGCATTTGTACTTTCCAAGAATGAGCCTTATTTGAACCGGGTAATTTTGCCATTTTCTATGTAATATTTTTACCCTTTTTCCTTCTGTGTTGCTTTGTCCATTTGTATGGACTATGGCCATGAAGTTTTGCTTTTAGAATAGGATCCATTTTGCATTTTTATGCTGATACAATTTCATGTAGCTTTACTTGTTTGCGTGGTCTAGTAGGTCATATTTTATTTGCTTTTAAACATTGGAAAGTAAGCAGAGTAAGTGTGTTAGGTAGTACAATTTGATGTGATTACAAACAATGATACTGTCATTTCCAAAGTGCATAGATATTTTACCCATTTTTCACCTTTCAATCTGTAAACAGTGTTAATGATAACAATTTCAAAATAAACTCAATCATCTAGCTAGATTGCTATTTAACAAGTTTTAAGTCTGTAAATATAACTTATACATTTTGATATTCTTCAAATGACAAGACTCTGTTTATGTGCACTGCATTGTATATGTGTCAAATGTCAGATTAACAGATATGTTTTCTTAAGTTATCCTGCACTTTGTTATGTTCGCACCAATAATATTACGTTATATCCCATAGATCATCAAACAAGCAGAAGCCGCCCAGGCTCGTGCAGGCTCAGATCAGGGCATCAAGTCTCGCGGCAAATGGCAGAAGGTAGGTTGGGAAAGGGGCAGTGGGAAAGGTTCTGGAACTGAAAGATTACAGAAAGATTGATAGAAATAGAAGGTATAGATCCCAGATTGTTGTTTTTTTTTGCAAGCTCTAGGTCCACCAGCACATGTCAGTTTCAGCTGGATTGTGTGAGAAATTTTGCGTGTTGATATATGCAGTGTACTATGCACTGTTTGCTTCTTTTCTTTTTTTTGAAAATTGTCACTTCATATCATATTATTTTAAATGAGTGGACAAACACTCTATCAATGCTTAGTGGCATATGAATTCATTATCTGAATTTTCAAAGTACAAATGTACATCATTTTACCATGTAGTTAAACATGTGATTTGTGACTTAACTAAGTCTTAAATTATAAAGGCTTGGTTTATCAATTACATCCCATATTATTATCATTTTTAAAGAGCAAATAACATTGCTCAAACAACAAAAATAAATGGCTGATATGGCCCTAGTATAGTATTTTTCTACTATGTTGCATTTGGAATTTTTTTGTTTCATTTACCTTATTTGTGTGATTTATTTTACCATTATTATTTTGTGATAACTCAAGATTAGAGCTTGGTTGGTGTTTTGTATCTTGTATAATTATTATGAGTTGACATATATTTTTTATAATTACACTTTAAAGATTCAGGACAATGGTGATTCCAAATTAATGAAGGTAAATTATTTTTAGCTGCTTTTTCTTGGGTAGGGATCGTTGAATCATAAGCAGATCCAGGGGGCACAGAGGGCATAGATGCATACAAAACCAATGAAATCCACGGTTTGTGCCCCTCTTTCTGAAAAAAACCCTGGATCTGCTAGCATAAATGTGTCAATTACAATAAATAAACTTTTCTCTAGGAATTGATTAAGAATTGGGTCACTGTAAGTGTGGTTTGCTTCTAACATACATTTTCTGTTGATAAATTAAGTGGTTAATTTATCTTCCTATTTGTAATGTTTTTTAGGCTAAATTGAATTTGTCTGTTAATTTTTCTATTCTGAACTGTGTGCCAGACTTCGAACCTAAAATCTGTATTTTCACTGTAATCACATGTATAATGGACATGGCTTTAATTCCTAATATTAATCCTGCACCGTCTACATTGTAAAAACTAGTTTGCACTGTAATTTTTCATCAAATTGAAGACAAAGAAAATGCCCTTGTTTATCACTGGGTATTTTTGATGCTTGAAGACATTTGAAAAAAAAAAATCTTTGTATGAAATAAATATTGAATCCGATATACAGATGTTAAGTGGCATATAACAGGGTCAGGATTAGCCACTATTGACCAGTAAAAACTTGTGGTAGACGAGTAAGAAGTTTTAGCAACTCGGTGTAGAGTTTGTGCAAGGAGGACAAGTACGTTTTTTGCACGACCAGTAGATATTTGAGGGTTACTTGTCCTGCTGACGAGTAGCAATTTCCTACCTAATCCTGACCCTGAATATACTTCAAGATAAGCATGCTATGAATTTTTATGAATTAAAAATCTATGAAATGAAATTCATAAAAATTTTGGACAAACATACTGATAAATGCCCATAATAGGTTGCTGTCATGGTCATGTAAGTTGCAAGTGCATATTGTAGGTGGGCCGCATGACAGGCATCATCCATCAGATTCAGCAGATGGTGGAGCAGGAAAAGCCGTTCTTCCCCAAGGTCGACCTCCATGTCATCTACCCCAACATCTTCTCCCATGAAGAGGTAATAATGATTAATTTACAACTATAGCATAGTAGTATCATGTAGACAATAATGTTCTCAAACAATAACAATGTGATCAGCAATAGCTTTAACTCCCAGAAATGAAATATTCGTATTGGAGGACTTAAGTCAAACACTAACACCAAAAGATGTGGCCGATTACTCATGAGCAAACTCATTAACCATATGCAACAAGTCAAAGAGGTGCAGTGCTGGTCTGATTATGCAAACATATTAGTCTAGTTCTGACAAATCGTGTTAAAAAGCTTTGAATATGAAGAACAAAACAAAAGCCAGGTTGCAATACCCCGTTTGTGCCACCAGCTGTACGGGCACCTGTCGGGAGGCGGGGTGTGGCGTCCCGGCGTGCTCTCCTCCGCCCTGGACAAGGCGGCCACCCAGCACCAGGCGGGGGAGGCCTGCCTCGCAGCCCAGCAGACCCCGCCACCGTGGGGGGTGAGAAGGCGGGGGCGGGGCGGTCCGCCGGCATCAGGAAGTGGGTGGTGCTGGACGGTGAGCTGAGCAGCGCGTGGACGGACAGCCTGAGCAGCCTGCTGGGGCCGGGGCTCAGCAGCGGACAGAACGTCAGCCTACCAGGTACACAATGTCATATGATAGGTATTCACTTACCAGCCACTAACTTTCTCAGCAGCAGCCAGAATGTTACATTACAGAACGTCAGCCTACCAGGTACACCACAGGCACGGGCTCGCTGCTGTTAGAATGTCATTTCTCCCCAGTTTGCCGTTCATTCTCGATTCTGATTGGTTAAGAGCCGTAGGAGATCAGGTTATCTCCCTACTTTGTGAACGATAAACACAATCAAGTTAGATAATTCTGTGAAACTGGGGAGATAAAAAGGCAATGGTCTGTTTTAGTGTTGAGATAACACTAGCTATGCACTTGTGGTGTCTTAGCCTGCTCGAGTGAGCGTTAGCAAACAAGAGCGTGCATGCTAGTGTTATCTCAACACTAAAACAGACCATTACTCTTATAATCATAGGTATTCACTTACCAGGCACTAACTTTCTCAGCAGCAGTCAGAATGTCACATTCCCAGCCGTTTTACGTTTTCTGAGGTACAAACTTACTAGTGTTGTCTTGGCCATCAAAGTAACTTGATTCATGACACAATACCATAATTAATATATAGACCACACCCACCTGGTGTTTGACCTCTGACCTCTTACAGACCACACCCACCTGGTGTTTGACCTCTGAGCTCTTACAGACCACACCCACCTGGTGTTTGACCTCTGACCTGTTACAGACCACACCCACCTGGTGTTTGAGCTGTCTGACCTGTCGTCGGCGTCGCCTGCCACCCTGGGCCAGGTTGCTGTCATGCATGTGGGCGCGGGAATCGTGGAGTGGAAGGCGCTGGTGGAGACTTGGATGATGACAGCCAAGGAGAAATGGGTGCTCAATACGCTCACGTAGGTTACATTGCAAATATCTTCAGTACAGTGAATGTCCTCAACAAGGAAACCCAATTTGCAGTCACAAATCCTTCCATTGTAGAGGGTTTATGTTGTTCAGTATTTCCATTATTCAGTCTTCCGTTGCTGAGGATATTCACTGCACACACAATTGTAATCATCAATATGTAGAAATGAATATCTAAAACTTAAAAGTAAAACCCACTTATATGGGTTCCATTATACTTAGGTAACACTGTAACACTGTTGTGTGGTTTCTGCAGCATGCAGATCCTGCAGGGTCTGGTGAGCTCCACGTTTGCTGAGACGGTGTCGTGGCTGGAGAAGGAGGGGGGGTGCAGGGTCTGGACCGGTCTGTGGAGCCCGAAACAGCCACGCGCAACCGCATCGCCACAGGCATCAAACAGGTACCGAAACAGTCATGTAAAAAGCGCATCTTCAAGAGTGTGAAGAATAGATAATAGCAAATGTCATTACTAGTGAGTTGTCAATATAAACACACATGCATCTCCTCATGCAAAAGCTTGCTACCTACATTCACCAAAGCTGTAGTTAAAATACCATGGATGTTTAGCATATGAACCACACACTGTGTGCTGAAGTAGCTCATGGCCCAGGTTGTCGGCTTTCTGTATGTTGGTGCTCATTGCAGGTGGAGTCGTTCCTGCTCATCCTGAGCTCCATGCTTGAACGTCATTTCTCACGGGCAGAAAAGGAGCAGGAGATCAAGCAGAGCCTGGCCAAGAACGGTGGGACACTTCTTTGCCATTTCACTTTTTTTCACTCAAAGCATTCAAGCTTGTTTTTTTAGATATGGAAGTTTTAAACCATAACTGATATTGTTACACAACCATTTTCGTTCATGGAATAAAGCGTAAATGTTTATGCTATAATGTAAATGGCGTATCACATAACCATTTTATTAGAGAATTATCATAAATGTTGTTTGCAGAGTTGATTGAGATATCTGCTGGAACTTGGCGTCATAAAAGTGGGTTATAATTAAGTTTTTATGACACTTGTTTTTCTTGTTTTGTTTGTATTATGACTAAGCTAGGATCCCAATTTGAAGATAAACTATATAATTTTAACAAAATGAATACAAGGTTGTATGGCTGGAAAAATATGATATACCTAGCACATGTATATAATTTACCAGAACTATTATTTGACAAAAAAACAAACAATTTTGAGAAGTATAAACTCATTCTTTTACATTATAAGAAATAGCAATACACAGCATAAATGAAAAATAACTGTTGAAATGATATCAAGATTATGTAAAAAGTAACATCTATAGTCGTCTAATACTCTAAACCAATTCAATCCTCGCCTTTAGTTTATAAATTGTAAAATTTATTCATTGCTTGTGTTGCTGAACATGAATAAATATAACATTCTTTATAAAAAAAAAAAAAAAAAAAAATAGATTAGTGTAAGTCAATTTGATAAAAATCAACAGATTTCACATCACAATCATTTAGCAATATAAATATAGCACTGAGGACAGATATATGTGAAGTCCAATTCCATTAGCCAAGAAACTTGATGTCCATGTAATTTATGAAATGAAATCTATAACTCTTCAATGGACGCTTAATAAGACCTCTTTTAAACTGTATAATACATGACTCAAATACTCCACATAGTGAGATTCAAGTCCATAGAAGAAGTATTCAAAGCTGATAGATTATAAACTTAACTACATATCTGTATACAATGTCTACAATAATTTTTGTGCTTTTTAATATTTAGTGCGCTGTACACTCACATGTGGTGGTTCAACATGAGCTTTCAAACATCATTGACGTCAAATTGAGCTCACTAAAGTTTAGACCATTACCTATTCTTACATATAGACTCTACAATCATGATTTCGCTTTCTAATGTTTAGTCCACCATGCACTCACATAGTCCAGGACAAACCAATCATACACACATAATGTGGTGTACATTAACAAACCTTGGAGCGCATAATGGATTGAATATTAAAAGCAAATTTTCTTTCTTTCGACCATCATTTACATCAATTTGAGCTCTCTAACATTTAGACCATTCCCTCCTTTTAGAAATAAGTGCAAGTCCATAATTTATACAGATGATTACTTTAATCTGCATATCAAATAATGTGAAAAAGAAGCGTAGTTAAGAAAGAGCACATTGAACAGTTTATATACTCATCAGAAACATGTTACTACTGAGGTCTGTCTCCATAACTCAAGAAATAAATGATTAAGCTCTCTCAATTCAGCCCAGTGTATACACTGATGCTCTATGGACTCCCTAGACCTCTTTTCTACTTCTCTCCTGTAAATTCTGACGTTAAAAACTCAGTTCTGTTCAAATTGACTCAACTTTATAAGTTAATGCAAAAACATTTTCTATCATAACTAAAAAATTGGTAATGAATATGAATATAAAAATTATAGGAACAGAGATGTGACCTTATATTTTTTTTCCTGTATTTTTACGATTTTTAAAACTTGTACTTTTTTTTCTTAAAATACCGATGTTTTTGCTCGCAAATGGGCGCAGCCATTATTAAATGTACTTGATTGAACTATGCATCATGTAAACAAGGCTTTCACCGGCTCGCAAAAATGTACTCGATCTAAATGATGTGCTGTAGTAGGTGAAGTCTCAATCAGCGAGGCCCAGTTTGTGCGTGCTGTCTCTTGTGCGGCAGACAGCCTCGATGAACGAGACTAACAGTTTCTGTTGGTTGTCGTAATGTGCACAATGCACCTGCACCTGCAACAAGACCTGTCAACGGTATATGAAAGTGAAACTGATAGGAATTATTAAAAATTAATGAATTTGTGGGTTCTCCAGTAACGTAATGGTGCAAAAATACAGGTACAAGTATTCAAGAAAATACAATGATATCATTGCATCGAAAAACGGTGTGCATCATAAGCCATTCAACACCTTGAGATCCAAACTGTTCAAGCCCAAAGCTCAGGCCCAAAGACAAGTCTGACCCACTAAAGAAGTGTGGTGTAGTGTACTGCATCACCTGTCCTCAGTGTAAGGAAGAGTATGTTGGTGAGACTGGAAGAAATCTTGGCACAAGAATGACAGAACACTTTGACAAGAACAACTTGGAGTCCGCCATACAGATCCACACCAGCAAAACTGGAAATGTGATTCCTAAACAAGAGGTGAAGATCATTGGACAGGAAGAGAATTGGAGCCGAAGAAAAACCCTTGAAGCCCTGAAGATCGCCGAACGCAGACCAAAGCTCAACCTGAACCAAGGCAAGGCGGTCCCCCCAGTTCTGACAAGACTTCTTCACGTGACTGGGAATTCCACCCATCACGTGACTCAACGCGGAAGCAGAGTGCAAAACAACAACATTCTTCGCACTTTGCCATTGAAGCCTGATGCAGGTGGAACATCCACCGAAACGTCGCTTCTAGACGAACAGAGGAGCATCTGAGTAGGGTTTTTTCTTTCTATTATGATGAATCCAGATGCTAAGAAATCACTGCTAAATGATAGTCGCATTTAAGATTTTATAACATTTTTTATATTTTTTATTAAGATTTTTTCTTGAAAATTAAGATTTTTCATGGTTGTGATTAACATTTTCAACGCTGACGGGTTCACATCTCTGTAGGAATAAAAAGCTATTTTATAGCAGTAAAAATAAGGAAAACAACTAGACATCAGAATGTCACTATGAAGAATTTATCATGTACAAAAGTCTTCTCCAAACATGTTAAGAAAATGTCACAGTAATTCACCTAAAACTACTTAAGTAAGGATTTCCTTTGAATAGTTACTTTTGCATGAGAGTCTTATGTTTGAAATTTTAAATATAATCGGGGCGGTAGAGTATGCGTTAAAGGAAAAATACAACAGCAATATTAATATCTTTCTTTCTATTGTTTTTTTTCAGGCTTATGAAAAGACTTGAAAAATTAAAAGAAAATATCACTTTCTACTTTTTTAAATACCTCATCATGTTTTCAGATCAATTAGAAGAACAGAACGAGACCAGCAACAACCCTGCGGGAGTTGGACGGCTCACCCCTGCGACCTCCACGTCAGAAACAGGTATGCAATACAACATATAAAAAAAACTCATTTATTATCAGACTAACTCATACTACATTCTTTGCTAGTAGTACTATAGTCACAGTTAAAGTAAAATCAGTACAAAATAAAGGCATAAAATCCCATGCTCCAGGCCGTGGTCATGCGGCGAGCCGGCGCGACGCGGCAATCCGCGTGTCCTCCGTGCCGCGACCCGAGGACCTCATCGACAACTACATCCCCATCATCAAGTGCATGTTCACCTTCTCTTACATCTGGGGTTTTGGCGGCAGTCTGCACGACTCGTGAGTCACCGACACTTTGTGTTTCTACAAATGTATCTTTAGTCTGGGTTACATTATTTATTAGTAGACAAATAAATATGATGTAGATTTTCAAATCTAAGCAACTGGACTTGAGACATGCTGAGGATTTTCATTTGACCTGATAAAGGTCCCAAAACGGGGCGAAGTATCTAAGATTTGACACACTTCAAAATTTATCATCATTTATTTGTCTACTTTCAGTTAATTCAACATGGAGGCATTGTTGTTGGGTTTTTTTTGGTGAAGAACTGTAATGCAGTTCATTTGCAGTAGTCTTTTTATGTACTTAAAAGAATTCATGAATTGATTTTTGACAAGTCATTTAGACTTTCTTCAGAGTCGATGACATCCTCTCATCTTTTGTCAAATATTTAGTTCTAAAGTAAAAATCTTGAATGTCTTAGCAAGAGTAGACAATACTAGACATGTGGCAGTATAAACATTTGGTGAAAACATCTATGAATAAGGCAATGGGTGTATTCATTGATTTATAAATGCCACACAAAAAAAAAACAAACTAGAAATTAATACAAGTTAAGCCTGGTTTTGTTGCCTGCAGGTGGCATGGCCGTTTTGATGAGTTTGCCCGAAGCTCCTGTCAAATGCTTCACAGCCCGTGACGTTTCCACCGTTTGGCACAGTGTTTGAATACTGGCCTGACTGTACAAGGGGCGTCTTTGTGCGATGGTCTGACAAAAGTGTGGAGAAGGTCCGCAACCTCCCAGCTACATATGTTCTAACACCAGAGGTATGGTGCTTGAATTTTATCTTTTAAGTTGGAAAGTTTTCTATGACAGATAATACCGTATGAAATCTACTTGTGGACAAGTTCGTAAAAGATTTTTACTTTGTACATCCCGAAGGCCATTATTACAGTACGCATCCTCCCAGCTACATATGTTCTAGTACCAGAGGTATGGTGCTTTAATTTATTTTTTAAGTTAGAAAGTTTGCTATAGCAGACAATACCATGTGAAATCTACTTGTGTACAAGTTTGTAAAAGATTTTCACTTTGTATTTCAGTACGACCGTTACCTGTACGTGGCTGACCTGCTGCTGGCCACCGGTCACCCCGTACTGCTGGCCGGGGACACCGCGGTGGGGAAGACAGCGCTCGCAACGGTCAGTGTGCAATAATAATAATAATAATTATAAAATATATTTATAATGTGCCCCCATCCACATAATGATCTAGGGCGCTAACAATAATAATAGTGATAGAAGAACATGACTTCAAATATAACTGACAATTTTACAAACAGGTTTTCCCTAAGATTACATAAAACATACATTTATTGGTAAAAACACGACACTCCTACTGCTGCTAAACAAATGGACATTTTGATCTAAAATATCAAATGTATTTACTGCCTTGTCATTTGAATGTTGTACAGTAACATGGTATGACGACCACATCGGACGATATGTATATGAAATTGTCTTGGCACAATTGAATAAAATCTCCACATTCAGTGCTAGGAGAGCTTTCAATGACGCTGCAGCCTTTGTTTTGGACTGATGAAATCCATTTCTATCCACACACATTTAGCACACATTTAATGCACACTAAACTCACATTCAACACACACCATGCATTACCTGTTTCTCTGATCTGCCCGTATCCTCTTCCAGCATGTGATCCAGCAGAAGCACGCATTCACGCGGGTCGCTGCCGATCACCCCGGGGCTCCGCGCGTCACACCTCGCCTACGCGATGCGGTACCCGCTGTCTGGCACCGACACCTCCGGGGGCGTGGATCTGCCTGGTGCCAGCGGAGGTCAGCAGAAACCCGGGGCCGGGGCCAAGGCCTCGCAGAAACACCTCTTCTTCCTGGACGATCTCAGTGCAGCCTCTACTGATGGAGTCACAGGTATGGACTTAGGTCACGAGGCGGACATCTTGATCCCTGAACGACAAATGCTACTTGGGAGAACATTCTTAAGACGGAAAGAAATTCTTAAGACGGCCAATGTTTGAGATAACCAACTAATATATGTTCATAATCATCAAAATAGTTATGTGGTTGAATGGAAGGGAAACTAACATTGAGAAAAACCGAAAATTTGAGATACCCCGGTAAGCAATATTGAGATAATCAGGTTAGTAGAGTTTTGGGAATGTACGGTGAGTGTCTGGCTGAGTGGCTGGCAAATGTATGGTGTGTGTGATGGGCGCGGTATGCATGAGAGATCGGTAGAGCTAGAGAAACTGAAACTGCCGCTTATTGAAAATATGGAAATACCAACATAAGAACTAAAATATCACGAAATCCTAGTGTGCGCTACATTTTAATATCCAATAAACCAAGAGTATTTTTACCATCCATTGTAAGTGGCCGAGTAGTTGTGTGCTTGTGTTGCATGTACACTTCTATATGTTGGAATGCTGGCGTGCCATTAAATGATTGATGAAGGGTTTTAATTCTGGATGCTTAGAGTGGTTTCATGAAATGATTAACGCCGTAATGAGTGTGTGAGTGATGGTGTGTGTTGCAGGCAGCTGTGTCTGTGTGAGCGTGTGAGTTATTGTGAAAGAAGTGACTCGGTTCAATAATCAGATACAAGTAGTATCATGCATGTGCCACAACTGCCTATAAGGAAAGATTCGAGGATCAAGGTTGGTGATAGAGAATGCTTCAGAAATAGTAACATACAGTGGCAAGGGATTAATCCAAGGGACGATTTCCAATGTGGCCAAGTATGAACGCTTCTTAGCGATCGTAGGGAGGTTAGCTCAACTAGTTAGAGCGCCTGCTTGACACATAATGACTGGTCTGGTGTTCGAGGCCACGGCCTTCCAAATCTTTACGGGGTTCCTCAAAAATTTCACGCTATGTGTTTGTGTTTGCAGGCAGCCAGCCGTGCCTGGAGCTGGTGCGTCAGCTGCTCACGGAGCGGACGCTGCACGACACGGAGCGCCACGTCTCCCACAACCTCCACGGCCTCGTCAACGTGCTGGCCGCAACCACACACCCCGGACTCATGGGTCAGTAACACACACCCCGGACTCATGGGTCAGAAACACACACCCCGGGCTCATGGGTCAGTAACAGCATGCATGCAGCAGTCATTGAAATTGAGAAGCATATAACTAAATACACTATGGACCATTAGTAAAACAAGCTGTAAAATTACCACTAGAACACAATAATTCGAATTCCGGATCTAAAGGATACCTGCACACAATCGACTTGAATGAATTCAATGAGTCCTAACAAATACACAATTGTATGCACTAGATAGTCCTGAATTAATGAATAAACGTTGCTGTTGGTATTGGACCATCGTAAGATAGTTACTGTATGCTACCCACACACAGTTATCATTATTACCTTTAAGTTTGATCATGTACAACGAGCAAAGCAAACCCATCCGCTTGGCCTTCTCAAGTGCATCCTCTCCCTGGTTGTCAGGTTCTGGTTACGGCCAAGCGAGCCACCCCGTGTCGTCGCGGGTGACGCGGCGCTTCGTCACCATCACCATGGCGATGCCGGACGAGGCGACGATGCACACGATCTACTCCACACCACTGCAGAAGTGGCTGGAGGAGTTCCCCAGCCGCAGCGTGGAGCACCACTCAGAGTTCGCCAGGGTAGGGGGCAGTGGTCTCGCTTATCCTGATCTGATTGTGTTTTGTTTTTAAAGTAGAGTTTTGTACTAAAGTGAACAATTGTTTGAAATTTGTGCCTCTCAGACATTTTCTGTTATATAATGAACATTTTATTTAGTCAACCTGAATGGCTTACATGTTTTATTAAACAATATATACAATTGGATAAGGCAAATAGCTAAACTGAGATACACACCTTCTCAACAACAAAAAATAAGAAAGCACGGCTTGCTACTAACACTAATATGTCAATATGAAAGAATTATTGTTGTTTAAAAAGAAAGAGTTTCAAACTTTGATATTAAAATCAAACAGTAACAGAAATTCTTCTACAGGGTTAGTAGTTGTTGAATGTTGCCATGTAAGCCGTGTGTGTTGCCAGGCGCTGGTGGCCGGGACGCTGTCCATGTATTCTGCTGTGCGTGAGCATCTGCCGGCCACGCCTGCCCGGGCGCATTATGTCTTCTCACTCCATGATGTGGGGCGCATCGTGGAGGGAGTTATGCTCATGTCACCGCGACAGAAGATCAAACCCACGCGCAAAAGTGAGTAAAGATTAATGTGCTTGTACAAAAATTGTGTGAGATGTGTTTTTGAGCCACAACCTTCAAGGAAAAGTGAGTGAATGAATTGTGTATTTTAATCAGCCAAATTGACGCAGATAGAATTTTTGAGGACAGTCATCTTTAACCATAATACTGTATATATGCAAAAATATCTTAGCCATATTTCCAATACAATCTTCATCGGAATATATTTATTCTTTATTCTGGAAGGTTCAGATTGTAGAATGCAGTTGTGTCCTTCAAATAATGACAACGTCTCATGACGCATGACAACTTAACCACTTTGCTTATAGACTATTTCGTTAATTCATTTTTGTCAATAAAATTTATTCAGGTTCTTCAGAATCTGAATCTGAAGTCTCACCAACACCTCCCCAATGTAATACAATAGTATTAAGAAATATAGATATAAGACTTAATGTTCTTGTTATTTTTACATATTATATTAATAATTTATTAATATATTATAATTTAATAAATACTACAATAAAATTTATACAACTTTATTATTCTGACTTTTATTTTATAATATTGCTGATATGTTTGAATTTTGTAAACATCAATTTTGAAAGTAACACTTATTTACATTTTATTATATACCTATTTTTCAATACATCGTTAATACCATCACTTCTAGTTCTTTAAAGTTCAACCCTTAACCAATATTCAATTTTAATATGAATTAGATATAAAATGTCATCAAATTCATTTTCCTGATATATTTAGCTGCAAAGAAAAACGGTAAATTAAACTCCACTTTTGATTTTACATGAGTTGATGTTAAGTTATATAGCTTTGTTTGTAATATTTAATTACATTAATGAAGTGATCAACATCCTTTTTTTGTTCAATTTACATGTATGTATTAACACTAATATCAAATTCTTTAGTATCAAATTCAAAATAAAATAACCATTGATATTTTGAAATTGGAATGAAAAAAAAAAACAGTTTTGTCTATGGTTTTGATTAAATAATGAAAAATAATAAGGTATTTCTATTATTGGAACAAAACTTATGCGTTTGAAATACTACAGTCTGTCTTACTGTTATTTTCAATAGGTAAAAAGAAAAAAATGTCTGCCAAAAAGAGTAAGCAATAACTTTTTAAAAGCAAGCTATGTATACGATTTTATAAGATTTATATATATAAGATTTTATGTTTATGATTTCTATATCTCATATATTTCTACACCCTTAGTGTTGAATGAAACATACCTATTAAAATACTAGGTTTCGTCACCAGAAATGGTAACAACAGAAAAACATTTGAATCTAGACTCAACATCCATCTTTATTGCATCTATATACTGCAAGGATGTGGCAAACAATAATGGTATTGAATATTAAGGATAAGGATATGGACCATTTTCAACCTTACATCACATTTATTTTTTTTCTTCATTTTCAAGCACTTAACTTTTTTAACTGTTGATTATGCCAAGAAGACCATATTAAGAACTTAGGAAAAGTAGTAATTACTTAAAAAGATGTGGTTCTCTTTGATGAATCAAACCACATTTGCAGATCTTAATTAATACAAATCTAACCATATTCGCAGATCTTATATAATAATTAATACAAAATATTATTTTCTGTTGTAAAAGGCTAATCTAATTTATATGCTGACTCCTGCGTGTTTGTAGAACGGGAACTGGAGGAGAAAGAGAAAAAAGAACAAGAAGAAGGTATATCATAGTCAAGCCAATTGTTGCATTTTTAACATATTTCTTTGTGTTGTTTTTTCTCTTAATAATTGTTAGAACTTTTTATTAAGCACAAGGTCTACAGAGTTTGGAGGACACCACCACATTCCCTAACATTTTGTGGAGTGTAGCAGAAGCGATATCATCATCAGATTCTACTCCGCAAGTCCAACGTATCATAGATCTGTCCGCTGAAGGTGTCCAGCAGATGTTGAAATTGGATTTGAAAATTTAGTATAGTTTTCCCTGCCATCTTCAGAGGCAGCTCGTCGTGAGGCGGCTTTGGTGGAAGAAACCGTCGCTCCGATGATGCGAGTGATCGCACGACTCTGGTGTCATGAGACCACGCGTGTCTTTGCTGACAGGATTGTCAGTCTGGAAGGTGAGGAAATTGCAAAATACATGTACAATCAAACCTGTGTGAATGACCATGGCTTACTGCCATATGCGATATTTTTCCATTTCCTCATGAATGATTGCTTTATATTCTACCTGTATTCAAATATAACCTGTGTAACGCGACCAACATCCATCTATTTCATTGCATAATTGGTCTTAAAACCTCTGTTGGATGACAATCATCTGTTGACAATTGTTAACTATTTTGACCATTTCTTGTGCAGTGTTACTGTGCACAAGAAATGGTCAAAATAGTGTATCAATCAATCAGTGTGATTGTTGTAAGTCGGTTAAGAAGGCTTATACGTTCACTTGTGCTATGGTGGAAGTTCTCACTTGTGTGTGGCTGAGTGACTGGCTGCCAACTTAAACCCCATCTATCATAATTTAATGTCGTGGATCAACGGCTGTCTACAAAATATACAGTAACACAATGGAGTATTCATTATATACTATGCACAACGAGGCATTTATTTATAAGTCCACAGATATCATAGGATTGATTCTTACCTTCCACATTAGATGTGGCGTGGTTTGCGATGCAGCTGGAGTCGGTGGTGGTCAAGCACCTGTGTACGGCTGCGACCGGCTGGCAGGACGACGTCATGTCACAGGTCAGGGCCATAATGTACTCATAGTGACAATGGAATGACTCAAAATCTAACGCTGATAATATCCTTGTCAGACTTTCACTGATAGCTTTCCTTGGCAACTTTTTTTATCAATCAATCTAAATATAACATGTTTTCATAACACTTGAATGTTCGAATGCTAGATTGTATCTTATTACTTCTTATGAAGAACTTGTGTTGCTAATTATAGACTGAAAGCATGGCCCAAACTGGAAGCATATTCCAAGAAGAAAGTCTGACGGTGGCTACAGGCAGCCTCACCAAGGCGACTGTGGGGAGTGCGGGGGCCACGCCGCCTCCCGCCGGGCTGCCGTCCCCCACCGAGAGTGAGGTGAACCTGCCACCCACCCCCACCCCCACCCCGGGGTCAGCCAGACAGAGCTCACACATCCGGACACTCAGACCCCAGGCACGGGGCTGCCCACCAGCGCACATGAACTGACGCAAGCCAACGTGCAGATGATAGTGGTAAATGGAGTATTTGTTTTGTTCTGTTTAGTGATTAATGATTAAATCATCTGTCAGATTAAAATGAGTTGCTCAATATTCATACCATCGATTGATGATGTCACTGATGATGAAGTCACATATGATAATGTCAATGTCTCAAATGTGACTGACTGATGTCATATGAAATGTGAACAATGGCAGCATTTAACTTCGCAGCATAGAAATTGAGAGAAATACAGAGCTAAACAGCTGTGAATAACAAGTCTTTGTTTGCAGTCTGGCTCCTCGCTGCAAGTGCCGGGACACCGACCGAAGATTCCCCCGCTGATTCCGGGGGGCAGGAGGGAGAGAGCCGCCTGACGGTGGAGGGTCCATCGGCGGAGGGGTCAGAGGAGGGGTCGCGGGAAGACGTGGCGACGACGTCCCAGTCGGGGTTCACCACGGAGGTGGAGGACGAAGACTCGGAGGACAGCGAGTCGTCATCCAGCTCCAGCGGGTCCTCCAGCAGCGGTACGTTATATTACTGACTTTGTATATTACTTGACTTGTATTGTAATACTGACTTTTCCAATAGCTGAATGGCAAACTGTATTGCAAACATCTGATTTATGATAATGTATAGTATCATACTTGGTATATTTTATATTATATATATAGTGTAACCTGTTGGGAATATAGTAGGCTCATTACAAGGCATTTGTCAAAACAATGTGATGCCATCTCTTCTATCATGATTTTGCTCTCGTAATTGGAGAATGATTTTGCTTCCGTTGTTGATTTCAAAAGAAATCTGATATGCACCAAAAACTTAAACATTTACTTAGGCATTTAGTATGCTCTTTTGAATTAGACCATATACAGTTAAACATGATGTATAGTGCTGATTATGTTTTAGTTGTAGAATTTTTTTAAACATGCGTCACTTAAATGAAATCTGCTCAGCGGAACAGCAAAGCAATTTTACTGAATTTATGCAATTTCATTGACCTATCCACATTTGTAGGAGCTTGCATGTTTGGTAGGCGCAGCAGATGCTTGATCGCGATCATTGTAGAGATACTACTTTTGTAATTGAAATTCCACATCTAACTAGTATTCTGAATAGTTGTACATAATTCAGATACTTTTCTTCAATCTCATGTTTTCCATACATCAACATATTATGTGACCTTTTGATTACTGTAGCTTTGTTTATTTTAGAAAGTTCATTGATGTACAGTGACCAGGCTAAATTATGACTTTCACATGTCTAATTATCATCGATTGAATAATAAATGAAACACATTCTCCAGTCTGCTTAGTAACAGTGTATTTCAGGACCAAAAAGAAAAAGAAAGGTTCCAGCAGCAAGAAAGGAAGACCAGACGTTTTTGCGATCAAAATCTCGCTCGTCAAGGGGTACTCCATTCATAAATGTGTTCTGTTTCTGATTTTATTCATATTTTGTTTTGAATTTCACCGTTGTGTCAAAATGTTGCATTAGATTAAGGCCACTATATCCAAATCCTTGAGATTCTTGTCAAATATGACAATATTTTTGCCATATTGAAACTATTCTCTCAGACTCTGCGTCCCTGCGTTCGAACCATGGTCCAACAACACCAGGAGCCAACAAGCTCATCAGTGGTAAGTGAACTGGAATGTTGTTATTTTCCCACTAGAGTTGTTCCTCAAGTACAGTACATGCAAGTACAGCGATTTGCTGTACTTGGCCTCAGACTCAAGTACATTTGAATAAGATCAAAATCTACTTGTACTTGGACTCACGTACAACCCAAAAAAGTACTAGGTACTTGCAAGTGCAAATTTCAAGTACAGTGTTTTATTTACACATTTCCTTGAAAATGAGACGGAATGGTACTTCTCTATTTGACAAGTTTAGTAAAATGTGTAAGAAGTTGCACACTGTCACTTTGTACATGGATTCAAGCTCATATGCAAAGTACTTGGAGTGGACTTGAGTCTGCAAATGTACTTAGGCACCACTCTGTTTCCCACTTGTGCTTCATAGATTACCATCCAGGTGTATATGCCTGCCCTCTGCATAATTACACTTCTCTTAGCAGTTACATACAGTTACAGTTAGGTACAAATTCCCACTTGTGTATTTCCTCCACACAATAAACTAACGATTATCACTGTAGAAACTAATCCTTTATTCCCATCTTGATGTTGTAAATCATGTACATAAAAACTTTCGTATTTTGTTGCAATATCAGATGAATGTTTACTAATCAGTTTCATACTTACATATAATAATTCATGTAAATTGAAATTTTTTCTAGTCTACTATTTTATGCTACAAAATCATCCATTCGTTTTTTTTCTTTTCAATTACTATTTTTAATGCTGACAGAAGAGGAGTTAGTTATTGGCACTTCCATGTCCAATAATTCCGTATCTATCAGTGACTTGGGTCCATCATCTAGACAGAGTGTCACAACGATGCCCACTTTTGACAGCTCCAGAGAATGGACATTTTTGTCAAATGCCACCAATATTAGCATAAGTAAATCCAGAGAGAACACCCTATTGAGAAGTGGCAAGGACAGGTCTAAGCTAAATGGAAAGTCAATTCTGAGATATGCGAGTGATTTGTCTTCATTCTCCACTCATCTGTCCTTGAAAACACAGACAATTTGGAGTGCTACTCCAGAAGGTGTGAAATGAACTGCCCTGCATCTCATTCTATATATGTATAATGTAGTCATGATACAAATGTTTGCAGTAATGACAAAGTTGTGCTTTATGCATTTATAGATGTGATTTTAATACATATTTGTAGCAGCTGACTTGCATAGGTTCAAGTTTCAAGAATAGATGCTGTTTTGATCTATAGCTTTAATTGTTACTTGGATTACATGATGGGTGTAATATAGTATTGCTTATTATAGCATTGCTTAATAGTTTTAGATTCTTAAATCTTTCCTGTGTGTGTAGACGTATGCATTTGCAGCCTGAACTTGAATGTAGAAAGTTGTTTCTTAGTTATTGGTATTGCTCCTGATATAATATTATAGCCTACTAACTTGATTGATTAACATCTTATATAAATAAACCATTATTCTATATTTTAAAACAGGACTATGTGATTATGTTATCAGAAATTATAAACTTTTAATAGAAAAATTACTATGTCCATAAAAGACTAAGCTGTGCAGTGAAGTGTCTTATACCTCACACCCGCGAGCATGGACCGTACACTGTGAGTTCGTCGTGCAGGTCAGAGTTCGCAGGCTGCCGGGCGGGCGTCCACCCTCACCCCGGGCGGCAGCAACCTGAAGGCAGGGGTGGTGTCTGGGCGCCGCACCTCGGTCAATGGGCCGGCAGGCGGGGTGAAGAAAGGGGTCAGCTTCAAGACCGGCCTCATCGCGGACAGGGAGGTCAAGGTAGGGCTCAAGGTCCAGCAGCTAGTACAGAATATAGTTTGAGCAAGATAATTATTGTCATCAATAATTCAAACAGGGACTCTTTTAGTTGAGTATTTTAATGGACTAAGTACTAACTAAAACATGTGTGTTTTGAGTGTTTACTAAATGAATATATGTGTGTAAACAACTTGGTAATGTGTGTATATGTTGTATTTGTATTTGTATTTATTTGTTTTATGTGATACACTTTGAAAGCTAGTTGTTTCATGTCTTTCAAGTTTATTTATGAAGAACCAGAAGTTCAAGAATCCCCAGTAAGTTTTCAGCCGTTTAGTAGTTCATCTGTTAACCATTTAAGCAGTTGATTTGTTAGTAGTTTTCTTTGATTACTTCAAATACATGCATGTTAATCTATGCTTACCTGCCAGTGTTGGAATAAAGTGATAATCACTGAAGATTATGGCATTAGAAGATTGTTCCGTCTACCTGTGACATTAGAAACATCACGTCGAGGCTATAGTCATTTGTTACTGATTAAGACTATCCCCATGTGCTGCTGATTGAGCCTATCCCCACCATTATTCCAGACGTACATGGGCCCCCTGATGAGCCTGGACCAGATCCGCGACCACCCCGGGGAGTCGCTCACCCACATCATCTTCACCAAGTACATCCTCGCTGTGCACGCGGACGTCACTGGCACAACCACACCAGACAAAGGTTAGTGTTAAAGGTCACCACCGGCGCTGACAAAGGTTTAGTCACCAACCGCCGTAGACGAAAGAAGATTAATATTTCACACTGCCTCAGACAAAGGATAGTCACCAGTGCCAGAGACAAAGGATTAGTTATGTACACTGCCAACAAACATTAGATTTCTACAACAGGCCCGTTACCAAAAAAGTGAGGCCATGGTTTACAAAAATTTTTCTAGGAGGATAGAATTTAATGCTAGTCTACTGCTAAGTTAAGTGCCAACAGTCCATTTTTAGATCTTCACCTATCCACTACCATGCAGTTTACTTATCGACCACTGCTACTAGTATGAATACTGTCCAAATTTTACATCCAGTCATCGCTTTCACCTTGTTGAGGTTGGATGGCACATGTAATAATGTCATGCAGAGGTGATATGTCCTTCAGGTGTCTGAGCTAACATGTAACAGTTTTAACCAAATGCCCCTAAGTATTTGTTTTTAGTCTTTGCCTTTTTACTGAGAGGGGGACTCAATAGTGAAAAATTAAATGGTGGTCAAAAATCATTTAAACACCAAAAGAATTTAGAGTATTACAGTTTGCATCACATATAAGAAACATAATATAGACTCTTGCTGATGGTGTCTGTTGGCAGGTTATGTGGAAGTGCCGCGTCAAACGCTGAAGGAAGCTCTCTACTCGTGTCTGCACAACTACAACAAAACACAGCACCTCAAGGTCGACGTCGTCTTCTTCAAGGTCAGCACGCTTCACCTACTATCATCTTTTTCATTTGTTTACTTTAGTTGGCTATTTTATTATAAAATTTTATTATTATTGAAAATTTCCAAAATATATATGTTTAAAAATGCTTGCGGGCTCATTTCTAATCTTCTTTCGCATATGAAGCTCATTCCAAGATTGGCATTCCAAATGCTGCTGGATTTCTGAATACCTAATAGTTAAGACCATTTTTTAGCTTGTGGTTTTTAATATATGAGGTCCATTTTAAAGAGAATTGTTACCTGAAAATGTTAAACACGAAGCAAATTTCTCACCAATGAAAATTATTTCCAATAGTGGTCTTAGCGGTTGGTGCATAGAAATTCACATAAGGATGTGGTTAGTTTTTTTTCATTACAGTGGGCAGGATATAAAAAGTTTCACTCTTTCGATTCAAATTGCATGTAAAATTTCAAGACACATCTAAAAACCAGTATGTGTGTTGACATTCGGGACTTTTTCCCCCAAGTCAATGGGGCTATATCGACATAGTCAGTGGTGAGAAACAAAACCTGCCACTGCCACTGTGGTGGTATGTAATCACCAAGCACTAAGCCAGGACACAAGACAACTCCAGCCGCCTTGTCAGGATAGAAGTACTGTCCTCACATATCCATACTTTCCCCCAAAGTCTTTTTTGGACAGTGGAATCTTTCCACCTCCATGTCATCATGTTTATCTGGACAACCTCTTTTTCAGCAGATGCGCAGCTAAAGTACTGCTGAATAAATGCGGGCGGTCACGCCCCTGCTCTTTTCTCACTACTTGTGTTGACGGTTTCACTTCTATGTACTGCTGGTCATCGCCAACTGCAGGTTGGTGCAATGCTAAATTCACATAACACCTCCTGCACCTGGTTTCTGTGTACCCAGTCATAATGCAGAATCCTCGGGGGATTCTGGGGCAAATTTTTTTTTTCACATCCCTACTATTGTGTAGGGTTTAGGGTCTGATTTGAACCAATATCACGAAAAATGCGTAGAAAAATCATGATTTTTGAATTAAGTGCGCCCCCTTTTTCCCTGTAAGAAACTGGCATCTTATGTATTGAAGAAGAATCACTGAGTCCCAATGATTGTTTACAATCTAAAGACCCCTAACATTGGGACCTTTCAGTGACTGTGGCCCAGTGGCTTTCCAGTCAGATGGCCTCAAAATTATCTACAAAAAGAACTTCTCAACATATTTTTAACCTCAGTGACTGTATTGTTTCAAATCAAATTTTTGTTATCTTTATGTTATTTTTCTATATCTGCATGATGAACATGGATTGGTAGGTTGTCTCAAATGTTGACCAATCTTTCTCAAAGCATTGTTCTTGCAGCTGAATAGGTAATGAGTTTCTACTGTAATAGGCAGGCAAATGATTTTGAAGAATGAATCATCTTTGAAAAATGTGTAGATGTTAAATCTGATGTTTGAATTCTTAAGAGTGCGCTTGTGAATAGATTTAGGTTTTATATAATGAATCATATATAATTGAGGTCACTAGAACTCAACTGCCCGCAACCTTTAGTAATTAGCTCAGAATCATTAAAATCTATAACTTTATATATTACCACTGCATCAAAAGAAGCAAAACGTTATATAGAAGTAGCATCTCCTGTTCTCTCTGTCCCGGCAGCTGTTTGAGCCCAAGGTGCAGGTGGGCGGGGCCAAGAACCGGGCGGTCGTGCAGGAGCACCTGCGTCGTCTGAGCCGGACGGCCGCGCTGCAGGGGAAACACACCGTGCTGCTGCTGGGGGAGGACCTGGGGGACGAGGCTATACAGGACGTCGCAGCCTTCATCAAACAAGGTATGCAAACAAACATTTGGGGCTAGAACTAGGCATCTGGGTTTGATTCAGATATTCAATTTTTTAAATTCTTACCTGCAATCAAATTTAGAAATGTTCTCAAAAATTTTGATAAGTTTTTTATTGACATTGTTTCGATTTATGGTCCTGTTTAAATGATTTATAACCAAATTAAGTACAACCAACAGTGTACGTAGCACTTTTTTGATTTTTTAAATTTGATTGGACCAACAGGTAACCTCAATTTTACGATGTCTCTTAAAACTTATTTGTAGATTATATTTTTTAACAGCCTGTGATTGAAAAATGGATTTAAATTGAACCCCAAAACTGTTTACCAGAATTACAACAATAATATGGTTTGATTTAATATTTTTTTATTTGTTATGGTTCAAAACAAACAAAAGTACATTGATTGTCTTAGATTTGTGATACATGAAATAGATATCCAATTCATATAGAAGTAAATGTGGAAATCGAAAGAAAAACAATGCTTCAGAAATCGCCAGCATTGAGCGACAGAGGCACTGTTCTGTGCGTGTTTCAGGCACCTGCCCGGACCTCTACACCCCGGAGGAGGTCGCTGCGCTGGCCACGGCGATGACCCCGGGTCAGGTGAAGCTCACGCGGCCCGACAAGATCCACGCGGCATTCTGCAAGTTCACGGCGCGTGTCCGACAACAACTTCATGTCGTACTCTGTCTCAACTACACCAGTGAGTGAGAGGCGGTATTCACAATATAAAGTATTCTAGTAACTTGGTAGACAACATATGGATTCATGTTGGTTTGTATTTTTCATTTTCTTGCTGTTAATTATCCTAAATGATAAACACATTTCTTTATATATATCATTACATGTGCCGAGGTCAACAGACTACTTTGTGAAGTCTGTTTGTAATAAAGATATAAAAGTGTTTTCCGATGCTCATTAACATACCATTACCCTTATATTATTCACAGTCTGTAAGATCCAGAAACCTAGGGGCTAGTGTCATGGAGGTGACATCTTGAATCTAGAATGAGCTCAATTACTGCATTTCTCCTAAAATGTTCACAAACCCGCCACTATGGGTGAATTTCTACACGTCCAACACCAACTGTTCATTGCTGTGTGATATAGATCAAACATTCAGTTCATTGTTTGGTAAAGAGCTTTGGTATCATAATAATGTGATACATTTAAAGGAGTTTTGTAAAATGTGTCCATACATATATTGTAATGCTTCAGAGGTGCAAATTTCTGTTGGTCCGCATTCCTAACGTGTCTCTGATGGTGTAGGGTCAGATACTTACTTGATGTTTAGGATGGTTTGACTAAATAATGGCATTAAAGTGCTTTTTATTATGTACCCATATATACAATGTATATAGTTACTCTGTCATAACCATCATGTTAGCTTTAAAAGAAATTCCAGTTAGATTTAGTTTGATTGATGAGATTTAATTGCAAGGTTTGAATGATATTTAGTTTGTATGATGTAATTTAATTGCAATTTTTGAAAAATGTTTGGTATTATAGGGGATGTTTCAACAGCATTTGCTATGGAAGGTATTGTTTCAGATTGATAAGTGTTAATTAACTATAAGCTGTTTTTTTTCTTTGTACATGTATAAGGTTATAAAATGTTAAATATTTTTCATTTTACGGTAAGGTATGTTTTGTACTCGCAAGCTACATTTGGACACTTTTCAAAATCTAACCAGTACATGACATAAAGACCAAATTCTTATTAGAGAACATTAAAATGGTCACTGGTGTTTATTCTTATAATGATCACATTGGCACGGGAAGGATTATATTAATTTACTGAACCAAAACTATTTAGACACCAGCCTCAGAAAATGCCCTGACCACAAAATGTGCTCTATCTTGGTCATTTCCCATTCTTTGGCTGGTAAACCTGTTCTGCTCTTTACCTGTCCTCAAAAGTGTTGAAACCTCATAATTCTTTCAATTGCTAACATGTGCCTGTCAATGCTGTACATCGCATCCATCATCTCATTGCAGGCAAGTCGTCTGTGGAGTTCACCTACGGCCGGCTGAGCGATCGTCTGCGCCGCTTCCCCAGTCTGCTCACCTCGGTCGCTCACATCGACCTCTACCGACCCTGGACCCCCGACGCCTACGTCTCGGTGGCAGAGCACTGTCTGCGGGATCCCCACTGTAAGGTGAGTTTGTCGTGGAGGGTCGCAACTCTAGGTGAGTGTGACATCGTCTATTACATGGATGTTCAGAAAATAATGTTGAAGTTAGAAACAGTGATTTGGTTAACGAATGTATGTTTGTATTGAGCTTCATTATTTACCTGCGATTTGGTTCTCAGTAAGAAAAATGATTCCGTGACGGGAGAATCACCAAAACATTGCTGACTGTTTAATGAATTACTCCACTGAATGATTTCAAATATAGTACCTCTGTACGTTGCATGATTTTGTGATTACAGTGTAAACGCACATTGACTATATAATATTGCCAAACTTAGACCTATCTACCATCACACCACACATTACTAACTACCACAACATACAAACCATTAAAATCTCTGTGGGCTTTCAGGTGAAAAAATCATAATTATAGACGATGGGCTATTACAAGAATGTGTATTTACACTGAAATTTCAATGCTCTATATCAATATGGTCCATTTTACTTTAGGGCTCAAGTACCTTTACATAACATAGTATTGGCCTTGAATTGTTGATACCCAATGTCTCATTCATATAATTGCCTGTAGATCTGCCGTTGTTTGACTGATTGAGCCTAAAGCAAACTATATGTCTCTGCCTGTAGATCCCCTGTCCGCCATGGTCTATCTACCATAAAGGCACAGCACCTAATTAACAGTTCAACCTCATCCACCTCCATTCCGTTTGTGCACATCTTCAAGCTGGTGGCTGCGCACACCAGGGGCGGAGAAGGACAGTACAGGAGAAACAGGCCTCAGCTTCTTGAATGTGTTCATTGTGCTGGTATAAAAGTGTTTTGGTTCATATGGAGAAGGTTTCACAACCTATATTTTTGCACAAATGGATCATATTCTTGAATGTGTTCATTGTTGGCATCATAAGATGTTTTTGTTCCTATTTTTTTTCACAACATTTGATTTTTGCCTTCATTCATCAAAATGTCTTCCATGTGTTGGAAAAATACATGTATGAACCAAAACAAAGGGAATCCAGCTTACCGTAGAATCAATAATAAAAGAAACAATACATGAGTTTTGGAAACAGGTGTTTAGGTTCCTGAGTAGGTTAAATGTGGTCAATTAGAAAGGGGTTCTCCTAGGGTTGTTCTTCATGAAACAAGTTTCCGATAAAATGCAAAATCGTATGTAAAAGCATGTTCTCATGTTGCAGAAGGTAATGGTAATAAGTCTGTTTTACACAAAGCATGAGTAGGCATAAATAGGTAAGATAAGATAATAAGAACAGAAAGTGTAGACTAATTTTATGCATGTGGATTGTGGAAGCAAGCGAGAGGATCATTACCACATGACCAAAAATGTATACTCTGCTTTCCTCAGTTGTTTGAAATACCTTACATGTTTTAGACATTCTCTGGTAATGGGGATAGTCTTGAGAAGCGTATCAGATGTAAAAAATATACTTTGTGCATGCAATGCGTCTATATAGCATGTGGCGAATATTGTAAAAGCCAAGTACCATTAACACTCAATCCTGTGACATAATACCATCTCTATTCAGACATTCTCTATAATAAGACCATTTTTGGCAGTCTCAAACCTCCATAAATGGACCACTTTGAACCTCCATAAAGAGACCACCTCTATATTTAGACAACTTACATTCACCACCTATAGACGTCCAACTGTGTTCAAAAGTGTGCAGTAAATAGATTTTGGTGGAAGCAAATGTTGTGATGTGATTGTTGCCAATAACTGTCATTGATAACAAAAAACACCCACTACAATGCTGCAGGAGAAGACTGCGACGTTTGAGGAGGGTCTGGCCAACATCACGGAGGGCAACAAGAGCGTGTCGTTCTACAAGGAGGAGGTGGCGGCGCTGGCGCCACAGCAGCGGGCAGCGCAGGCGCTCGTCCAGCAGCACGTCGACAACGTGGAGGCAAAACGCCAGGCGTATATCAAGGTGAGGTCACGGGGCGGGGCTACAGCAGAGTGAGGAGGTCACGGGGGGGGGTTAGTCAAAGTCAGGGAGGTCACGGGCGGGGCTATATCAAAGTCAAGGTGAGGAGGTCAGGGGGTGGGGCTAAAGCAAGGAGGAGGTCACGGGGGCGGGGTTAACATATGAATTTTAAGTTTAGAGGGGGGTCATGGGGTAGGGGTTAACATATGTATGTCAAAGTTAGGAAATCACCGCGGCAGGGTTGACCTGTACATCAAGATGAGAGGGAGGCAAAGTATGTGATTATTAGAGTAATTGATTTCAGAGCATAGATATTAAATTTATGTTTAGCAAACACAGGATAACTGATATATTAAACATTGGAGTAGCATTAACTAATAACTCATTGATATAGATAAGACATCCTATAGTGGTGATTAGAAAAACATTTATATAAAAATCATATATCATATGCAAAATACATGTATCTCCTTATACTTTTCAGTAGAAATATTTGTATTCATGTACAAACATTAATCATATTTCCTTAACCATGTTGCATTACAGGATTTCAACAATAATGGTAATATTTGCATGGATTTTAATGCAGACACATACCAGTGATGCATTTCTTTTTGTTTTAAGAATGCCAATCTAATAAGAATGTCACTTGGAGAGGAAGAAAAAATAAGCATGGCTTAGTTTTTGTTATCTTTTTCAACTTCGCTTATTTTACAAAAGAAGCATTTTGCTTAGATGTGTAGCTTTAGACAGTCACTATAGCCATATATTTTTATTAATACAATATTCGCATGCATGTTTACAGATATTTATGACAACGCACACTTTATTGTATTTCTCGTTTATTCATGAAAAATTTTGGGCAGATTGTAGCAGTACCAACGTCATCAAGGTTATGTGAATAAATATCAATGTCTGTTGGCAATATAGTGTATGTATACGTGTAGTTTGATGTGAGGAAGAATATGTATTATGTACAGTGTAAGTAAAGATCAAGACCTCAATGAACAGGCTAAACATTTAGCAACTATCATTATGAGAAAATCATCATGTGTCAGGTTTATCAATCAATAAAACCCGTTTATATACCAGTATTAGTTGTTGAGCATTCCATAATCTTTACTGGATCATATCAATAGTCATTGTACTAGCATAGACACCTTTTTCTTACCTTCTATTTGGAACTATGTTCTTCTATGCATAAGTTTCTCCATACCATGTTGAAGAAGAGCCCATGTTTGAGGTGAGCTGGTTGTTTTAGGCGCTGGAGGCGTGCCGTGCGGAGGAGGAGCGCATCGCCAGCATGATGGGGCCGCTCGAGGGCCTCAGGGCACGCGCTCGCACGGAGTTCGATAAGGTAACACCACGCATCACAAACGCACTCAGTCTAAAGAATGAACACTTTTCTCATCTTGGGGTTCTTCATTCATGATATAAACAAGAATTTCAAGATGTCATTAGAAACCAGTAGAACTCACTTTTGGCGAGGCTTTTTGTTCTTCTACAAGAACTTCTTCAGGCCGAATGACAACTGAAAGGAAATTTGAAAAGGTGTCTGTTGACTCGAAACATGTTAATATATAAATAAAAATATATTAAATGAAAAGGTTTGATCGTTTTTTGGAATAGTGAACAGCAAAAGAATGAAAGAAAAAATAACGCAAACAACTCAATATAATCAAATCTGTTTGTCTTTGTCAAGAGTGTAAAGTCACAATGCAAACACAATGACTCCAGGATTGCATTGTGACCTACACTCTTGACAAAACAAACAGACATTGTTGTCGAAATAGAATTAGTAAATTGTGACAGCTGTTGATGTGAAGAAATTACTGTATTATAGAAAAGTTTGTGGTTTTCCGTTTCCCAGATGAACCCGGCGTGCGAGGCTGTGTGTATAGACTCCCCTCCAAGGGACGCGTGGGAGGAAGCTGCTACCGCAAGCCGCCGGACGGAGTCAAGCACGTGCTCGAGGCAGTCTGCCTGCTGTTTGACAAGGAGAAAAGGTGAGCAAAACAACACCATGTGTCCGCTTCTTCTTGGAAGTATCATTTTTTAAATTTTCAACAAAGGAAGAGCTAAACAAAGGAAAATTTCAAACCTAAAATTTTAAGCAGAATAATATTTTCTCATGCATAGGTTTTTAATAATGTAAGTAAATGATGTAGTAAACAACAGAAATACCTCTACAAAATTGATATTTGAACAAAAAAATTGACTGCAAATTGAGACCACATGTTGTTGACAAGACTCTTATATGGATATAATGAAAGTAGAAGGGAGAAAAAGTAAGTAACCACTATGTGATGTATCAGTCTTTTTGCTTGCACCTTAAAAAAGTTAGTCGAAGACAATGGTGTGTTAGTGTCTTCATTTTGATTGGAAAAATAACCATGTGAGAGCTCGCAGCCCGTATAGGAAGTGTTAGAGATTGTTAGTACACTTCCAATACATACATGTATGTGCCGATATCATGTGAATGAAGCAAGTTGATCAGTTTGTTATGATTATTATTTGTTTGATGAATGTTGTTGGCATATTTAGTTTCTTTCAATATGCTTATTTAAAAAATATTTATCACAAAATTTACTTAAATTTTTCTAGATCTTAATAATTCATGAATGTTTTTTACAACTGTCCTTTTCAAATAAACTGATAATTTCATTAATTATCGTTTTATTATGTGTTGATGTGGACTAACAGTGGCATAGAGAAAAAAATTACATATAAATGATGGTGTAATTAATTAATTTTATCAAAAACATCATTAATCAAAGTTACATTATTTCTTTTAGCTGGGATGAGGCAAAACTCCTTTTAATGAGAAAAAATATCATTGACGACCTGGAGTTCTATGATAAGGACAACATACCCGATTGGAAGTTCAGACAACTAGGCGACTATTTCAAGCAACCTGAGTAAGTGCATATTAGACGAAGCAAATGACATGTGCGTGTAACACAGTAATGTACAAGCTAAGCCTGAGACATGATTACTCAGTACAACATTAATATCTGTGTCGATCTTGGAAGACTTTAACAGGATAAAAATGAAGCCTAGAGCGCAGTCTGCTTTTTAGTAAATATATAAAAAAAAATGTTCTGTTGAACTTTGGGCAACTTGAATAAGAAAATGTGGTCCTCAGTGGTCCAGTGGTTAGAGCGTACAACCTCAAAACGTTATTTGCACTACTAGACGGTGGCGACACCAAGCAGGGCGCTGCTCAGTGGCTGCCTCAAACATACCTACTATGTCATGTTTACAACAAATTCTGTTAAAGCCCATAAATTAAACGTTTAAACTTAAATGTTGAAAAGTCATAGAGTGTGCGCTATCACTGTGTGTGTGTAGGTTCCAGCCTGACTTTGTGAAGCGCGTGAGTCTGGCGGCGCATGCTGTGTGTCTGTGGGTGCGCGCCGTGTACAAATATGCGGCCATCGCTCGCAACATGAAGCCCATGCTGCAGGAGCTCCAGAACGCAGAGGCCATCTGCAGCAAGGTACTAACCTATACTGTCACTCAGGAGACTTTGTGTGTGTAGTTTGTGTTCTTCCTCCATGTAAGTTGAAAATGTTATGAGCTCCAGCAAGCAGAGGCAATCTGCAGCAAGGTACGGCAGGCGGAGGCCTTTATGATATGATACCCGCTACCCTATACTGTCACTGTTATCAAGAGAATAAGAATGTGTCTATATTATCAGGAGAATGTGTGTGTGTAGTTCGTGTTCTTCCTTCGTGTAGGTTGAAAATGTTTTGAGGCTTTACGGACACAGTATGAGTGTTGGTAGTCAACTCTCTTGCTTTTCCAGTAATGATTTATTGTATAGTTCAATTTTAACCGTGCTCCACAACCTAATTGAGACAGGTGTGTCATATTGCACATGTTTGTATTAGAGTCCGTTCCATGGTATTTAATGGACTCATGGCAGGGAGGTAGCTAGACTTTTTAAAAGGGTACGCACAAATTGCACCATGCGGAATTAAGCGTGGACATCATGTTCATACTGTGCGTTTGCTGCTACCTCCCTGACTCATGATAAAAGTATCTATCTCTGTTCATTCTTGTCATTGTTGTTTTCTTATCTTTTAACATCCACTTGCGCATATGACAGACGGTAATTATTGTTATTATTATTTTATTTATTTTTTGTTTGTTTCAATTTGAATAAGTTGTTATGCAAGTTATGATGCTTAGATAGCTGTAAAACAAGTGTTGAAGAATAGATTAACACAGATCCATATTAATAATTGTATTTATTAATTATTTTGTGCCATTTTTCTACGAAAATGTTAAGTAAAACCCATAAGCAGATCAATAAATCCTTTATACTTATTATGGCTGCAATTGAGATGTTGAATTAACCTTATACTCTTCATATGTCTTCACAGATGCACATCTACTCGAAAATGTACTTGACACAACGTCTTATTTTCAGGCTCAAGGAGCGCTGGGACAGAAGCGGTGTTGAGGCTAACAAGATCAAGGCTGCGCTGGAGGCAGAGATCAAAGCGCACAAGGAGGCTGTGGCCAATGCCAAGAACATCGACAAGAACATCAGTGTGAGTAAAAAATATCAATGTGAGTAAAAAAAATGAAAAGCACACCAACGTGAGTAAAAACATTGACAAGAAGAATAGGCAACAGTCATATAACTCAGGCTCAGCTAAAGCCTCCCTCGGTACAGCGCAGCAGATTCTTTTTGTATTCTCAAGAAAACCCTCACTTCTGTTTCGGTGATAACAAATGCACGTGTGCCCTATTGATGTAAACAAGAAAATGGACGTGCAGTGATACACGTGTTGCATTGTGATTGTTTGGGAAGGTATTTCATCTAGTACACATTACGCTGTATAATGTCAGCCCCAGGATCTTTTTATTAGCACCCTCTGCTCCAGAAAATGTCCAGTAGCAATTATAAGTATGATATGTGTTTTTAATTCATAACTTACCAATTTTGAGTAGAGAAATATCACGGCAAAAACGGCCACTTTCCTGTGCATTTATATTCGAGTGTCGATGTTATCACCTCACTGGTGGGTGATCACATGATGTATGACGAGAGGTTTCCAGAATTGCCAGCCAACTCTCTCCACATCTACATATTTACATGAACTTTCTCTGCGGTATATTGCAGTTAATCGAGAAGAGAATTTCTAAAGCCAACAATCTGATGAACAACATGGAGATGCAAAATACCCAGTGGCGCTCGGAGCTCAAGAACTCCAAGTCCAAGATCAAGGCCGCACCAGGTACAGTATAAATCAGACTCTCTACTCTTGCACTTTCTTTTCCACCTATGAGAATCATTAGGGTATATTTTGTTCAGTTTTTTTTATGTTCAAATATGATATTTGTGCCAGAACTTGATTCTTTAATGATGGCTTCGTACTTGCTGTGACAAGGTCTTATATTATGATCCCGCTCTGAAAGGTGATGGAAGAAAATCGTATGTGTGAGCAGGAGGCGAGAGACGAAAAACTGAAGCTGGTCCGGGTATTGGAAAGATATTTCGTCGTCATTTTCGAGACCAAACAAAGTTAGCCAAGGCCCATTGTCGGACATTTACAGGTAGCAGCATAGGCAGCGTCCTAGATAAGCAGTTCTGGTCATACCAAACAAGGACTTGTTTGTTTGCTGATGTCTTTTGTTCATGTTGTGGTATTTAAGTGGTTGAGTTGCTCTTTTTCTTCACCTATTGCAGGAAAGGGATGGCAGCTTAAGAAGATATTGTGTCTAAATATAAAAACCAACTTGTACAATTAGCTGAATTTACCTTTGTGCTTCATGATGTATGGAGATGAAAATAGTACTGGTGCATTATATGTGCTTCGATGGCAGTGTGTGCCATTATACACCAGTATAACTAAGAATCATGGGAAATAAATAGACAAACAAACCAAGCACGGGCTGTTTTGCATATGCATGAAGCTTTTTGCTGTCTCATATGAAATATTTAGGTACGATCGCACAAAGATGTCTCAAATAGTTACAACAATTTTTACCCACGTGGTGCAGCCTCAATCAACCAAAGCTCTGTGATGATGGTGGCAGAAAGTAATGATAAAGACTGATACTGTTTGTCTATTTCTTTCCCAGATTGCAATTGTTTGTAGCCACCTGCTGGTTTTAGATAGGAACTACGATTAGAAAAAAAAATGTATGGTGCTAAATAACATGCGCTTTCTATGCTGTTGCTAGGCGACGCCCTGCTAACGGCGGCGGCGGTGTTACCACGGTCCCCTCGACAACTGTCTGCGCGCCGAGCTGATGGCTGATTGGCTGCACCGCTGTGACATGGGCAACTTTGACCCCGCGCACCGACTCGGCGCACGCATCAAACGCGTCAGTGACCTTCATAGCTACATAACGAAAACTTCCTCAGCAGATCACAAGAATTAATGCTCTCATTGCTTATCATTATGAATATCATATTACAGTGAATGTCCTCCACAAAGGAAGAGAAAACAAATGAAAAACTGAATAACGGAAACTTTTCTGATGCATTAGCTTATGATAATGTAAGTAAATGATGTAGTAAACAAGGGAACCCCTCTACAAAGGAAGGATTTGTGACCGCAAATTGGGTTCTGTTTTTGAGGACATTCACTGTACTCATCCATAAAGATATAAAGATAAATGATACTATATTTTTTTGAAGATTAATGTTATTGCTACATTTGAAAGAGTATATATATATATGGTACACAAATGTTAAATAGTCCTCCATAGTACTATGAAAATGAAAAAATTATATATACAAAAGTTCAACACACAAATGTTAAATAGTCCTCCATAGTCAGCAGTTATTTTCAAAATGAACATGCAGCTACCATTTTGAAAATGGCAACAGCGGTTGTCGAAACTGTCAAGCTTTATTGTTGTGTGATGATGAACTTTGTATGTATATATATGGATTCTAACACGATGAACACATTCAAGGATGCTTAAACTACCATTATTTACCTCTGCCTGTAGCTGACTCTGGAGTGCGGCTGTCTGAGGAGACCGGGTGGCGAGTCCTGGAGTCGGTCGTTCTGAGGGAGACGCACAACTCCATCCACTCCATACAGCAGGAGGACAACTACCAGGTAACACCTCGTTCAGTAGAACACTCGCCTTCTGTGGAGTGTGACTCTCAATTTACACTCGCCATGTTCAATCATAACTAGCCATCCTTAGTTATTAAAGTGTTGGAATCAATTAATCATACTCGTGACTCTGGGAAATGACTTTGAATTTACACTAGACAACAGAAATTTACACTGGCCAGGGGCCTGTTAAATATTTCATCGTCCCTAATCAGCACCCTGAAATGGTGTCACTTATTGACAGGTGTTCGATATTCTCTTTGCTCCAAGGGTCTTCTTTGAGCAGTAGCCACCCGAGGTTCAGGCCTAAATATGTGTTTGCATGGTGGGATTTTGTAATGCATTTGGTGAGAAGTAGAAAAGAGGTCTTGTGTGTCCATAGAGCATTAAGTGTGTCCACAGAGCTTATTCATTTGTTTCATGAGTTATGGAGACGGACCTCATGAGAGACATGTTTCTGATGAGTATATAAGCTGTTCAATAAACTATTTCTTAACTACACTTCTTTTTTGCCATTATTTGATATGCAGATTAAAGTAATCATCTGTATAACTTATGGACTTGTACTTATTTCTAAAAAGAGTTAATGGTCAAAATGTTAGAGAGCTCAAATTGATGAAAATGATGCTTAAAAGAAGAAAATTTGCTTTTTAATATTCAATCCATTATGCGCTCCAGGGCACTGACACACTTGCAATACTAGTGTCATAGTGTTTGCATTATGACTCTACACTCTTGAAAAAGACAAACAGACATTGTTGTCAAAATATTGAGATATATTTGTAAATTATGATAGCTGTTGCTATGAAGAAAGTACTGTATTATCATCTTTGTTGTTGTCATTGGATTGACCAGAGCACCCAATGGTGAATGTTGTAACGTAAAAGTTAAATGCCATAAGTAGCAAACTGTTGCCATTTGGTCAGAAATCATCATTACAACAGTCTGTATATGCAAGCAACCACGTGTATTACAGTTTACAGACAATTATATTGCATTCTAGGCTGCGTCTGAGGAGGGCAGCGTGGAGAGCACGAGGAAAGCGTCTGATGATGACGGGGTGCGTTGTCGCCAGCTGTATCAGCAGCCTCAGTCACATCCTCCACCAGGCAGTTTGAAGTGTACAAGCACAGACCATCAGTCGCTGACACAGGTTAGGCACAGGCTCATACATGACAGTGGGAAGTGTACAAGCTGATGACCTGGTTGTATTCTCAGGAAAACAGGCTCGTACGTGATTACACAATCATTCTGTGACCATATAAATTCACTGGAATGTGTGAGACATTTCTCTATTTAAAATCCTATATATTGTTGCTATGAATCATAAATAATATTTGTTTTCTTATAATTGTACAAGATACTGGACAAGTTTTTGGAGCAAAACAAAAAAAGTTGCCTGGGGCTTGAACACATCTAACAGTTGTGCTGCAACATAAAAACAGACAATTTTGGCCAAACAACCAACACGTGATATGCTAAAGTCACATTCCTCCACCAAGTTTGAAGTGTGTTTCAAACAGGATTCACATGCATTTGGGGGCACAGGACATATACAGGAGATGGGTTTTCTTGAGAATTTTTTAAAAAAATGAGACACATGATACATTTGAATAAAAGATGTGTAATGTTGTGCTTGAGAAGCAAAGTTTGCATTATGTAATGCTGCTCCTGTCACATGCAAGAAGTCACTAATTACGTTACATAACCCACTCAACTTTCAATGCAAATATTACTGCCTGTTTCGCATTGTGTATGTCTGTATGTCAAGCTGTTTGTTTACACAGGGAGCCACTTCAAGACTGAGGTGCGCGTTCTGGAGAACATCGATCCCTCCGACAGCAACAGCTCGCTGTCAGTCACCTCCAAAAACCTGCTCGCCGTCCGCGAAAACTACACGCTACAGGTGCCACATCACGCTCAAATACCGTGTACAACCATCCAAAGGCCCACCCCATGTAAAGGCCTAAACCCAAAATTAGGACCATATCAACATCTCGATCATTGAAATATATACCAATTTAATGGAAACACACATTGATGTAAAAGATCACTGTTAAAATTGATAGGTTTTCTACCCAAAAGCCTATGGACGTTTGGATTGTTGTGTACCAATTTGTTTGGATTGTTGCATACCAATTTGGCATTCATATAATGCATGGCTATATATACCTTATACAATAACCGCACAGCAACCATATTTTTCTCCATCCAGTATGTCCTATAAGGATCAAATTCTGATCAATAAAGAAAAAAAAACATGTTTGTCTTTATATGAAAGAGTTTTGATACCCATATTTTATTACAGTATTATGATAGGTGGACTTCAACAAAGTTTGTATCATAATAATTGAAAGAATAACAGTTCAAAGCCAAAAGTGTGTGCACTAGATCAAGTAAATTCCTTGTCCCATAGATAGTTAGAGCTAGAATTTTATCATAAGCATTTTGAACTCTCAATTTAATTTTTAGAAGTTAAACATTTAAAACAATTTATTTCTACATTTTAGGATGTTCTGAGCAGTTTTGATGAGTTGAGTGGGTGGAAGCTGGCCAACCTTCCCACAGACATCTACAGCATCCACAATGCACTCATTATGCGCATCACAGCGTCCAACAGGTAGCACATTGGTGTTGCTCAATGCTCTCTCCTTCTCTTGAGCATATAGTCATGTTTTATGTTTGTTTGGATTGTTGACAAAAATGTTTGCTCAATGATGCATGACACAGTCATTCCTCAAATTCTTTCATGTTCGGACCCACCCACTCTCAAACTTTGCACATTTCCATACCCTGATAAAGCATATGCGATAAGATTTTGTATTGCCCACCAAATCAACTTTTCTGCAGATTCAATCAAATTCCCTTTCAATGTGTACAAAGTAAAATTCTTTCCATGGGGACATCTATTAGACTATAAAATATAACCAACACTTTTTCATTCTCTGATTTACTAAAATGCTTTACAATATCGACATCGCAGTAAGGGGGACACTTTTTCCTGCTCCCATCAGGGTCCTTAAATTTTGAGATATAAGTGATTTATAATGTAAAGAAACATGCAGAGAAACAGTTATTTGCTCGATTTAGACACAGCTTCGACTTATCAAAGGTTTGAGATAAACGGGTCCTTCTGTACAGGGATTTCTTTGCTGTTGTAATGAAGAAAGAGATGACTATATTCAGTCAAATGCAGTTGGCTATTGTTTCTAAGTGATACTATTCCACTGTAATTATATTGATAGGAAGGACTGCTGGCCACTGCTTGTGGGTTCACTGTATACATTCAGGCAATATTCATGGGTGGAGGCGCTACATATTTTCCTCCCTTTATTACATGTGTTACAGGAAGAACTGCTGGCCACTGCTTGTGGACCCTGACAACCAGGCCATCCAGTGGGTGGAGGCGATACAGAACTCCTCCCTCAACTACATAGACGAGGAGCAGGTCATCACACACAAGCTAGGTAGGGTGGCACTCATATCTTCTGAGTTCATCGATCATCATCAAGTACTTCAATGGAATCTTGCACACTATTTACTAAGTCTCTTGATGGTGGTTGCTAGAAATTATCGCAAGAAAATGTGCACCCAGACATCGTTTTTCTATATCATATCAGCTGTTTTTGTTTTATTTTCTTGTTTATTTTATCGATCATATTGAATATCCTTAGAGGAGCTTTGAAGTTTGGAATACAGTGCATGTTGCCATGCTTGTATTTGCAGAGTCTGGTTCGTACAATCGGCCGGACACTCGAGACACAAACTACACGAGCACCAGCAGCTTCACCACCAAGTCCTCCTACTCCGTCAAGACGGGCACCACCATGCAGGTAACCACTCGCTTCATCACTCTTGGGTATCAAAACCGCCCAGTGCATGGAAAACTAGTAAATATAAAAACAGTGAAAGTTAGATCATCTTTTAATTTTTTCCCAAAGACATATGTCCTGCACTCTGAGTATCAGATGTCCTGAAGAGACCTCTGACACATAACTATTCTCATTAAAAATTCTGACCAACCACAGGCTGTTAATCTATAATCATCACAGGCCGGTGATGAATATAAATGAGGTCAAGTGATCAATCACAGCTAAGTATCATATGGGTGTGGTGAGTTCAACCAATCAGGCTGCAGTATTTAAACAGGTCACATAAATTATTTTAATCCACTCTCAGGCCAAACATTTCAGAGGTCAATTTGCTTGACATCTGATACGCAGAGTGATGTCCTGATACTTTCCTTGCATTGTAACTAACTTTGAAGAATTCTTCTCTTTTTCATTTATCTTTATCACTGAATGAAATCATTAACTCTTTGAAAATATACAAAATTATCCGAAGAGTTCGGTTCACCAGGAGATGTCGACGTACGGCAGTGACCTGACCCAGTCGCGTGTGACGATGCTGGGCATGCAGTCGACCCGCTCGAGTCTCGGCACGGAGGAACACCTGGCTGTCACGTCCATCACACAGAGCGGCGAGACCTTCACGGGACAGGTACAATAGGCTACTGTCAGACTGGAACCGCAGTAGATTCTGTTATTGAGTGGGTGGGTGGGTGCTATTGGGTGTGAAGACTTACACGAGAAGGTTGAAATAACAACTCTGTGAAGCCCGTTATTTTTTTCCCTTTTGAACTACAATATTTTTACACATACACTATATGTGTTTTATTCTTCAACACAGTCAATTTTATTAGTAGTAATAATCACATGCAATAACATCAGTGTTTTGGTTTTGGATCTAACTTATAGTATTACTATATTGGTACACCATGGAAAAATTTAAAAACCTTTTCTTATCTATTCAAAAGACATATTTAAAAAGTGTACAAAGAATGATGCTATTGCTTTTAGTTATAATCTCACAAATATATGAGAGTCTTGTCATGTAGTGAACAACATGTGGTTTCATTTTTCTTTTTTTTTTTCTTTCCTTTTTCCATGGTGTACAACATAAGGATAAAAAAATAGAAAATAAAAATGTACATAAGATTCTTGAAATTCGGTATGCAACGTTTGGTCGCATTTGGACCAACAGATATATAATGATTGAGACCACATTAGATGATAGGCAGCAGAAGTAGAACATGGAATAGAATAAAATAAAAATGAATCTCACAAACCATTTGCATACATACCCCGGGGTCATCCTGCTGTGTTGCTGGCAGGTATACGAGGAGCTGGGGACCCCGGAGCGACCAGACGACAACCTGTGGGTGGTGGCGGCCGACGACCCCACGCTCGACACCAAACTCATCAACGCAGTCGTCCACGGTAACCACAACCCTGCCCTGTGCACCTGATTGGACAGAATTTCAAAATTTTCCTGCGTCATGTTAAAAAGCCTATAGATTTGTCACTATTTGATGACTAAAATGAAAGCAATCGTAACATTTTATTTGTATTCTTTAAAACACCAAACCTATTTTTCCATTTTTGGCAGAATAGGCCACATTTTATAACAAATATGTGATCATTAGCCTCAGTTTCAAGACACATCAAACATACAAAAACAAACAAGTGAAAAGAGTATATAAACTGCATACTTCTCCACTGTCACCCACCATGTTCAGAGATGATAAGATGGAAAACAAAAATAAAACAGACGTAAATGGAGTCATGCAAACTATTGTATCCATTTGGAAGATTAATAAAACCATGTAGATCGATAGAGGTTAAACTAAACTACGCTACTACTCACTAATTCAACAAACACTGACGTTGCGGCTTCATCACGGAGCTTTTGACCAAAGTGACGTGGTCACCACCCGTCACGATAGTCAAACTACTCCGTGATGGTCTTCATAATATCAGTGTTTGTTGAATTAGTGAGTACACTGCAGATAGTTTAACTTTCTATCCAAGTCCTCCATAAAAATAGTCTTCAAATTTAAAATGTTGTATTCTCTATTGCTGAAACCTGGTTTCAGGCTGTATCAGATATTTTTAACAGGAAAATAAAAATAAAACAGTTTGCATGGATTACTAACTATTAACATCTTCATAAAATAATGCTGCTGCCATGTTTCAGGTTGCACGGTGTTGGTGACGCACCTGGAGCGGCGTTTCCTCGACCCTCTGTTCCGCGCGCTGCTCCTCAAACACTACAACGTCTCCGCCGACACCGGCCGCCGCCTCCTCCAGATCGGGGAACACCGCTTCCACTACCACCCACAGTTCCGCCTCTACCTCAGCACCTCCATCCCACTCCACCTCAAGGGTAAGGGTGGCAGTGATGAAATGGTGGTTTTTTGGTTTATTTATTTACTTTTTATATTGTCACTATCCAGTATATTTATAAAAGAAAGATTCAAGTTTCAAATAGGTGATAGAAGAAGTTACAAAATATTTTCTCTGGATAATTTATTGAAAATTAATTTCAACCTAATGTGGAGTGTGTGGGACAATGTGCTGAACCCTAAGAGGGGGAGGGAGGCTAGCTCAGCTGGTACTGTATTTAATTCCTTGTGATGTTGTTATGACCATCACATTTGAAGTCCCCATAGTAAGGGTGAAATCTTTATATTGGTTTTCAAAAATTATCCAGAGCAATTAGGGTATTTTTTATATTTATACTTTGGTTTATATTATTTAAGTACTTTTTAGAAGTCTGTCAACATGTACATCTGTGTATTTGCAGGCGCTGGTCTGTACCCGCTGCCTCTGGAGCAGGTGTGTGTGATCAACATGGCCGTGTCCCAGGAGGGGGTCACTGGGCGCCTGCTCACCCAGATCATGGCGCTGGAGCGGCCGGAGTTTGAGGCTCAGCGGCGCTCAATAGAGGCGGATCTCATCAACCACCAGAAGGACCTCAACGAGCAATATGTAAGTCGCTCTTGTGGCATAGAAGTCACAGATTTTCTCCATTCGACCAATCCTCATACTGCTTTTAGCTTAAAGATTATGCCCTGTTGAAAGAATATTTGTGTTGTACCGGGCAGGTATAATTATGAATGAATCATATGATAGAATGATACGGTTGAAATAAACAAGAATTTAAATATACCAATAGGAACCTGCAAACTCACATTTTTGTTTTTGTTCTTGTCACAAGTTCTTGTGACAAGAACGAAAGCCTCGCAAAATGTGAGTTTGCAGGTTTTATTGGTATCTTTAAATTCTTGTTTATATCATGAATGAAGGAACCCAGGATGCTAGAAGTTTACATACTGTAATACAGTTGAAGTCTACAGTTTAAGTGGAATAGAAATCACAATTTGTTTCTCTATGTATTGTGTATATGGTGATCCTGTGTTATAGGGCGTATCCTGGAGAAGACTCGGGGCCTGGACGTGCCTCTGCTGGACGACAAGGCCATGCTGGACGCCCTCATCGCCTGCCACAAGGCAGTCACCACCGACCGCGAGATCCTCGCAGAGGACAATGTACACAATCGGGCTTATATGTTGGATATTCATTTGTTCAAGTTCTGTTAATCATCTTGAGTTATACTTGTACTTTTGGACCAATATTTTTTGAAGGTCACCTGAAGCTTTGGCCATCTTCACATGGCCTTTTCCCAAAGTGCACTGTGGGAACTGTCATCATGACTAGTGCAGATGTGGAAATGGTCTCTTCAGGCCTTTATTGGTCCCAATTGTTGATTCTAGGACTAGACATCAGTTTTCTTCCTCAACATATTTCATGGACTGTCCACATGGACAGGTTCCACTGTGTACATTTTTTGAACCCTCTGCGCATGGCATTCTTTATTATAATGAAATATATTTATTTCTACGTCTGTGAGGCCATCTTACCTGTGTACACTTTTAGTGCTTCACAGGCAGCTTGTAGGGGTCTTTTAAGGGTTAAAATAGTGCAAACATGTGTGATAAATTATTGATTGAATTTATTGATTCGGCTGTTGTCATTGTTTGAAAGTTTCTTTCATTGTAAACAATATTAAAAGTAGGAATCATTGTTATGGAATATGATAGAATATTTAGTAACAGGCCACCATAATTTTCTACAAATGGAAATGTGAAAGACACAAATGTTTAACCATGAATGCTAGTTTAGTGTTCCAAGGGACTCCAAAAACTCTTGTTTATCATGACATTCATCTCTTCTTTCTGACATGTGGAAAATGAGGCGTGCACCCGTGAAAGTAGTTATACTGAATATTTCTGATTGGGAAACTAAAAATGACATGTGTAACATTTTTGATCTTAATAATAAACAATAAAGGTATTTGAAGGACGTTGTTTGTTCTGATTACCAAAAAAATTCCCCCCCAAATTTTGATGCAAATAAAAATTGGAATCCATGTGTATTTTTTTTTTTAGGTGAAATAAGTATAACTGTGGAGAATATAAATATTATCCTCATGTCCACTGTCCACATGGACAGGTTCCACTGTACATGTCTTTGTTGCATTGCGCTAGATAATGAATGCTTATCTCATGTAGAAGACCTGTGTATTGATTTAGTGCTTCACAGGCAGCTTGGGGGTCTTTTAAGGGTTAAAATAGTGCAATTAGATGTGATATAAAAAAGAGTCTTAGTGGGTATTATATCAAAACTAAACCTTAATAGTGACTATCCTTGTAAACATTGATATATGAAGCATATTATGATGGGCTTAGAATATTGCTTAACATTGTGAACCCTTTTTACACATTCATTTTTTTTATGCATGAAATAATTTTGAAAGTGAGATTTATTTCTTGACAATAGTTTAGAAGTTTTAAAGAAAATCAGTGTAGAATACTGACTATATTTTCATTTCAGTGCACATGCTGTAATATGCCTCACTTTAGCTTTAACCTGGCAGACATGTGAAAAGGGCCCATAGATTCATATCATTGCAGCCCCAGTAGTGGATTTAGGACTGGGTGTGGTCTGGGTGTAAAACCTTAACCTTCTCTGCACCACTATCCACCACCAACCAAACCCTTTGCAAATATCTAGGTCTACCCCTGAGGCAGTCTGTCTACTCTCAACACACGGGCAGCTTGTCTATAGGTCCTATGCACAGGGCTTCTCTGCACCGGAAAGGACACAGAATTTTAACTATGTTCTTGGACAGCCCTTACACACACACACACACCCTCCCCCCAACCAACCCCTTTGCAAATATCCAGGTTACCCCTGAGGCAACATGTCTATCTCTCCCTGTGCCTGCCCCAGGTACCTGCGTGAGCACCTGGAGGAGAAGCGTGCTCCGTGCGTGGGTGTGGCGGAGCACGCAGCCAAGCTGTACGAAGCTCGCCCAGCGCTGCTCCCTCCTCTCTCACTACTACTTCCTGTCGCTGGACAGCTTCCTCCGCATCGTGGCCGGCGTGCTGAGGGAGCGAGACCGCGGCAAGGGATCCACAGGTGGGTCACGGGAGGCAACACAGGGGCTGGCCAGATGGGGGGGTGAAGACAGGCAAGTAGTTGGAAGGTCCACAAATCTATGGCTGCAAATGTTGCAAAAGGCTGAGAAGAAGAATTTGGACATAGATTCTTAACTTTAAAAGTTATTTTGAAGTATGTTGAAGATAGATATCAACTGTTATAATTGGGTAGTTAGGGGGGACCAGAGTGTATGTAGTAAAGTAGAAACTCATTATTTAGAATTTTTTAGGGAGACCAGTAAAAAAAATTAGTTGAATATCTGAGATTTCTTCATGTTTATATGGTTAAAAGGAAATGAATCTAACTTAAAGATAAGAACAAAATTGAGCTATTAAATAATCAATATCATGATAATGAAGAGTTCTACTGTATCCTGTTATCATTGATGCCGCGTGAGCTGCAGGCCAATGTTCAATCATCATGATGCAAACCAATGAAGAGTTCTACAATAATAAAGGTAATGTTGCTGTTTATCCTGTATATTAATGTGATAATATATTCATATGTAATGCACTGCCTTGGTAGATGGCCAGGCGCTCGAAGATTCTAACCATTAACCCAGGATTCTGACCAACGCCATCTTCGGAGGCAATATGTGTTTAACAAACATGTGCAGGCCATGATGTTCGAGAAGCATCGCCACCTGTATTCTCTCATGAAAACCTCAGCGACTCAAGATGAGGGGCAGCCTCACAAACCAGGTATTTTTAACTTTTTGTCAATGGTGGCCATTTAAAAATCTTAAGAATATTTAGGATTTTTTGAATTCACAGACATCCCAGACTGGATCAATAATAAGGTAATCTTTGGGACCTTTTTTATTTTCTATTATTTTATCATATGAAACCAATTAAATATACAGTGTGTTTTTCGTGTTTACAGTTTTTTTCACACACATCATCAGTTTGCTAAAAGATTAAATTTATGTTATGCAATATTCTCTAGTATAACTTGATCTGATTAATCCAATGGTATTTGTAATTATAATCTGCAATTTTTAGGCATTATTAAAGAGAACAGAACTACTGGGTATTACACAAGCTGTCAACAACTAAGTTAGTTCGAGAACAGAGGTTGTGCCTTTTCATGCCGTCACGAAGCACCGTTTAATCCATAAAGCATTCGTCGAGCGTATAAAAGAATACTGCTTTGTTTTGAACCAAAGGAAACATTAAGTAAATATTATGTTGTCCTTTTTATTTTTGTTTTCTAAAAATAAGCATTATCTGTAGGATGTTGCCTTGAAAAATTCTATAGCAAATAAAAATAGGATCATAGAATGAGTCAGTCAGATTTTTCATTTCAAGCACACTGGTTTCTTGGACGTGGGATGACCCTCCAACGTGTTTGGCCTTATAAAACAATGAAATTCTATAGATTTTCTTCAATGTTATAAAAAAACATTAAATAAGAAAAAAATTACAGATGTTGCTGCAGATATGGCTTGAAAGGACTATTCAGAATCCAAATTTGTAGCTCATTTTGTTTTTTATGTTTTTTATACTGTGTTAGTGGTATTCACAATTGTTTAATTTTAAATCTTTATTTTTATTTAAATGTTTCAAACCATGTAGGTTCCTTTTCAAAAAAACACTGAAATATAAATACAAGTTAGACAGTGCAAATACAGTACAAAGAATGCATAGTGATTAAAAGAAATGTGTGTGTGTTTTTTGTGTAGATCTTTCCATTGGCGGCCCTGGAGGCGACGGCCGGCAGCAGCTTCCGCGGCCTGCAGGAGTCCATCACCAAGTACTCAAACCACTGGAAGGAGTACTTCCAGGTATAGTGCACTCTATATAATGCAACTCTATAAAAGCAGGTGCTATTTTGATTTGAGAAGAATACTTTCCCTTGGACAAGTACATGTACAGTGAATGTGCAGTGAATATCCTTAACAACGGAACTCAATTTACACAAATCTTTCCATTGTAGAGGATTTGCATTGTTTAGTCCATAATTTACTTACATTATTAATAGGTAATGCTGAAGAACTTTTTTCATTATTCAGGTTTTCCATTGTTCAATTTTCCATTGTTGAAGATATTCACTACAACTCAAATTGTTTAGGACCTGACAGTACAGATACTTGTCTTTATCTGTGCCACTGTGGCTCTCCATATTGCCCGGTGTTTTTTTTTTAAATTCTTTACATCCTATTGAAAAACAAAAGAGTCCTGGACTCGGGACTCGCATCTAGATTAATCACTATACCTGTGCCACCGTTGCAGTAGCCCATGTGTTGTTTCAGTACCCCCTGGACCTGCTGACCCCGGTGCCTGACGACCACTTCTACTCACTCACCATCTTCCAGAAGTGCCTGCTGTGGCGCATCGTGGCCCCCGCACAAGGTGAGCTGCTCACTCAACAGTGATGGAAAGGCCCTTCACTTATTTTTCACACTTAGGTACAAAAACGATGTAAGTGTTGTGTCCTTGTGTCCATCATTAAGACATTCCAAAAAGCTCCTTTGTGGTAAATGTAATAGGAAACCTGCAGCTATAGATGAATTTCTCAACACCAAAAGCTACTCTTTTTTTTACAGTGCAAAATAGGTCACATGTTCAATTCATTGTTTGGTAAAAAAATTTCAGTGTCATAATAATAATGTGATACGTAAAAAAGTAGATCCCTGAAATGGGTCCATTGTACAGAGCAAAATAGAGACTATAAGGGTGTTCTGTTTTAGCGTTGATCAACACTGTATGGTAAAAAAGCCTAACAGTTGTAACACTCACTCCAGCAGGCTTAGACACTACTCTGTGCAAGCTAATGTTATCTCCACACTAAAACAGACCATTACCTTTATCTCCCAGTTTAACGGATTATTTAACTTGATGGTGTTTATGTGCCATTGATAACCTGATCTTGCTCTTAATCAGAATTGAGAATGAGCGGCAAAGAGACAATTTGTTCAATGGTCACCAATACTGTATTATCAGATGACTGAGGTGAGCACGGCGCTGGTTCTGCATGAGTTGGGCGGCTCGCTGCCTCCGCCCGCCAACTACCACCTGCCCAGTCTCTACCGCGCCACGGACAGCGCCGCCCCATCGTCCTCCTCATGCCCAGCC
>CM032659.1:4697239-4722160 GCA_019095985.1 Streblospio benedicti | reverse complement strand
CTTAAGAATTAACCAGGCAGACATGTGAAAAGGGTCCATACTACTCCATAGATTCATATTATTGTAGCCCCAGTAGTGGATTTAGGGCACGGTGTGGTCCAAATCTGAAACCTTAACCTTCTCTGCATTAAAGGACACAGAATTTCAACTATGTTCTTGAAAAGCCCTTAACACCCCCCTCCCCCCCCAAAAAAAAACAAAACAAAAAAAACAAACAAACAAAACAAACCCTTTGCAAATATCCAGGTCTACCCCTGAGGCCCTCCGTCTGCTCTCAAGCAGCTTGTCTATAGATTCCTCTTAGGTTCGAAAGCCTCGTTAAAAGGCGTGCCCCGTGAAGAGGAGAGCCACTCTCTGCACGCAAAAGAACTCACCTAGCTTGAAAATAATAACTAGTGTGATCCCTCCACACCCCCGAGGCTCAGTTGGGTACCTAGCCTGCCTCTGGAGGTCCATTTACCAACACCACATGGTCTCCCTCTGCTATAATCATCAGCAAGTTGATGGCTGCAGAGTACAAACAAACAAACAAATATCCAGGTCTACCCCTGAGGCCGTCTGTCTATATCTTCCTTTCTCCCCCAGGTACCTGCGGGAGCACCTTGAGGAGAAGCGGGCTCCGTACGTGGGTGTGGCTGAGCACGCAGCCAAGCTGTACGAGCTCGCCCAGCGCTGCTCCCTCCTCTCTCACTACTACTTCCTGTCGCTGGACAGCTTCCTCCGCATCGTGGCCGGCGTGCTGAGGGAGCGAGACCGCGGCAAGGGATCCACAGGTGGGTACCTACAGGGGGCTGGCCAGATGGGGGGTGAAGACAACCGCAAGTGGTTGGAAGGTCCACAAATCTATTCCTGCAAATGTTGTAAAAAGGCTGAGAAGAAGAATTCGGACATAGATTCTTAACTTTAAAAGAGTTTTAAGTATGTTGAAGATAAATATCAACTCTTATAGTTGGGGACCAGAGTCAATTTAGTAAAGTAGAAACTCATTATTTCGAATCTTTAAGACACCAGTAAAATAATTTATATAGATATCTGATATTTGTTGATATTCGTGTGGTTGAAGGGAAATAACAAAATTGAGCTATTCAATATCATGATAATGAAGGCAGTACTGTATTCTGTTATCATTGATACAGCGCCATGTAATGTGTATTGTTCCGTGCTCCAGGCGCCCCGAAGGCGCGAGCCCAGGAGCTGACCAACGCCATCACGGAGGCCGTGTACAAACACGTGCAGGCCATGATGTTCGAGAAGCATCGCCACCTCTTCTCTCTCATGCTCACTCTCGAGCGACTCAAGATGAGGGGCAGCCTCACAAACCAGGAGCTTGGGCTCTTTGTCAATGGTGTCGACACCGAGGCGATTGAGGATAAGCTGGAATTCACAGACATCCCAGACTGGATCAATAATAAGGTAATGTTGGGGGAGGGGGTTTGGTGATTGCTTGGTATATCTCATCTATGTGAATATGAAGTAATAAAATTCCTATAGATTTTCATCAATGTTATAAAGAAAACAAAAATTAAAAATGCTGCTGCTGATCTGGCTTGAATGGACTATTCAAAATCCCAATGTGTAGATCTAGCTATAATACAGTACTTTTCTTCTTCATAGCAACAGCTATCAATAATTTAAAAATATATTACTCCATACATATTCAGACCACAACTGTTTGTCTTTTTTTCAAGAGTGTAAAGTCATAATGCAAACAATATGACTCATGGAAAACATTAAATGAAACAAAAGCCTGAAGAAAAAAGGAGTGCAGATCTATGAATGAATGTTACTATTCAGGATCTTGTAAAAATTTATCATTCTTTTTGTGTATTCTAGCTGGACATGGCTGCTTACCCTGGAGGTGGTTTCAGCTAGCAGTTTCCCGTGGCCTGCAGGAGTCCATCACCATTACTCAGACCACTGGAAGGATACTTCCAGGTAAACTAATGCACTATATAATGCAACTCTATAAAAGCAGGTGCTATTTTGATTTGAGAATACTTTTCCTTGGACAAATACATGTACAGTGAATATCCTCAACAACGGAACCCAATTTGCGGTCACTAAATCTTTCCATTGTTAGAGGATTTGGTATTGTTTAGTCCATAATTTACTTATATTATTAATAGATAGTGCATAAGAACATTTTCCATTATTCAGGTTTTCCATTGTTTAGTTTTCCATTGTTGAAGATATTCACTATAACTCAAATTGTTTACCAGTCCTGACAGTACAGATACATGTTTGTCTTTTGTAATAGACAATAAATCTGCACTATATCTTGGCCAAAAACAATGAGTTGCAGTAACTCATTAGACGTATTTTCAGTACCCTCTGGACCTGCTGACCCCGGTGCCTGATGACCACTTCTACTCACCACCATCTTCCAGAAGTGCCTGTTGTGTGTGTTTCTGTGGCGGCGCATTCTGCATCCGCACAAGGTGGGTGAGCTCCTCAATAAACAGTCATGGAAAGGCCCACCACTTATTCTTTACACTTACCAGTAGGTCAAACGATGTTGTTTGCCTCCTTGTGTCCATGCTTAAGACATTCCAAAAAGCTCTTGTCAAATGTAAATACAAAACCTGCAGCTATAGATGACTTTCTCAACACCAAAAGCCACTTTTTTTTATTGTGCAAAATAGGTCACATGTTCAATTCATTGTTTGGTAAAGAGCCTCAGTGTGTCCTAGTGATAAGTAAAAAGACATACTGTTGAAATGGGTCCATTGTAAATATAATAAAAAGATTTATTCAATTTCTCAAGCTTTAATCAGTTGGTATTGTTAATAGCAAAAATGTTCAAAAAGACAAAATAACGTGATATGGGTCCAGTAGATTCTGTGAAATGGGAAATGGGTCCCCATAACAGAACAAAAAAAAGGGGCCATTTTTCCAGTGGTATTCAATACTGTACCAGGATACATTACTACTACATTATGTACCATTGTGTGACGTGCTCAGAAAGAATGAAAAGGGAGACAACTTGTTCAGCTATCATTAATCCTGTATTGTGCCCCCAGATGACTGAGGTGAGCACGGCGCTGGTTCTGCATGAGCTCGGCGGCTCGCTGCCTCCGCCCGCCAACTACCACCTGCCCAGTCTGTACCGCGCCACGGACAGCGCACGCCCCATCGTCCTCCTCATGCCCAGCCCCCCCGCAGCCGCCACCGCGGAGCACAACTCATCCAAAGGTGAGCCATTCATGTTTTCACATCGTCACTTCTCTTGGCTATATGCTCAGAATATAGCCGTTATTCAACAACCCTAATATTCGTGGAAGTTGACCTCAAAATCCAACCAATCACAAGGCCCACTGCCGAAATGTTCAGCGACGATGTCAAATGTCAAACATACGATGTTACATTGTCAAGTAAGAAAAATGAGCATTGATTTTGTTTTTGACGTAAGTCTAACCCAAAGATATTTTTCTGCATAAAAGCCACAACCGGGCCCATGGGTTGGTATGAACATGGACTTGTAAAGGCAGTCTGAGTGATAAAGCCGTGAAGATCGACGATAGTTGTTTTCAGGACATGTGAATTTACTTACATCTTCATACCATGTGTATGTTCTCACAAAAACATTCTAAGGGGGTGTTCTGTACTTCACCCGAACTTCCCTTGTACTTTGTAATCATACGATTAGATATGAAATATTCAGGAAAACCTTATAAACATATTCATTCGACAATTGTTGGTGAACAGAAAAAGTGAACCCTCCTTTAAAAATAACCTGACCAGAGCTGCGACTCCTCCATCTGTTTGCAGGTCACGTGTTCATGTCGCCGTCGCATCAGATCCACTCGTTTGCGCGGGAGGTCGGCATGGACGGCAAGGTTGTCGTGGTGACGTGCGGCGTCGCCGGGCAGATGGCCGAGATCGAGCACGCGCTGGCCGACTGTATGGCCACCGGCTACTGGCTGGTCATCCAGAACGCCCACCTCGCCGACCAGTGGCCACCCAGCCTGCTCAGTCTCATCAAGGTACTTCATCTCTGACAACATTGTGTTTGTCTAGGACTGTATTCAACTATGTTTAAACGTAGCCAGAAGTGTGAAGTTACCCCATTTCTCATTAGTATAGAGTGCTTTTATTACTGGTATATCCCATGCTTACCGTATATTCACGTATTCTCAAGTAAACCCACGCGTCATACGTCAGGTCAAAACATTGCCACGTTCCCATCAAATGCACGGGAATGTGGCCATTTTTAAGTGATATTTCTGTACTTAAAGTCGCTATATTTTGTTAGTTGTGAATTGAAACTTATTTCATATTTATAATTTATAAAAGATCAAATAGCTTACCAAACAATCAACGCTGAGCGCACACGTGACCCCCAAACGGCAAATGCTGCCTTTCCACTGTAAGAAACACGCTACACGTTCAGAGACGTTTTCTTGTTTATGTCACACGTGGTGTGTTTGTCGTCACTGAAAAGGAAGTGAGGGTTTTTCTTGAGAATAAAAGCCAATGGTTGCTTATTTGTTTGACTTTGTCTCTATCTCTCTACACTGCAAACTGATTTTTCTTTTCTCTTGCTTGTGTTACCTTTTTTCTGATTTTTTGTAGAGGTGCACTTTTGACCCCTATGAGGTAAATGTTTATTTGTGTTGTTAAAGATTATTTTTTGTTGCATGAATTAAGCTGAAATGGATTAATTTACATTTATGAAATGCAGCAGATGTATCCTGTTGTACCCTATATACTGTAGCGTAATCTATTTAATCTGTATATTTGTATCAATTTAAAAAAGAAATTGTAAAAAAAAAAAAGAAATAGGATTCTCAATTTCATTATATATGATTATTTTAGGAAATTCTGTATGCAAAACGTCCCTTTTTTAAAATGCGACCTCTAAAGGTACTTCTGTACTAATTAACCTCCATTATTAGTATTTTTTTAGATTTTAAGAATTTATATTTTCATTTTCATACATTCTAATCAAGTGTTTGTGTTCATTGTGATGCCAAATGTGGATTAACTAAAGAGAAATATACATACATTGTGTATATCAATCACATCAAGCATATCAATCTTTATATAATAATCTTTTATTTTATTGTTGTAGTTTTATTTTTTTTTTTTGTAGTTGTAGTGTAATAGATTTCAAAAGAACATATAAAAAGGACTATCGTGTACTCAGCTCATGTTCATAAACATAATTTGTGATAATGTGTCCATATTGTAGACCACGTAAGTAGGAATTCTGTTTATGATATTCTGATTTATAACGAATTTTGTCCCAAGACTTTCACTTGACTCAGCCTATCCACAATGCCAAAAATTCAAAAATATTTTGTAATATCTTTTCATTATTTAAGAAAAAACATTATACCTGTAGTTCATCTGTTCATTTATCTGGAGAAACTTTAATAAAACTGAAATGAATGTGAAATGATAAAAACAAAAGAAATTAAGATTTTTGTTGGAAGTGAATAACCATTTAAAAATGATCTCAAGTGTATGACAACTCTATATCAAAATGTCCACATGTGTCATTTCAGGAGATTGTGCACAGCCGCGCGCCCGAGACCGAGGCTGGATTGGCCTCGGAGTCTATTGTGGTGGACGACGAGAACCGCCCGCTGACACAGGCTACTGGCAGCAGCAGGCGTCAGCCGGAGGCTCCAGACTCAGTCCCAGGCTTTTTAGACTGGGGTCAGCAGCAGGCACCCTCTCATACCAGGAAGGGGATGCAGACTCAGTCCACAGATAAAATTTTAAATTTTTTCACTGGGTTCACCACACGCACAGACACGGGCACCCTCATACCAGGTGAGTGGGATGCTATGGTCTTTTTTTTTTTTTTTGCTGTGCAATGTGGAATAAAATCAGATAAAATGTGTGTAATTTTTTTTACTGCAATGTGCATCTACATTGTGGAGAGAAATTATTTTATTTGATTACGCTAATACATTGTGCCATTAATCCATGTATTGTGTGTACAGGAAGCCTGATCCAGTTTGGGCTGAAGGTGACCTGTGAGCTGACCTCCAGTTTCCGGGACACGTTCCGCCGAACCTACGACTTTGCCGACAAACTCTTCCACAAACGAGATCAGGCTGCGGTCGCTATACGCAAGGTACTTACCGGTAGTATGCTTCTGGCAACATCATGGTGTTGAATATTCAGTAAAATGTTAAAAATATTACATAAATATTATTCAAAACTGGCACTTTCCAGCAGTTTCACACCTGTAGTATTATTGCAATATACATGTTCTGTGCAGACTATAATCTTGCCTTTGAAATTTATTATTTTAATCTTCTAAAAGCTTCAATTTTTTAAAACAATGGAATAACTAATCTTATACACAACATTCTGATTAAAAAAACCTTAGTAAACATGTTAATTATGATTTTTTACTATTTCATTGTTCTAGTAGTCAACCATTGCATTGCAAAAAAGATAATATTTGAAAAAATATAACACTGATAAAAAGAGGCTACCAATGTGTCAAAAATCAAAATGACTAAACAAATATAAATATATTAGCAGAACTGTAATTATGATTAACATGAAAGAATGAAAGATGGCATTAACCCTACATTTTTGTTACCTCCTTAAACATGCTTTATTAAAATGGCATCCATCTAATTTCACCCCCCCTTTTCTCTGGCAGGTGTACGGTAGCGGTGAGGCGCACCTGGTGCCGCTGGCGCTGCTCTACACTGCTGCAGCCCGTCGTGCAGCGCCCCACGGGGCAGCCCTGGGCCCGGCCCCCCCCGCCAGACCCGACTGGAGCCCCGCGGACCTGGCCGCCTGCCTCGAGCAGAGCAGAGTCATACTACTGCTGTGTCAGAGAGTTGAGGGTGAGGTGGTTAGGGCCACACTGTGTGCTGGTGGATCTTAGTTGAAAATGTGTGAGTCTAGTTCTAGTTATACTAAAAATCCTATGTATTTGGTAACATCGCTTGGTCTCATTTTTGTTATAGAATGCCCTTTTGCTGTGATTTTAGATACTTTTATCATTCAAACAGCATTTAAATCTTTTTTTTCATAATTAGGGTATTTGACAAAAAAATCAACATGGTTTTGAAATATATCTTCAGTGTATCAATGTGAAATGTTTCAAACCACATTATCGGAATAACGTTCATTCACGGTTTTCTATTCGTTTGTCTAGTTCTAGCTTTAGGTGTTAATCCGCAAACCGAAGTAATGCGGGTATGGAATAGCGCTTATGTAGATATAGCTGCTAGCTGCCTCATGAGTCTACAGACACAGCCTTTGCCACGCTGGCAGGAAGGTCATTCCAGGCTCCTAGTCTCCATGTAATATGCGAAAAAATACAGTTATGTTAAATTTATAAAGAAAAAAACTTCATCAGAATTTGAAGACAATTGCATTGAACTCACTAGAGCTGTGTGTGATGTATCAGGTGGCGGGGTGTATGATGCTATTAAGTATCTGTTACCTGGCTCCACGGCATTTTCTTTCTCCGACTTGCAGCAAAACCAATTGTTTATAAACACGTACTCTGTAACTTTTCATGTTATCTGGTTAATCTGGTTACGGTGACCCAATTTAGTAACTCAACCCATGCAAATGTTTATTTATACTTTAAACAGGACAATTTTCACATTTTGAGTTTCGGCAATCGCTCTTGCCTTGTTCACAACAAGTGATCCCTTGTTGTGAACAAAAACCAGTTGTTTAAGCCAACATCATACGGTAACCCAACCCTTCTATCAACCCATGATGTGTCATGTCAGGTGTCTGAGGTGTGTGAGCAGATCTTCTCCTCCCACTGCGTGGACGTCCAGGACCAGAAGGTGGTGGCCGCCATCGTCAGTACACTCATGCTCAGCCCCAGCCAGCTCACAAAGGTAACGCAGGATCAGTAAGCGGAAAAGTTTACTTGTTTTATGTTTTGAGTGATTGAGAATACCATTCATAGGAAAAGTAATGAGAATTGTTTACCCTTCTGGGCAAAACAGATATACCCATCTTGGACAATAGCCCCGTATGAACACATTCCACACTTTTTATAATTACGCAAATGTGTAATGTATCCAAACATATGGTATACAACTGTCCAAGACCCACTGCCATGACCATGTAAAGGCTCGTCCCCGAATTGTGACCATGTCAAAATCTAGACCATTAAAATTTCAGTGTAAATTCATGCAAAAGCCAATCCCTAAAATTAAAAATTAAACAACCTGAAAGCCCATGGCGATATGAATGGTCATCTTCCTCCTTATGCTCAATCCATTTCGATTGTGTTATCCACCTGACCTGTTTGTGGCTGTAGCTGGCGTCTGGCAGTGAGGACCCGGGTTCGGGTCTGAGCGGGCTGCTGGCTGAGTTACTCACCTCGAGCGGGGGAGAGAACCTGGACCACCGGCTGCAGCAGCTCACCGAGGTTACCGGGGAAACGCTCGGGCTGCCGGAAAACGCAGACGACCAGCTCATGCAGAACAACAGCAGGTAAAACAGAGGGGAACGGAGGGGAAAACAGGCAAAATACATGTAAAAGCTGCAAGTAAAACAGGCACAATAACATTGTGGGGAGGAAAATATGCAAGACACGGGTAAAAACATGAATAGCTAAAGGTAATTCACACAAACGACAAAAATGGATTTTTAAATTTCCAAATGATTTTTTAAAAGAAAAGTTAGCCACAATCCGTACACAGCTCATAATAGTAATATTATTACTACAATCGAATCAAGACCACGCAGGGGCCAGTTGAAAATGGTCTTGGCTTCAGATAACAAAAACATTTCAACTTCCTGTTTGATGATCATGCCAGTTTTGACAATCTTATGACCATGCATGTGTGTTCTGTGTTTTTAGCACGTTAAGAACGGAGTTGATCCGTGTGATCGGCGCTCCTGACGAGACCACGGTAGATGTGATATACCGGCGAGCAGAAACCGTCATCAAAGGCGTCCTCAACTCTCTCCTGGCACTACCAGGTAGGAAGCATATGTCACAATGTCGTAACATCCCAGTCATACAAACATATAAACATATCTGTGCTTTATTATTTTTGCATATTGTCTGTGTTTTAAAATTGATCACATTATTCTTCAAGTCATGAAAACATATTAACCTCACCATGTCTCTTATATTTCCATCTGGTACATATGATTGCACATTTTACTTTAAAAAAACACACCTGTGCATGCTTGTCATAAAAAACTTGCAAATTCACCAGGGAATTCATCAACCCTCAATACCAACCCAATACTTTACATGACATTACCTATCTATCCTGCATTACAGCAGTCTGATCTCAGCTAATCAGCAAATGTGCTTTTAATATCATCTCTGAGACAAAAACCTTACCTCCCCAATATCCTGAGTCAAAATCGAAGGATAGGGTGTTAACCCCTTATCTAGGTATGCCTATTGTGCTTGGTAGTACAATACAACCTCATTTAACCGGACACGTTGGGAAGCTGGAAGGACATTCGGAAAATCAATATCTACATCTACATCTACTGCTTACTGGCCAACATCAACAGGTTGATGGCATGTGCCAAGTTGAAAGAGCCTGTGTGTCTATGTTATAATGAATTCAATATATCCGGATATATCCGGATGATTGAGGGAGGGGTGGCGAATGTAAGAAACCACATATCATCACCTGTGCAACCACCTGTGACTATCTATTAGGACCGAGCCCATACCTGCTTTTATGTTCTAGCGGTGCCGGCCGCCCAGCCCAGTACCCAGGCAGCCATTCAGGTCAGTACCACCTACCCTACTCTACCTTCACCCAAACAAGAAACCCTACATTTCTGGATTCTTCAGTATTATTTTAAAGAGACCCATACTTCTTCTTTGACACGGGGTGGGGTGCATGAATTCAGGAGCACATTGAAGGAACCTTTTCTGGCATTCTTTAGCAAGTTCTGGAGACCAAATTCGAAAAGAGACCCATATTTCTCCTTTGACATGACATGGGGCCCCAGATTTTTTGAACACCTCAATCTTACTAGCCCTCTCTAAACCCGCTACCTCCTTTGATATACAACTTGAGGTGTGCTATTGAACGCTTTGTTTAAACAATCATAGTTTAAATGATATTATCGACACACTCTTATATTTATCATGGGCTGTCACTGTTACTGCAAAACATCTTAAGCATGCTGCATATTCAAATATAAATGTGAGATTCATAGAACTAATATTTGTTCTCTATCAGAATCTGGTTTGTGAACCTGGGCTCAATCGACTACTTTTGATTGGTGGCGGAGTCTTTTCATAATCTAGTATCTAGAATTTAGAGTCTATATTTATGAAGCTACGTTCCCATGCTGCTGTAGGAGCTGACCGAGGGCGTGGTTCCGCGGTCTTGGACGGAGGATGGATTCCCCGTCACCAGCTCACTCAACACCTGGCTCGCCGACATGAACAAACGGTAACAACAACAGCTGTCTTTGTGTAGTCGCTATGAGGCGTTCTCTTTTTACTTTTGTGCATTGATTTGAAATAGAAATTATCATTTTAATCAACACTCTAGACTTTGCTAAGATAGTTATAAAAGTCACCATATGATGTGTATACATGTGTTACTCTCACTATATAAGGTGCAACCATCCATCTAAATGTTGATGGACTTTTAGGTTGAAAATTTGTCAATTTATAAGGTGGGCCCTTGTGTGATTATATTCATGAGCCCCAGCATATAGAATCTTCTATATACTAGTAGTAATGTGTATGGCATAGTGTTTGTAAACCATACTAGTATACATACCACACACACCCTCCTCCCATGCTGCTGGGGCACATGATGATATTCTTGCATTTGAATTTACAACACAGACGTTTGAGGTTGTCTGTGGTTTCAGGCTGGAGCTGCTGACTGCCTTTTCATACCTCTCGAGTCCAGGGACGAGCCAGTGGCATTGTTCTGTACTCCCCATTTTGGTTATGCATTCCACAACATCAGAAGCCATGAGTTTATCCAGGCGTCACCATGTTTGGCAACACTCGCGCTCAGTGGTCAAGGACCTGACTTTTGAACCGCATTGTCTGTGTTTGGTATTTCAGGCTGGAGCTGCTGACGTCCTACCTCGTGTCACCGTGAGTCACGTGACCGTGGCGGCAATGGCAGATCCAGGTTTTTTTTGGAAAGGGGGGCAGTTCAAGGACCTGCACGCATGCACGCTCGACGTCACTGTGAGTTTGTTTGTGGAGCATTTGGTTTGTGTCTCACGATCGATGGATGGCGGATCTGTAAAAACCACGAAAATGAAGAATTTAGAGTCTATAATTCAAGAAGCTAAGTTTCCATGCTAAATTTTTAAACCAGAACCAGTGATGTCAATGTCACAGACATATGACGGCGTCATTGCAATGTTTAATCAATAAATTACGGTAGAACCCCTCTATTAGGACCACCTTCGGGACCAGTGTTAGGTGGTCTCAATAGAGAGGTTGTCTCTTTACAGAGGTTCATTTTAGTAGCTTTATGAAAGTTGGGGACTGTGAAAAGTCGTCTTATAAAGGTGGTCTCAATAGAGAGATGGTCCTTTTTGGAGGTTCTACTGTAAATTGATCAGAAATGTATGTCTGGTTATTCAAACATCTTCAATGGTTGAATGTAAGTTGTTTGCAACCACGATTATTATCAAAAATAGTGTTTCATTACTGGTGTTTTATTGTTCACCACCATTGGGAGATATTGAAAACTTGTAGAAGAGAATCACACGGCAAATTAGTGTTATTAAATTCATTCTGTTGACAGAATACAATGCTATAGAAACTTTTATCTCTGTGTATAGAGAAAAGTAAAGTGCTTTTTAGATTGCATTTATTCAGATAACCAACCCATATATTTTCACAATTTAGTTGAATGAAAATGAAATTGACTTTGAGGTAACAAAAAATTCAAGATAAAAATATCAAGATAATGACGGTTTATTTGGATGCCTGTGGATGTAACTAGACTTCATATCAAACTGGATTTCTCCCTGAGACATTGTTTGTTGCAAATTGGCGAGGGTAATTAGAAATCCGGGCATAATATCTCTTATCATTGCGCACAAAATACAATAATCGAATATATGTATATTTTACTAGTACTGTTTACATCCTTCAGTACTGAAGTTCTGTACTGGTGCGTCATAATTATGTTGACGTAACTCACTTGCGTAATATTTTCTTAAGAGGTCATGGGGCATATTGTTACATCCATTGTATATCTTGGCATACAGAGAATTACAGATGATATCACTTATTTGCATATATCTGATAATTGCATAAACTGCTTAATTGCATAAAGACTGTAAAACCACTTGTTTGTTAATATCTTTTAAAACGCATTGCTTTCTAATTGCATATATTGCTTTATCGCATAAAATGTGTGTCCACGGAGGTTATGCAATTAGGCAATCCCGTCTGTACTTGCATGTTCATGAAAACTGCAATTTTTTATGGTGTAAATAATAAAGAGACAGACTATAACCCCTCCTGGTGTCCCCAGTTCCAGCCGCTGGGTTCCGTCCCCACTGCGCCCCCTAACGCCGGCTGCTACGTGGACGGTCTGCTGCTCCACAACGCTGAGTGGGACGCGGTCACCGCCGCCCTGACCTCGCCACGACCCCGCGACCCCGCCGTCGACCCCAGCAGCGGCGGCACGCCAGCCCCCCCACAGAGGATGCCCGTCATCTGGCTGCAGCCAATCACGCTCTCACAGGTGAGGGGCTGACATGTAGCATGGTGCAAGTGTGTGAAAAAACTAGGGGGACCTGAAAAACTCAAGTTGATTGTTGTGATGGTGGATTGGGCTTGAAAATCTGGGGTGTTCTTGTAGGGGCGACTCTGAAAATTGGTAGTAGTTTTAGGGGGAGGACAAGCCTGAAATTTCCAAACAAATTAGGTGGGGGCCTGAAAATTATAAATTTTGACCATAATGGTTTCATTTTTTCATCCTCCCCCTTAGGCCATAATATATGGCAAGCCCCTTCAGGAGTTTTCCATTTGGTAATGAAATACAAAGTTGTTTATGTGACCACTGACTGACCCCGTATTGACTTTACTGACCTCATGTTGTCTGATGGTTTTCCCTCACTGTCCTCATGGTGCACTTACTGACAAGATATCCCCTCGCTGACCTGACCCTCACCTCAATGTTGCACTTACTGACATCATTTTAACCTTATTAATCCATTTTTCACTTACTGTCCTCATGTGTCTTCTTACATTATTCCCTCTCCCCCAACTGTCCTCATGCCCCCCATGAATAACTTCTTGTCTGTTTATGACCTCATGAAGCCCAACTAACCTCATGCTCATCTGACCCTCACCTCAATGTTGCGCTTACTGACATCATTTTAACCTTATTAACCCCACGGTTTCACTCACTGACCCCATGTGTCTCTGACATTTCCCCTCCCCAAACTGTCCTCATGCTTAAATAATGACCTCATATCCCCCAACCCCCTTATATCCCCCAACCTACCGCATGCCCCCAACTAATGACCCCATGTTCCCCAACTGACCTCTTGCCTGCTTATGACCTCATGCAGCCCAACTGACCTCATGCTCATGATGACCTCCTGCCCCCCCCCATACTGACCCCATGTCCCCTGTGACGTGCGTCCCAGTTCATAACTGACCACATGCCCCCCTACCCCTCCCCCCCCCCATGATTCCCTCCTCCTGACCATGCTGTGCTGTGTTGCAGCGAGCCACCCCATGCCTCTGCCTCTCAGCGCGCCGCGCTGTACGACTGCCCCGTGTTCCCCGCCGGCGCCAGCGCCACGGACAGACTCACATCGACCGACATCGTCGCCAGCCTCGAACTACCCACGTACGAGGACCCCAGCCTCGCCAGCCAGAGGAACGTCTTCCTCACAACACAGCTGTAGACCCAGGCTGGCGGATTTTGAGGTGGTGGACAGGAATATAAAGCTTGATGTGAGACTAGTTGATGGCTGTAATAACAGGGATGTGACCAGCTTTATATGAATTGGTGACAATCGTTTTTAGTGTTTTGGAAAGTTCTGTATGGTGCCTGAAATGGGTGTTGATGATATCTCATAAAATAATAGGTCTGGGTCAATCTAGATGTGTTGAATTTGAATGTTTGCGAGTCATAGAATGAACTCTGAAGATTCCTATATTAGATTGGTGGTTTTAATGTGTTTTCAGCTTTTTATTTATTGTTTCTATTTTTACAATGACAAAATGTTAAAAAGCTGATGAAATTCAATAGGAAATTGTGAGATAGTATAATACACCAAACCTGTATTAGTATTGATACATTTATGTTTGTTATAAATCCATATTCAGACATCACTACGTGCTATTGTGTAGAAAAATATACTGTGTACAGAACGATCAGTGAAATCGTGAAATCGCACAAGACATTCTTATTGTGAATCCAGACTGGTTATGCTTGAGTTTTATTTATCAAGGAGGAAAATATAGGAAGATTTGTTTTCTTTTTAAATGATGCATAAATGTGAAGTCTGTATGCCTGTATCAAAAAAACTCTGATTTTACCAAAACCAAACATATATGTGATGGAATGTATTATATTGGCATTTATTTCTTATTCATAGTCTATTGTCATATATGAATTCATCTTAATCTGTGATATAAGTGATTTGCAGTGGTTCTGGAAGTTAATGAGAAAGTGTGTGTCTAAATTGATGTAGAAAACGGCAGTTTGTATTTAAAATGAAATAATTATAAAATGCTGATGTAAAGGTCGTTGTAAACAGCTTCCCAATGTTTAATACTTTCTTTTTGTCTGTGATATTGCTTTTTACAAAATGATCACTCAGAAAACCCAAACCCATTGATACTAATTATTATTATTGGCAAATAAATCTTTTGGTAAAAATGAAATAAAGAATGTTCCAATATTTGGAGAGGCAATAAGGGACTTTTGTTTCTATTCACTTGCACACATGAAAGCATACAGTCGTACCTATAAAAAAGACATTTTGGACAGTTTATTCCTTGTTTTATCCATCCTCCTGGCAGAAATAGGTTAGACAGTCCAAAACCCAACACTGACATTTAACATTTTATAATCGGTGCAAACTGTTATTACCAGTAATTCTGACTAACAGCTGAAAAACTTAACATCATCAGTCCATGGATGATTATGATAGTGACAGGTGGTCTTATGTTGTTAAAATCAATGACTAATTAACATTCTAAAAGTTCATGTAATACATTTACTGTAAAACTAGAAATTTTTGGACATTCTTTAATTTTTACCATCCTCATGGGAAATAGGTTAAAACCCAAACCCAAATGGCAGCAAACATTTATAATCTATCTGTTACCAAGGATGGACCAAAAAACTTAAATTAAGTAGTCCAAAATTATTTATAGATGAAAATGGTCTTAGAATTTAATAAAACCGATGAGTATTCTAACACTTTTACAGATCTTCTAAGGAGAAAGTTTGATGACTCATTTTGGATGAGTTGTCAGGTGTCAATGCTATGGTCAGACATTCCTGATAGTTCAATCCCAATCAGCTGCAGATGTTGTTATTTGCAAAATTGTCTGTTCACAGATGAGTTGTTCAGAATGATCTTTCCTGCTCCCCCCCTACCCCCTTCCCCATGTGTTGTTTTTTTCTCATCTACTGTACTATAAATTTAAAATAATAATTATTAGGCTGGCACTAAAGGATATTGAAAAAAAAAACTACAATTTTTAATGAAGAAGACAACAGAAAATGTACCCATTATCTAATTAAATCAAATAATGCCACAGCAATCTAGCAATTTCAGATCTTTGAAAATGGAACAGTCAAGTATGACTTGTTTTCACTGTATCAAATTTGCAGTGATTGGCTACAGTCTTGCCAATGTAGTTTACTACTAACTCCACATTACACATTTTGCAACTCATGTAAACTTCAGTCATTTCTGCATCAGGTGCAACCTGATAGCACAGAGTTATAGAGGTGCAGACAGCCAGGACAATCTTTACATCCAATCTACATGAGTTATTTCATAATACATGTAAGTGGTTATTTGTAACATCAAATTCCTGTACATATACAAGGAAACAAATTCCTTTGAACCATTTAGACTATATAATGATATCAGGCAATAAATATATTACAATAAATCATAAATGACATGGTGGAAGTCATAATTTCATGTATTCATGTTTATATACAATTACCACAATACAAATGCTCATGATATGTGTGCATAGGTGTGTTATATGAAATAGTAATAGTCATGATGACCAACGCAATATTAAAAGTCTTTGTTGTGGTCAGCTTCATAACTTTGAAATTCACTGTAGAATTGAACTCAATGTTGTTCAAGGTAGGTTTTGGCTGAAACAATGATCCACAGTTGTTGGTGATGTCCTGTTGATGTACTGCCAATGGGATGTCACAGAGAGCTCTCAAAGCTGGTGAACTAGCTTGAACTTGTTTATTGTCATGTGCTGGATCATTGGTTATGGCAGACTTGTCAGCATTGATATGTGCATGCCGATGTGTCTAATGATGTATATTATGGGTTTGGTACTAGATCCATTACATTCTTCTATGGCTACAAATAGAACATTTATATGTTTGTCCCGAGACTCAAGGATTGATAACATTCTGGCATGATTACTAATGTGAATTATGAGCTTGTTGTCATTGTAAGTGTCACAAATAGCCTAGTTGGATCTGTGGCCACAATGTCAATGCTGACACCTGCTGATCACTGGCATCTTTCACCCTTGTTCTTCCATTGTGAACAGACGACAATGTTTGAAATACATGTAACTGCAGACAAAATGTTCCCCAGGAATGCTTGTTTATAGAATATCAAATAATGTGCAATTTTAAAAAGAAGGTAAATAACTTAGATCGAGATGTGTAATCTTGTGTGTATATAAGTTATTAACATCTCAGTTTCTAAGCTGAGGGACTGAAATAAGAGGGACTGAACTGAATAAGAAAATTACATTGTAAACTTAAAGTTTAAAAGAAATTAAAAAAAAAAGAAAAATATACAGTGTACTACTAAAGTTTAAAAGATATAATGAAAACATAACTGTAATACTTATGTACGGATAACACTGTGCACCATCCAACCCCCCCCCCGGTTATAGTATAGTGCCCCCCCCTCCATACCCCCACCCCCCCAATTACGACCCACCAAATAACGGCCAATACAACCAATAAAGACGGCCATTCTGATTGATTCAAATGTTTCTGACTTGCGCTATCATCCAACAGACTGTAATATATAATATTTCATTGAAAAGCTGTAGTGGTATATCACTTTACATCCAATGGGTTGTGTTATGAAGATTAATAGACATCCTGCATTTTTAAACACTTTTTTTTAACATGCAGAAGGGCGGTAATGGCTCATTCTTGATCAAATTACAAGAGTAGCTGATACTGGAAGTGATAAAACATGTCATTTTCTAACAATAACCAGGTTAGTCTACGCGTATATGTATATCCTGGTACGTAATGGCTGGTTTTGGACGGCAATCATTATTGGTATCACAAACTCTTGTCGCAGTATGTTGCAGGATGTTCGCTGTACAGTATGGACTCCAATAGTGAGCCAAATCCATGGGAATAGGAAGCAAGAAATTGTTGGGAGTTTGTAAATCACAGCTTCACAGCAACATGCACTGTTCCATGATAGTTAATCATTTGTCTAGCCCTGACCCACGCGTAACAGGACCCGCGATGAGTGCAGACCCAAGGACGACAGGTAACCACGGAACTGAAGGTCTGCTAAAGGTTACCGCCGTCTGTGAATGTCAGCAAAGTTAAATGAGCTCTAACTTTTGCAAGATGTTATAAATGTCAAGTCATGTGTTTGTTTATTTTTTAAAAACAACCTAATGCCCGGAGGAGTTTCCATCACATCTTGACATTTTCGCAACCTCGTTAAACGCGTGTATAAATAGACCTCGGAATCAGCAACAATCTAAAATAGCCCACGACATCAACTAACCGCCTTTGAGTGTTTTACGCGGTGCATCATTTGCGAAAAAATCCAGGTCATAAAGAAGTAAGAGCGTGTGATTGAAACTGATGAGAAGAGTAATTTGGCAGCATCACAGAATCTTCCTAGAAACGTTTACGGAGACAGCAACCTCGATCACCTCACCTCCACCTCCCAGCCCGGGACGAGGATGATTCCGTCTGCTCACAGACCGGGCGACCGAGGCTGCATTGTCGTGCTGTTCTTATCTCTCGCAGCCTCTATCACCCACCGGCGTCCCTAGAAGTGCGCGGCTGCGGTGCGCGTGGGACATATTTGGCAGGAGCGGCACGTGCCGCCGCCGCCGCCGCCGCCGGCTGCACCTGATGGATTAACACTGACAGACGATAATCCTCACGCTGTCAGGCAGGCATCAATTATTTGATGCAGGTTATCAGCCTCGCTTTAAAGTGCGCCCTGTTCACGCATTAGTTTATCACCGAGGCAGACGACTGTAGGCAATTTGGCGATTTTCCTTGGGCATTCGTCGCTCAATTTGTCTAATCACTAGTGTGAAAAGTTGAGGCAGCAATTCTTAATTCAATTAATGTCTTGGTGAATAACGACCAAAATGAAAACACCAGTGGTCTATAACTATATACATTTAAAGGTCATGTTGATTATTGCCCATTTAATTATATATGCGTCCGTGTGACATGATTATAACATGTCTAACTCTAACGTTGATTTAGATGCCAATAACTGACAAGAGAAGTTTGTTTTGGGCACATTCTACCTTTAGAACTAAATGCGATTGACATATACTTTATTTTTATATCCACTTGTATGAATCTTTGAACGTGGAAACATCTATTATAGTAACTTATCATCAAAATGTATATGTATGCCCAATGGAAGCAATAGGACGATCACATATTCCATATCAAATAAGCCCTCTTTAACGCGAGATAAAATAAATACTATGATAACCTCTTAACGTACATTATAAAACGTTTGCAGCCTTTCAAGAATCTCTTTTGCTTTATCTAATATTGCTATTATATAAGCACATATGGGTATGTTATGGCTTTCACATCATGACCTATTACAAGACAGATGAGGCCGCAATGCAAGCTGAATGTGATGTAAACACTGCAGGTCACCAGGAGACAGTGAGACATAAAACAGTCAGGTGAAAATAATAATTACCGGCAGTGATTTTACAGCAACAGCATAAACCTCTGCGTAGAACGAAGACATAACTGATAAAACCACTGGCTTCACATAAAGGTCGACAGTGAGGCCTGGAAGTGTTTTGAAGACACTTTGAGTACGAGTCCAGATGGATCACCTGTACACATGGGGAATGCGGTCACGCTTGGGGAAGTGGTTATGCTGGGATGTAGTGGCTCGATATATCAGACTTTTATTAGATGTAGCGCTGTTTTACACGGGCGGATTAGAATGTATCAATCACTGTCTATTTGAAAAATTCAACTTTTGTATGGAGTGAGACAAATTTGGTGAACTTTTTATGGTGAACATTTCTGATCCGTCCCTTATTCGTCAGAGGATGTGTATATAATTTATTGTGAACGTTATCGTCAATATATTCTTACTATATTTGTCTTGAACAAGTATTTTATTGCAAGTGTCTATTTGTAGTTATCACCGTATTCGTATTATTTTTTTTTGTATGGACTGTTCTGAAATAGTTATCTTATTCTTACTGTTTTGATCAGTCTGCATTCACATCAAAGGATGCGTATATAATTGTAGTTACTCTTTTCTATATACATGTATTTCTTTTATTCTTATATTCTTGTGCTATTTCTTTTCCATATAATATATTAGTGTAACGTTATGTGCTTTTAAAAATACACCGAGTTCCAATACAGATCTGTACTAACGTGAAATATGATTTATATGATTTGATTGAATTCTTCCAATTTTCTTGTATCTAAAATGTTCAATGCAATGGTGCTCTAGCCTTTCTATGGATGAACATGTCTGACATCAAAGATAACACGCCGCAGTAAACCTCATCGATCAAGGTTACTTTGATTTGATTGACATGTGCGCAACCGAACGTGAAACCTCGATGATGTTTGGTCTTTGCCCCCAGGTAGCTCTAGCTAGGTGAAGTCTGGTCTTTTTTCTCATAGAAAAACGCCTCAAATGTCATTGTAAAAACAAACTTTCTATTTATTATTTTGTTAGTGCTCGTTTTGAGAATTCCATGCTGCTATGTAACGCAAAGCCAACTTTTAATTATGACAGGTCCAGGTTTTTTTGGGGGGGGGGTTTTTTTTTTTTTTTTTTTTTTTTATTTTTGTTTCATGCAAACCAAAACAAAAACAATATGAAAATTTAGTATTTTGGTGGAAAATGGATTGTCATATAGAGATAAACCGCATTCTTGTTTGAATAGTTGTACTACGGCTAAAGTGTCTCATCAAAGTGGAGTCCTCAATGTGGTAGTCTCGTCTGCCACACGAGGTTTGGGGTGGTGCTAGACCGTCTGGCGGAAACCATCCACCGTGACGACCACGCGTTATCTTGATTGGTTGCGTCAGCTAATTTCTCGCTAATTTGCGTGTGAAGATCAAATACCACAAGGTGGTAGTCTCCATGATACTTTATATGAAAGGTTTGAATCATGGCAACTCATTAACATTAAACATTAACATTAAAGAGGCTCCTGTAGATCGACGATGCTTTTCTCCCATGATTTCTGGAAACACTCGATTTTGATTGGCTGAGAGGTTGAGTGGAGAAGGGGGGGCATTTCCTACACACTGCTAAGTTTATAATTTGAAAATGATGAATGAAGATGGGAGGAAAAGTGATTATATACGACTGGGGTATGAGAATATCTCTCACGGAGTGCGGAACTTGTCAGTGAGAGGGAGCCCAGCGAACGAGTGCTGTGAAAGTCCACCCTCAGTGAGAAATTTTTCTTATCTCTGATCAGCTCTCTTATAACAATGGTAGTATTATCAGTGACAGGCGGCTGTGAACCAGACTCGTCACGAGGATTCCCGCGTTGAGGCTAACTGAATACAACAGCTAAATTGAACGCAGTAGCAGGAGGATTTATTTTATTGTTTCCATATTTACTGTGCTAAAAAAAGTAGAGTTGTTAACTTTCTTTACTGTGATATTGCAAACCCAGTATTATGCAAAGAGAAACTGTTGGAAAGTATTATGTAAGACTGTTTTAAAATCATTTTTTGGATCCTCTTTTCAATTGATTTTTTTTTTGGAGATTTTAAAAATCCGTCACATATTTCCCCATGCATTCTTTTCTGTCTATCAATAGTGTATCCCAAATTAGCATTTCTGATAGACAGAAGGATGACACCTAACAGAATTATTATATCGTTTTGATACGTCCAGTGTCCACGATCGATATTTCCGTGAAGCTGAACTATCTATCGCTCTGTCTGTCAAAGTGTCAAATTATCTGACACCCAACAGCACAGACACTTCAAAACATACGTAAACTCAATTTATACGGGTGCATGGGTGTCCCAATGATGGAACCCAAATTTGGATAGACAGAAGGGTGACACCCGTAATGATTGGGGTTTACGTATGACGTAGAATGTCTCGGCCACTGGGCCCTTGTCCACATCTCACTTTGATAGACAGAGCGATAGATAACTCAGTTTCGTGGAAACATCGATCTTGCTGTGAAAGTCCATCCTCAGTGAGAGATTTTCTTATCTCGTGATCAGCTCTCTAATAACAATGGTAGTATTATCATTGACAGGCGGCAATAAGCCAGACTCGTCACGAGGATTTCCGCATTGCGGCTAACTGAACACAACAGCTAAATTGAACGCAGTAGCAAGAGGATTTATTTTATAGTTTCCATATTTATTGTGCTAAAAAAGTAGAGTTGAACTTTCTTTGCTGTGATATTTCCAGCCCAGTATTATCAGAAAGTTGGATTAAACTATTTTAAAAATCATGCATAGTTTTGATCCAATATTTTTTAAATTTTCTCATAATAAAAATATGGACCCTTGGTTTTTAAATTTCTTTAGCGTATCCCAAATTAGCCCAGTATTATGCGGGATGAAACTGTGGGAAAGACGTAACACTCATTTAAAAAAAAATCATGCATGCCTCTTTTCAATTGAGAAAGTATCCCAAATTAGCCTTTCCTGGGATAGACAATAAAACATGGTAAGAATTGGGATTTTCACGTCTACACCTATATAGTGTATCCCATGTTAGACAGAAGGATGACACAAAAGTGACACTTTGATAGACAGAGCGATAGATAACTCAGTTTCGTGGAAACATCGATCGTTAGAGAGAGGGAGCCCAGCGAACGAGTGCTGTGAAAGTCCATCCTCAGTGAGAGATTTTCTTATCTCAATCAGCACTATTTGGTACAATTATCATTGACAGGCGGCTTTGAGCCAGACTCGTCATTAGGATTCCCACATTGAGGCTAACTCAACACAACAGCTAAATTGAACGCAGTAGCAAGAGGATTTATTTTATAGTTTCCATATTTATTGTGCTAAAAAAGTAGAGTTGTTAACTTTCTTTGCTGTGATATTTCCAGTCCAGTATTATGCGGAGAAACTGTGGGAAAGACGTAACACTCATTTTAAACAATCTTGCATGGTATTTGAATCCTCTTTCCAATGGAGATTTTTTTTTTTAAAAATAATTTAAAGTCCTCCTTGAATAAAGATCAATAAACACATATTTTCCCCGCTCATTTTTTCTGTCTATCCATACGGTATCCCAAAATTAGGATTTCAGATAGAAAGAAGGATTGACACCAGTAAAAATTGGGGTTTAGAATAGAATAAGTTTATTGAACCAAACGTATGACGTAGAATGTCTCGGCCACTGGGCACCTTGACATCTTGACACTTTGATAGACAGAGCGATAGATAACTCAGCTTCATGGAAACATCGATCGTTATTTATTGTGCTGTCATTCACTATGTTCGCACTGTCTGTCTATCTATGTCCTGCTGTTATCTATTAACCACAAATTTGTGCCTATATCAACTTGTGTTCTATATATATCCGACTCGTATATATTATTGCCATATGCATATGGTTAGCTGTTATCGTATTCAATGACTTGTTAATCGAATAATGACAATAAGCCCGAAATAGATTTAAAAATAGATGATTCGACGCTGATTTCAAACTTCTGTAACAAACAAGTATGATGCATCACATTCCAATAGACGCATCATCATAGATTCTACGTAGCTACTAGCTACAGCATACCGCCACGGCGTTGACATTTAGAAAACACATGTAACGTTACATTGCTCTCGTGTAACCCATTGAATCTGGAGTGAGAGGGTTGCTAGCGTGCTGGGAAGTAACGCAATATGGTGAAAATTTAAATGCCACAACTTTGTGGTCGCGGCCACGTGTGTCTGGTTTTGCGATTATCTGCTGGTTGCTGCTGTCAGCAGGTGGCCTGGCGGGTTCCGCCGCTACAGGCAGACGGGAAAAACTATCTTCGCACCTGAGATTTCTCCACTTCATAACAACATGTAGCGAGACTGGACTCCGTTATCAACGTCAATATTCTTTGCCACATTCCAAATCATTGGTAACACCTTGTGCACACTACTCCTTAACCTCTTTAATTTAAACTTTAGAATATACAGCGTTACACATAAATACATCAGAATTATCAGAATAAAATAGAAGTTGCATTATTTACATTCGACCAATCACTTTTACTTTCACGCTTTTTGGTCCAGTGTCAGACCCGTACCCCCACGAAAAAATAATAAGAACCAAATAAATTTTAGAAGTTGCCTGTGACGAAAAAAAATGGTTTCGGTGCTGCGTGCATTTGGACGTGCGCCCACCTCCCCCACCACCGTCCGAGATCTGCAGCCGTGATCGACACATGTTTAGCATAACAAAAACACAAAACAAAAAAAAAAAAAAAAAAAAAACAACAAAAAACAACAGGAGATAAAAAAAAAAAAACAAACAAAAAACAGTAAACATTACAGCAATAGAAGAAGATGCTTATTTGGGTAAGGGGCCTTATTTCCTAATCATATTTTGACCACCCAAACAACCACATTCGATATAACAGCTTTTAAAAAACCCGTACATTATCTATTATAATGTTTAACGTTATCTAAAATATCCCACGCTACATTTGAGATGAAAACATGATAATTCAAATTATAGTCGCAACCTTTGAAACACCGCATTCACTGAAACAAAATAAATCAATACCCGACCACAAAACTTTCTCACGCCCACACAAACATAAATGCAATTTAACACAATGAAAACACTTGGCACTTGGGGGTGGGGGTGGGGGCCAGGGTCGGGGGGTCACAATTACAAAACATTGTCGTACACGTGCCATCAGTTTATATATCATACATGTTGTATACATATATTTGTGTCAGGGCTGGCCTGTGACACTGTCGGATCTAAGTGGCTACAAATTACACAAGACATGACGGATGTTGAAGTGCTGTTTTGTGTAAAGAAGAAAAAGCACTTTCTTGTTTGTTATTACCACAAGGATTCACTGAGGTTGGCGTATTGTTCCAGCCTCTCAAATTTGTTAAATGTTAGCTTTAGAGCGTCTGGAAATCTGCGTGAAAGTTTCGTACACACCGACCAAATGAAACTCAGCATTTTACGCCACTGTGCAGCTCCTGTACTTTGCACATGGAACATGCATTAATAGATAGGCTACATAAAAAGACACCATCATTATTATCTCTACACTTCTAAACGTATCTTTTTAATGAGATATGAAACTATATTTAATGTTTGAATGGTATTTCTTTTTTCAACACAGCATACTAGCATAGGCAGATCCAGGTTTTTTGGAAAGTGGGGGGGGGCCACGCCCTTAAGGGCACCTTGGGATTTCATGAAAAACCCTATGAAAATGAAGTATTTTGGTGCCCAGGGTTTGCCTGCCCCCTTTCCCTGGATCTGCCCTATGTACTAGTAGTTATGTCCACAAACATGCCTGTGCCTGTGTACTACATACAATAAATA
>CM032659.1:4684297-4697139 GCA_019095985.1 Streblospio benedicti | reverse complement strand
AATCACAAGTATCTAATATGTGTAAAAGTTGTCTCAAATTTCACCTCACTTTTGAATAGCCACTGTTTCCACAAGAACTTTGGTTATCATTCAGCAATACATAGGCAAGAAATTAAGAAAACCTATAACGTAATTGCTTTTTTCAAATTTTGCTACTTTGCTAATAATATAAGTAACAAAATTCAATTTAAATATATTGCTATGATTTCAAATGCGAAGAAGGATCTATTGTTTTCTCAATACTTAAATATCAAAATCTGTTTGACTTTAGAATTTAGGAGCTGAAGTTAATGCTCAGAGAGTTGATATTTACAATTTCTAGTCACAATGCGCCGCCCTGCAAAGCTGATACATATTGAGGACAATATAATAATTATGATCATGGGGTTACTGGTGGTGGGGGCGGTCACCCTGGGGGGGATCTCTGATACATTTGGTTAGTACAGATGTGCCATTTTTATAGGTCACCTTTTCAGCCACTTGATATATCATTGGGTCCTATTTTTAGATATTTGATATATCATTGGGTCCATATTTTGAGAAATTAGTATATTATTGGGTCTTGATTTTAAGACAACACTATATTTTAGGGTCTTATCTCAGAGATATACATAACTATATCATAAGGCAATTTGACTAATGATTGATCATAATTGTGATGTGAAATTGCAATAAACTTTGATAATATATATATGTTCATTTTTCATCTCTAATATAATGTTATTTATAAATGTATGAAAATGTTTGTTTGCTTAATGTATTTCTATAGTATATCATGGATGAGCTTTGGGTTTAGGATACACATTTATGGGTTTACTTTGAATTAATTTTACCGTATTTTGGGGTAAGCTTTTTGCAAATTTTACTATATTTATCGGTGCTGGTCCTGAAATCAAAATGGCCTGTACCCAATTATAGCCTGAGATTATAGCCAATTACCATGAAATACTTTCCCATACAAATTTCTTTATTGGCAGCATTATTTATCACTACAATTCGAGCATTAATTTTTTCCCCGAGTTGGCCTCCCTAATGTATCAGAACTCCACAAAAACCTGATGCAGTCTAGTCAGGGGTAAATAAACATGTTCAAAATGCATATTATCCCCCCCCCCCTCCGGTGTCAAAGTGTAAAAAGAAAATTTCTAGTAAGAATAAACGTAAATAAACATGTTCAAATCGCATATTATCGCCACCTACTGGTTGTGTGTGAATATGTGAATATGTTTACATAACGAAATGCACCATAGATCATATAATTTTTATTACTCATAAGCAGGGTATGAAACATCAAAAGTTGCTTACGGATCACAGGGCCTGACACTATAAAAAGTAGCCGGCCCTGGCAAAAAAGTGTACGGCCCTTCATTCAAAGAATGTGACTTGTAGAAGGGTAACCATAAGGAGTGGACCAATAATGGTCATGAAAATATGGACCATTTGTTCCATGTGAAATAGGCTCCAATAATTCACCATTTTCAACTCATAATTGGAGCCCCGAAGCTCAAACGATGTGAATTGTAGACATGTAACAGTAAAGATATGGACCAAATAATGGTCCTAAATAGCGGTTTTATCTTTGATATGCACCGGCCTTGAACAGGTGTTAATGAGGGAAGCATTTATTGATTTAAAATTGTGGCTAACCCGGCGTCTATTTGAGGAGAGGCTACTATTTGGGAGGAGACTATAAAACGCAGAAATATGGTATTTGTTTTTAACTTTACTTCTGTGTAAGAAATAGCCTCAGAAGCTAGGAGAATAGGTCTAAATTCCAACAATTTCTTAGGTGAGCATGTCCCCAAACCCTCCTATAAAACCTGTGCGCATATGCGATTTGCCTGCATTATTGCCCAAAATATTTTGCCTCCCTATCTTTTACACTCCTGGTTAAGGCCCTGCCATCTGATCCTGACCATAGTTTTTTTTACATATCCCACAAGTATTAATATTATAATACTTGCCATACAAGCAAGTCACATACATAATTGTAGTACCATTGTAATGGTGCACAATAAATATACATAGTTGCAGAACACCAGTATTAGTGCTTATCATGGATGGTAAACCATTCCTTGAAATGGATAGCTGCTGTGGATTATTCAAAATGAAATGCATGATAGCATTTAGCTCACATCTGTGAATTTAAATTAACAAGACTTAACAGATAAAAAATTCTCAAAATGTCCTTGTTTTTTTATTTTAGCGTAAAAGTACATTCATTTCCCTATTTAAAAATGTATAACACTTTAGGGGTTTCAATAAATTTGGTTTATGGACCATACAAAAGATCATGCATACAATTTAGGTCCAGGCAAAATTAACATTGACTGAATTTTTTATTGTCTTTTTTGCATGATCTTTTGTATGGTCCATAAATCAAATTCTATTCCCGAAACCCCTAAATTGTTATACATTTTTAAAAAAGTGAAATGAATGTACTTTTATACTAAAATAAAAACAAGTTTTGAGAATTTTTTTCCCAAATTCCTCCAAAGTCTCCTTAAGGGTTTAACAGTACTAAATTTAATAGAGTCCCCCCCTTCCACCACATATCTACTCATAATTATTGACCTGCCGCATAAATTCCCACAGTCCTCAAAATACGCAAAATTAAAAAGTCTGCATCAAACTAATACTCCATTTCTTGAACTCTTCTAGTTGATGCACATTTGTACAAACACATGACCCTATGAAAAGTATCTTTTTTTTTTTATTCTGCTTAACATTAAAACAATACGCTAAAACTAGTAACTGATAATCTTATGAATCATCTTTGCATTGCCTTTACTTACAAACTGCTAATGACATTTCAGTAACTTATACTAATGAATTTAGTCAATGAACCTAGTTCAGAAAATAATAGATAAACCAATTAAATAAATATAACATCTAACAACATTTCAACAGCTTTAGGCTTATTATCCGACAATGGCAAAAATATTGGATGACATAACAAGATCATACAACCAACAAAAACTGCCAATACAACAACTTAACCAAGATCTCTATAATTAATAGAACATGACAAAACGTATAAATTTATACATTTCACTTAACACTACAAAGCAGGCTTCTTCATAAGTATGGTCTTTGAATAATCTGTGCGCTCCATCTGCTTTTTTTTTACAACTAAATATCTCATTTTGAAAAAAATATGGAATGGCTGGTATAACAATTTTTTTTTTTTTTTTTTTTTGATAACAATACTTATTTTACTTACAAAAAATATACAGACTTAATGTTCAGGTTCAAATAATACACAAGTGTGAGTTTTCATGTGTGACTTCAGATGATCACTCCGGCTGAATGATTTCTCACACACTGTACACTGATATTCTTTCTCGCCAGTGTGAATTCTGATATGCTTGGTCAAGTTGCTACTGTCACTAAAGGACTTGCCACATTGACTACACTCATAAGGTTTCTCACCACTGTGGATTCTCATGTGTTGGATCATGGCCACTGGCCACTTGCCACACACACCCACAATAACTCACCGCTGTGAGTTCTCATGTGTCTTGTCCAGATTTCCACTTTGATGGAATGATTTCTCACACACTGTACACTCATATTCTTTCTCCTCTGTGGATTCTCATGTGGCTCTGGTCAAGGCGCACTTGCCACAATCACTGAACCGGTGTGAGTTCTCATGTGTCTTTTCAGACACTAAATGAATGATTTCTCACACCTGGTACATTGTGGTCTTTCTCTCCAGTGTGGGCTCATGTGTCTGGTCAAGCTGCTACTGTCACTAAAACTCTTGGGCTACACTCATAAGGTTTCTCACCAGAGTGAGTTCTCAAATGGATTTTAAGAGTTTCAAAGTACTGAATGATTTCTCACACAATGTACATGGTGTTCTTTTCTAAAGTGTGGTCAGTTCACTTATTGCAGGGGCTAATGTTTTAAAACTCAACAAATTTCGAAAACATGTGATAATAGTGTTGAAGTCCAAATTTTTAAAACATTCATTGCTGAATGATTTATTGTTGTCAGTTATGGGCATTCTATAGTAAGAGTATTTATTGGTCAAAATGTGTGTCAGAGTCTATTTTAGAAAAAAACAAAAGTGAGACTTTGTTCTCATATACTTGAAAAAAGTGGGTACAGTGTCACCGGTCAAAGGGGGACCAACGGTCCCCGCCATGCTAGGGGGGAGTCTATGGGGGCATGCCCCCAGAAAATTTTTGAAAATTAGAAGTTGTTTTTAGAGCATTTGGGCCATTCTGGGGATTATTTCATGGGTGCAAAAAGGGTGCAAAAAGGATATTTTTACATGTAAATATAATTCAATTATAACAACCTAACTTCTAAATTGACAAAAATATTGAGTGTTTTGTGTTTATATCAAATGTATCAATAATATTGTTGTTTAACATTCTATAAGATTTTGAACACAATAGATATTTTCAATACTACATTTATTGTTTTGATATTTACAAGACTTAGTATCAGATTGCTAGTATACAAGGGTTCACACTTTCCATTTTATTATGATATCTGTCTAATCAAAAGCAAATATTTCCCGGCGCCGTTTACTTAATCATGTTGCGTAATACTGTTTATGAGCAATATTGATTCTCAGGCAGACACAAAAAGCAGCACGCTTCAATGCAGCACCTGTACTATAAATAACTGGCAGCCAGCCAGCAGCTCACAGCTGCTGTTAAAGGCAGTGTGTGCGTTTATGATATGTCTGCATTGTTCGACTGTTTTTTACTTCGTAAGTAAATGGCGACGACGATGCATTATCTAGTTTCAATCGAGGATCATTTTTGTTGGATTATTACGCTGATTCGCACTGCTCATTAAAATTTTCGAACTAGGTTAATAAAAATGCGATCATCTGTACCCACAGGTGTTTGAAAAATGCGAATCAGTGTGTTATTTATGCGAGAATTACGCTATTTCGTCCTAAAATAGACTCTGTACATGCGCATTATTTTAGTTAAGTATTATAACCCTCAGCGTCCTAACCGCTATTTTCTCTGCATCTTCTTGGGTTTTAAAAAAACAAAACCTCACTGTGAATAAAATAGAATTTTGTCATCTTCCAAATAAATACCAAACATCCACAATTCTGAACAAATCTAAATACTACTAAAGCATCTGATGCTCACCTCATTTCTTTCTTGGGTTTCAAACACCTTAACTGTGAATAAAAGATTGAACACTTAAAATAAATACATTTCTTGTTATGAATTCTATGAATGAAAATAATAAACCAGCAAGACACGTACCCTTTTGATACACCTGCTCTGTCAGCAATAATCTTGCAGTCTTTAACTGCTCCATATGCGGCAAAGAATTGTTTCAGCTCATTTTCATTTGTCTATAATGAACAAAACACAGGATCCTTTAGAATGAACTAGGGATTCAGTGATAAAATTTAGCACTGGCCCATCGGCCCGAGGCTAATACAACCTTAGAAGGGCCAGTAATGTTTTCAGATGCTGGCCTGCTGGTAAACATAAAATTTGGCAGATTTTTTGTGTTCAATTTTTGCAGAACCCCCATACCAAAGAGCTTGATCTAGTCTGCCTTAACTATCCAACAGGACAGTAGCTGACTACAGTTGACTAACTCTTTAAAAATAAATCCATTAAGTTTCTGGAGGGGGAGGGGATGCCCTCAGACCCCCAGCGATGCTTTGCATCTTCGGCTCCCTGGGCCAGTAATGTATCAGAAGGGCCAGTGAACATTTAAAAATACTGGCCCTTCTGGTCAATTTGGGTTACTTCCCAATTTTTGTCACTGGGGATTATTAACAAACAATTGCACATCAGTTTACATGGACCAACATGGTACAAATCTGAATACCAATAGCAATACTCACATTTGCAGCGATGCCACCCACAAATATCCTGTTGGGAATGAGGGTGCCGTACTTGGGCGCTGCACCATTGGGAGTTCCCGAGGGCGTCAGGGACAGAGGGGAGAGTTCTCCAGAGGAAGACTGAAAAGGAAATGGAAATGTGGTGGGTCATCATTATCCAAGTAATTTGCTCTCACGAAGTCATTGGCATCCTTGTATCACTATCTTTGTCAACAAATTGCTACCGTAGCGCATACGTGTTAATCACTCACATTGGCGTTCACTCGCCTGAACTGTACCTATTTCACTTTTTATGTAGGTGCCACTGAGCAGTGTTCGCTCAACACCCACCATGCACCACACCAGACATCGCACCCACAACCTTCTAGTCACAAGTCCAATTCCTTATCCATTCCGCCGCAGAACCGCACAAAACCTAAAACCCATCATTATAAATTCGAGCTTAATACGATTTTGAAAATAACCAACCATGATCATGAACATCTGTGTGAATGGGAAAAGCGTGAAGCCGCAAAACCATCATCAACAAGAAGTCGTTTGTGAGCCTAGTATCACCTAGATCAGGCCCTTTTACGTCGATCAATTTTAAAATAAGCATTTCAAATACATAGATGTATTAAGAATATTGTAGAAAGGCAACCCGTCATATCAGAATGAAAATAATAACATATCGTAACTTCATCAAAGTCCATTCAAACGTAGGCCAGAGTACACCAAAATCTAATCAGCTCTGGAGAGGAGTAAATGGAAGCTATATAACAAGTTTGATGATAATTGGTCAAATACTTCTCCCTATTGAGTGGTAACAAGGTTTATCACGTAACGCTCACAAGTTCGTAAAAAGTAGCCAAAGTTGAAACAAATTTTTTTTTAGATTTATTTTATACTCAAACAAGACATTCAGTTTGCAAAGCAATAGCTCAAATCGTCTTCGCGTTATGAGCCTGTTTAATTAAGACGGACAGACGAACAGAAGCAAAGATAGAACCTCCGTCCGGAACGAGATTTAATGTCGCTTGTTTCAACACGCACGACTGACTCACGAACCGGCTGAGCCGTGTGCTCTACACGCCCGACTAAGCTTTCTACATGCATCGGGCATGCGGGCTCCCACAATTGTCAATCTGTGGCGCCTAGTTCCAGTCTGTGGTGGGTTTTTTCCGTCGATTATTGATTCCCCGCAAAATCTAACTTTCTCAAAAAATCAAGAACTAATAAATGGGCAGACATGCGGATCGAAGCCTACGATAGCTATTTGTTTCAGCTAACAAATTTTCACAACTGTAGAGATGACCATCGTCGCGAAGTATACAACACATTTTGATAAGAAATTTAAAGAAAAAAAAATCGTGCGAAAGTGAATATCCACTTGAACTTTACAGCTGGCGATGGACGCTCACAGCTGATTACCGATATATCCATACTTTTTAAACTTTGAACACTTTTCTCACCATGGATTGTATCCTGCAGATTTTGTTTATCCGTGCGACTTATCCGAATACGTTGTTTAATCTAATGTTTACTTTCAAACAGCAATAAAACAGTACATTTTACAAATCCAACTCCAGCCACTTGTAGTATCTTCGTCTGCTCACAGCGGCAAACTTCTGAGAACGGGCCACTAACTTTTCAGGGGCGGCAGGTTATGAGTAAACTTCTAGTTTCTTTTGGAAAGTATAATGTCAACCATTGTGCTGCATGTTACTGAGTACATATGTATAAAAGTCTACATATAAAACATCAACTCATTGAGGAATAATGAGTTGCGTCAAAGAGTGAACCAATTTATCAGTGATAAGTTTTCGAGCTAGAAAGCTGACATCCCTATTCTCAAATGCGATCGTCTTATCACGTATTGTGTCATTTCATTGGAGGAACAGGAAAGGTGCGATTTGCTTTAATTTCCCGCCTTTTTATGACGTCATGATTAGTGGGGTGCGTCAGTTGACAAACTGAACTCGACGTAGGCGTGAATCGTCAAGGGATTTCACGCTCATATTACTTTTTTAACGTTTTATTTGTTTTTTCTGATTATAAATGTCCGTATCAGTTTCAATTGTTTGTTAATTATAACTTAACTTAAATATTGTGCGCACCCATTTCGTTTTTACGTGCATGCGTGTTTGAGGCCAGAAGAACCGTTGCACTGTAACTGATAGCGTGGCCCATATTCTCGAGGTCAAACATCATCTCTCCTCTGATTCGTCTGAATATGTGTTGCACTGAATTCATTTTTTTTTTTTTTTTTTTTTTTTTTGTAAACCCCGAACCTCATGACAACGATGTGTCATTTTGCGTAGACTTCCTGTTTTTTCTTTTCTTTTTTCTCGTCAAATTTTTAAACAGTTCTCTAGAGGTTTGTGTATACACACTTTAAAAGAACAAGTTTAGGCAACACCATACAATAGAATAAATAGCGTGAGTCACAAACAGTTCACAAGACAACGTTACATAAACTGACCAGGGTTAATCAGTTACAAATGGTAGCTCCCCAGTTGCGGCAAGTGACCAAAATAGCTGGCTGTTTACTGAGTTATGACCGAATCACACCCACGAGTATGAACTGTGCTAAGATAACATTCTCAAACTCATCCTGCCGTCTGTCGATCCATTATTCCCCGTTGACAAGTCACCTGTTGCTGTTGTAGATGGGACTCTGAGATGCGTAGTAGAGTAGATGAGACGAAAAGCAAGTTTGTTTGTTTTGTGTTTTTTTTTGTTTTTTTAAGTAATAAGATATAGATCTAGTGTGTAAAAAAAAAGTTGACATTTCTGGACTTGTGCCTGATTAATTTACGTACAAAGTGTGTACATTCATTTGTTGTCTGTCCTATGCTCACCGTGTTCAGACAGTAATCAACAGGCCCGTGCTTAGCTTTTTATGAAAGGGGGTTAGGTTTTCTGCTCGCGGGCATTCATGCCATGAATTCCTTTTTGAGATTTCCCTGAACATTTCATAGATCAATGTAACTTTATCGAAAAGAAATATCACACTCAAGTGGGGTTCGCGGTTCAACCCCAGGAACACCCCAACCACCAGCCCGTCTTGAAGACTGGCCTGAATCAATTTTTTTTTTTTTTTTTTCTTTCTTTTATTTCTTTCTTTTTTTTTGCCCCCCCATGGGGGATTTTGTAATCTTTTAGAGAAAAAATCACACATCAAAAATACACCATGATTAGGGGAACGATCATAAATAACGATACATGGGGGGTCTCCATATTTGGGAAAAAAATACCAGCGTAATAAAGAAGTTCAGCGACCCCCACAAAAGGAATCAGAAAAGTTGGATGACACCCCCCCCCCCCCACCCCACCCCGGTATCATTATTTATTATCGTTCCCTTATTATTTGATTATTTTTGCTATGATCTTATGAAGTTTACATCGTGTATAACCAGCTTCGTCAGTAGGAATGAAAACATATACCAATTACACAAGCAACTTCTTTTCCTTCTGCTGATGTCTCTTTTAATTATATCCTAGCTGATAAGGTATTTAACTCCTCGATATCTCAAAACTATTCCTGATTTCTTGCATGATTTCAGGAAAACTCAGGAACTTACAGCAGCTTCACCATATTGATACGACGAAAGAGCTTAAATGTTAGACATGTTTATTATTAATGACCCATCTTTGGCAACCTTTATTTTCAACATTTATCAGAATAGTTCTGGAAACTTTAATCATGTTTTTTTTCACTCACTCTAATATTTCTGTACAAAATTTCGACTTCAGTTTCAAAGGTCGTACAGTGAGGTGGAAAAAAGTAAATGAAGTAGAATATTACTATGTCTCTGATCTTTGAATACAAAGAATCTTATGTAGGTAGACAGTTGAATGTTTGTGATAAGTTTAGAACGTGTTTTACATGCCGTTGTTTCCAACGTAAACCATTTTAATTTGTGATTTTATTGTTTATTTGTAGATTCTGAAAACATAATACAAAAAAAACAAATGTAATTACATATTGAGCAGATTTGAGGATGAAGATTATATTTATTTAGACCTAGGTACCCTGACGTTCTATCAGAATCGACATGTAGAAAATTTGGAAATGAACAGGAGCAGATGTGTTTTATCAGTAAGATGACTTTATCAACATCCAGAAGTTGGCACAGCTAACTTTTACGAGAATTACTTTAGACGTGTACAGTTAGCACATGGGAGCGCATAGAAGTTTTATTGTTATTTATTTTGGGTAGGGTGGGGGTGGGGGTGAGTTTACACCGGACCTCCTTTAACCCTCCCCTACTCCTGGACAGACACGTAGTTACCCCGGCTAGTGAGTATTGCTTGTGAATTGAATGTGTCAGCACCTATTTGTGAATAATAGAGAATAACATATACATGTATATCATCATGCTACACACGTACAATACATGTAGTATAATTAACAGTGTGTCCGAACTGGAGCCCTCGTTTATGCTAGCTAAAATTATGTACACGTGGAAATTCAATGCTCAGTTACATCATTACATCAAATGTAGAGCATTATGCACATTTGCTATAGACTTGCTTTTGATCGTGACGTGTTACATCTTTGATCATCTTTCCAACACCTAAAGTGTGAGAACTTTCAAACATGAAAAAAGGGTGAGAAAACGGAAAAAAATGAAATTTTTAACAGCGCTTTCACAAAGACGTACTTTGATGTGCCTAATTGATTACGCTCATATGTTCAATTCTTGCACTGCTGTCAGACATATTTCTTTTATTCGTATTCACCTTTTGTTCACTGCCAGATGGGCAGCTGTGAGGGTCAAAAGATACACACAGACAATTTGTGCTATAAAAGTCGCACCCAACAGGGGAAAGATTGTGTTGAAAGAGGACACACTTTTTACTGTATACAAAACTACAATGATTCTTCAAGTCTTCATTAGATTTTAGCAGCATTTACATATTAGTGAAACAGGTTAAATAGCATCATTTTTTACACACACAGAGCTGTACACATTCACCAAAAACGTCAATCAAAATGATAACTTTTAACTTGTACATCCTGCTCACCATCGATGTCAACTAATCTCTTCACCAACGACATGATCCGGTCATTTAAACATCACTTGCTCATTTTCCTGTCCGCCTACTGATAACTGCAATTACATAAATCATATCATTGTAGTGAATTCAAACCAATGAATCTTAACATGCGCCCACTTTACCTACACAGCACAGAGAACGGGAGCCGATTAGTTTCCTATCAACCACTTGTCGGTGGCCATCGGTAGTCGGTTGTGTAATAGCAATTAGTCTTAATTAGCTGTGAAGTCGTGCCGAGCCGAAAGTATGAGTGGGCTCTGTGTTGTACCTCTCAAGCATTCCTGTGTAATGTAAACCCAATATCACACGCATGTGTATGAACGAGTTATGCAATCCTCCCGGTAGCTCATTCTATCAACGGGTATTCTTCTGCAGTTGATCTCACACTAGAGTGTTCCTATGTGACGTGTTCATATTCTGCTTGTTTTCTCTTCTTTCCATAACGGATCTCATTGAATGACAGCTGTTTTGTGTGTGTGTGTGTGTGTGTGTGTGTGTGTGTGTGTGTGTGCGTGCGTGCGTGCGTTAGTGCGCGTGCGCGTGCGTTTTTTTTGTTTTAGTAGTTCGTTGTATCCCACGGTGTGCCCCATCCCTGCCTGTTTCGGGCTTATTTGATTCCCAGGTTATGCAGGTGAATGTCAAATGTGTTTTGCTCATAACCAAATATCACAACGCCTATGAGCAGTGTGACATATATTTCTATGAACCGATGATGGTGTCCCGTATAGACATTTGTTATTGATTCTTCAACAATATTTCATCTTGTTCTCACAATGCAAGAACAGACAAGTACAAGCGTCTTTTATGACAGGGCCATGTCACCAATGCGTCCCGTGTCACCTACTTGCCCATAGATCATGGCTGCTGCCACCACCAGATGAAAGATAACGACCACCCTATTTCTGTAGCATCTGCCTCACCTATACTGATCTATCACCCAATTATTGGCAGTAAATTGGACACGGATCTCCCGTTCTGGCTGATACGACGACTTACTTAGTGAGAGTATTGTCTAGATAGTACATACCTGTGTAATATTTCTGTACAAAAGAGACATCAGTGTAACTGGTTAGTTAGATTTTCTCATAGTTGAATAAAAAATATTGAAAAATGTAATTAAATTCAGTCAAAGTTTTTGTCAACGGATTGCCCCAAATGTAACCATTTTTACTTCAATCTTCAAAAAAAATCTGGGGGGAAGAAATATTGGCATGGGCATTAACAATGCTACCTACTTTCATGTATTATCTATTTGTGTATTTGCTGCCATAAAAAGGTTTAAAAAATAATTTGTTTACTATATATTTAAATATCAAGCCTACAGACTCCCTATGAACTATACAAATTTTATATTGAAATGGCAATAAAGACCTTGAAATTACTTACATGTATTTTCAGTTATGTTTCTATTCTATGACACAGATAGACCCTACCCCCCCCCCCGCCCCTTCCCGCTTCTCTATCATATTCGATATTGTCCTTATTCAAATCAAATCATTTATCAGACAGAGATCGTTAAATAAAAATATAGTTTACTACTTTGAACCAAAGGATAATACATACACGGAAACTTGTACGCTCTCTCCCATACTCTGAGCTTCCTCAGAACTGTCAATTACCACTAAAAGTCTGAACAAGATTACAAGCTATTGTTTGCCCCCCCCCCCCCCCCCCCCACACAGCTGATTACATGCGAAGAGATGTATACATGTATTGTTAAGACATTTATGTTTGGTAATATTGACAGTTCTGAGTATGTTTTCTTGTATATATTATCCTTTGGTTGTAAAGTGCTGAACTGTATGTTTATGCAGATATACCAGGATAGATGAATTTACACTACAACATGATGTAGTTACATGTATGTCCATGTTACAGAGGGGGTCTCTTTATAGAAGTTGTCTAATCAATAAAGGTTTACCCACGTACATGTAATACTGGTTCACAGAACAAGGCTGTG
>CM032659.1:4669904-4684197 GCA_019095985.1 Streblospio benedicti | reverse complement strand
TTTCCCGGGGAGGATGAATTCAGTGCAACACATATTCAGACGAATCAGAGGAGGAGATGATGTTTTGACCTCGAGAATATGGGCCACTCATCATCAGTTACAGTGCAACGGTTCTCCTGGCCTCAAACACGCATGCACGTAAAAACGAAATGGGTGCCTTGGCTGGCACATCCCACGCACAATATTTAAGTTAAGTTATAATTAACAAACAATTGAAACTGATACGGACATTTATAATCAGAAAAAACAAATAAAACGTTAAAAAAGTAATATGAGTGTGAAATCCCCGACGATTCACGCCTACGTCGAGTTCAGTTTGTCAACTGACGCACCCCACTAATCATGACGTCATAAAAGGCGGGAAATTAAAAGCAAATCACCTTTCCTGTTCCTCAATGAAATGACACAATACGTGATAAGACGATCGCATTTGAGAATAGGGATGTCAACTTTCTAGCTCGAAAAACTTATCACTGATAAATTGGTTCACTTTTGACGCAACTCATTATTCCTCAATGAGTTGATGTTTATATGTAAGCTTTTATACATATGTACTCAGTAACATGCAGCACAATGGTTGACATTATACTTTCCAAAAGAAACTAGAAGTTTACTCATAACCTGCCGCCCCTGAAAAGTTAGTGGCCCGTTCTCAGAAGTTTGCCGCTGTGAGCAGACGAAGATACTACAAGTGGCTGGAGTTGGATTTGTAAAATGTACTGTTTTATTGCTGTTTGAAAGTAAACATTAGATTATACCCCTGCATTCGGATTAGTCGCACGGATATACAAATTCTGCTGGATATAAATAACATGGTGAGAATAGTGATAAAATTTGATAAAGTATGAAAAAGTATGGATAAAGCGATGCTTTCAGCTGTGTGCGTCCATCGCCAGCTGTAAAGACCAAGTGGATATTCACTTTCGCACGATTTTTATTATATTTTCTAAGCAAAATGCGTTATAAGTTGTGAACTTCGCGACTTAGATCATCTTCTGTATGCATGGGGATGAAAATTTATTAGCTGAAACATAGATATCGTAGGCTTCGTTCTGCATCTCGTTGCCCATAGAATAGTAGGGGCGAAAAGTTCTTGAAAGTTTGAGAATGCTTAGGCGGGAATCGAAAATCGACGGAAAAAACACTTCACTGACATGAACAATACAAGGTGCAATCGTGATCTCTGTAAGCCCCCATGCCCGGTGCAAGTGGAAAGCGTAGATGGGCGCGTAGAGCTCTGCTCGGCGTTTTTATTTCGCCAAAAAAATTCAAAAAAAAAAAGCGCGTGTCGTGCGCACTCGCGAAAGTTATTTAAATATCTGCACTAGGTGTGCATTTTGGCAAAACGATCGTGTGCGAGATGTTCTTGGTTTAATATTTATTACCAATGTAAAAGTAGTAATTTAATTTAAGTGGAGTACGCGAGATGACTGCACACTAACGGGGAAAAAAAACTAAAAAAAAGCACACGCACCCTCTAAAAAAAAACTAACCATCATATCGTGCGAGAGACTAAGCGACAGGCGATTCTTTGGTAAATCGTATTTGCAATGAGTATTGCAATAGGACTGACTGCCAGTTTACATTTGCACTCGTGTATACTCTTAACTCGTGTTTATCATTTGCACTCGGTTTCACGCCTTTCCGAATTCACTCAGACTTCTAAGTCGTGTGTCCAGGTTTTCAAACATCATGTTCAAGCTCAGATAATGATGGGTTTAGGTTTGCGCCGTTCTGCGTTTCATGACTTGTGACCAGAAGGTTGTCGATTCCCGTCTGGTCTGGTGTTGGTTGTTCAGCGAACCGACCTCACAGCCTTCCCTTGTCACGATGTTCTATGGTTTGTTATCTTTGCCTCCGCCTCCCGATGCAAAATTTCGTATGACACGATGAACAAAGCATTTGAAATTTGGTCATAATGAAAATTATATGTTTTTTGTTTATGAATGCGGTTCTATTTGAATGCATAGGCCGATCAATATTCTATCAGAAAATCAAGGGAGCCTTCTGCTACGACGTCACTATTTGCTGTTAATCCCATTAAGGAAATTCCAGTGTATTAAAACACTGGTTTGCCCCTGTGGGGATTCCCGGTCTGATATTGGTCATGGTGTGTGGGATATATCACCACCGAGGTTCAGAGCCTCATTAAAAGAACGGATGCGCCCTTGTAAGGGTTCGATGTAAAAATAAAAACATCAGCCATGCTTGATTACCAATGCCCCCCTTCCTTTCTTATTTTTAACCCTCAACAGGCTATTTTTACTTTGCCAACAGGAAGCTTGTGGGCCTTGCTCCGGTTCGCTAAGGTATCGACGTTATAAAATATTTTTCTGTCACGCCCGGAAAGCCATCATACAATCCATTGCAAATATGACAATACCCTGTGACAAAGTGGAATTTATCATAATCTGATGACATGAATACATTTGACATAACATTGAATTTCAATTTTTCTTGTCCAAAAACATTGTGAATGCAACCAGCCTCTTTCAGGTTTTATGAAAAGCATGCTTGAAAATTTATATTCTTTGACCAGATAAAATCGTTTTCTGCACATATGTGCCTTCATGCGCTGGTTACCTTGAAATCAATATTTTCATCTCCGTTAATTTTTAATTCTTCACCATTACAAAACTGATCAGTGAGCGGCATTCCAGTGTATTAAATGCTGGTTTGCCCACCTGTATCATTAAAGGGCGCTTTTCATATCAAATGTATTCATATATTAAAACATTGTTGAATCATGGCAGCCTAAATGTGTGATTTCAGACATAAACCCCAGAGTGATATATCACCGATTTTACCGAGGTTCCTAGTATTTTTTAAAAATTCAAAACCTCACCAAGAAGTATTTTTCGTGTCCCGTATAATTTGTCTGGGTTAAACATCTGGGAGCAATAAGAGGGGTGTGGGTATAGTGTATACGTGTTAAGTCATCCCTTTTCTCCCGGATGGATAAAAATATTACTTATTTAATAGTTTGAAAATTTAAAGTGCAGTGTTGTTTATTTGCTCTTTCTAGTTCCTCTTTGCATAATTACATCACATTTCCATTTCCTTTTTCCATGATATATACAAGTTTTAAATATCAACAGAACCATTTGGGACCCTTTGTCCCTGCATGTAAAAAGAGCTTCTTCAGGGAACACCCAATGGGACTGTTCAGCACCCTCTGTCCCTGCACGGAACCTCATTCCTAACAGGATATTTGTGGGTGGCATCGCTGCAAATGTGAGTATTGCTATTGGTATTCAAATTTGTGACATGTTGGCTCAAGTTAACTGATGTGCAATTGTTTGTTAATAATAATCCTTAGTTAATTCTAAAGGATCCTGTGTTTTCTACATTTTAGACGAATGAAAATGAGCTGAAACAATTCTTTGCCGCATATGGAGCAGTTAAAGACTGCAAGATTATTGCTGACAGAGCAGGTGTATCGAAAGGGTACGTGTCTTGCTGGTTTATTATTTCTTCATTCATAGAATGTTAGTTTCAATTGTAACAAGAAATGTCTTGTCCGTTCGTATTTATTTGCTAAGTGTTGCAATCTTTTATTCACAGTTACGGTTTTGTTACCTTTGAAACTCAAGAAGATGCAGAGAAAATAATTAAAAAGGAGGTGAGCATTCACTAGATGCATTAGAATTTAGAATTGTTTAGAATTGTGGATGTTGGGTGGCTTCATATGGAAGATGACAAAATTCTATATACTTTTCAGAGTGAAAACTTGATTTTTAAAGACCGAAAGTTAAACATTGGTCCTGCCATCCGTAAGCAGGTTAGTACATGTTAAGGTTTATACTGAATTTACAATAATGTGTATGACATAATGTATTCACGCTTTTGTATAGTTCAATATGGAATTTACTTTCTGTCACTGGCCAGTGATCGCTCTGGAAAATTGTCAAACCGAGACACGTGTCTCACCCAATTTATAAAAATGAGACAGATGAGAAAAAAGCGAGACAAAATGTGGCAATCTTTTGAGAAATTCAGACATAATTACATATATTTAAAAAACTAATTGGAAGCATGTAAAATGTATATTATGTTTTCATGTTACCATCTCAAATGGGGGGGGGTTGAACATAATGCATGCAGTCACTCTGGGCCCACCCTGGGGGACATGGTCCCCCTGCCCCTCCCCCCGGCTGCTACGGCCATGTATATGAATAAAAATTGCCAATTACTATGAAACTCAGCAGCATGGCTCCAAAGCGCAATCTATAGACAAAAATATAGCTAACTATACCGTGTTACTCATATGTTGTGATATGTCAATAATTAGTTCAATCATGATACTACGGACATGTGGTAAGCAGGAGTGGGGTGGGGTGTCACTCGGTAATAAGCTATTTTTATTTCTGTTCAAAAAGCAACACACTCAGTCACACTTCTTTAGTGGACACCAAGCCGGTGCTTCGTGTAAAACGCTGATTCGAATTTGACAGCCGGCATCAGATTTTAAATTGCGTAGTATCAGAGCTTATACTAATCGTAGCAACACTTGGTTTCGGCTTCAAACCAAACACAGCCTAAATCATCATATTCTTATGATAATACACATTTACTCAAAATATTTTGCTCCATAAACGCCAGCAAACATCACGATAGTAACTGCCAGCCACTCATCTTCGCTAAGTACGATTGGAAATGTGATTCGTTTTGTAAGAAATATTAGTTCTCTGACGTCCACATTTGATCAGCAGTTTACCAATCGCTTTTCTTGTTATCCGAAATACAAGATATAATTAGATGAGGCACGAGAGACGCATAATATTGAGATTTCGGAACAAAAATGTGACTGTTTATCGCCATGACAGTTCCTTACCTGCATCAACAAATGACTGCTTTCATTGGTCGAAATCAGGTCGCAGCCTCAATCAAGCGCGCAGTGTAATGTTAGATTAATAAAGGCGCTATCCATATAGAGGCTGGTTGCACTGTAGCCTAAATCGCATGCGTTTCACAGCGATTTGTGCCGATGGCGGCGCTACGATTGGGGTTTCGTATGTAAACAAACATGGCCACCTCCATGAACGATATTACATCTATTTATTTTTATTTTTAAGTCTGATAATAAACCAAATAAAATGCGACACAGACGTCGCGGCCATAGTCTAGAATTGCGAAAGCAACATTTTTATGGGGAAAAAGTCGCAAAATCGCGGTCCAGAGCAATCACTGAATGTTCAGAAGAATAATGGAGTTCTAAATTTCAGCAGGCATTTCCAAGAATATTTGAGCCGGGCAGCATGTCGCCGGGAGCGGTGTTCTTTGCCAATGGTGTACCATATACATACCAGAATGGAATGGCCGTGTTTCCAACTGAAGGTTATGCGCAGCAGCAAGCTTTGCAAACACAGGTAATTTATATTCCATATCAATTTCTACATAAATTTCAAACCCATGCTTCAATGATATGTCGCACCTTTAACAGATTTGATGGAAAATATATATGTAGAACCCCTTGTATATATTCACCTTGGCGAGGTCTTGTAAATTGTGTGCTCCTTGTATCATTTTTTTTCACGAATGGTTGGTTTCAACAAGTTGAAGCCATTTAATGATTGAGAATGCAAATAAATATAATCTTGCTCTACAACCACACCTTGCTTTTGATGTGGATCTGTAGCTGCACATTTGGCCATCCTTTTGCCATCCTTTTATGCTCTTGTAAAAATATCGCTCTAAATTTGGTAGAAAATGATGTGTGCACTGGGCTGCTGGAAGGAGAACTGCCGAAGTGAAATCTCGACTGGATTGTGCTTAGTTTTAGGGTGAGCACAAAAGTGCTTGTTCGGTTGACATTGTTGCAAATCTTTCAGCGTTGGCCAGTTTGTTCTCCACTCCTTTGTTGCACTGCATGCATCGCATGCTTTTTTACCTGTTGAAACTTTTGTAATTATGTTTCAGGAGAGCTCACAAGTGTTAAGTTCATATCCACTAGTTCATTAATTCTTTTAATTCCATTAGGTTCCTGGCTTGAATGTTGATGTTTGATTGCACAAAACTGAAGGAAAAAAAGAGGCTTAAATGGGGGGGTTAATTCGATGGTAGATTTGTGCAATTAAATAATTTACAGTTGATTTTCTATTTTAATTAGATGATAACCAGATTATGGGCTTGCTATTTTTGGATGGAAATGTTCAGTTGCGTTTACTTGTATTTGGATACTAAAATCTGTTGTGCCCATAATCTCAATTTTTTACCCATTTTATTGTGATTAATGTTTTGTTCATATTTGTTGTATCAACATTGGTGGTGGCCATTAAGTATTCTGAGTAGTTTAATGCATTCTCAAATCTTCAAAATAGAGTAATTGTATTGCTTGATAATTTTAAATGAGTAATTTAAATAGTGAATGCAAGCGATTACTTTTAATCATTTTCTAAATTGCAATAGTGAATGTGAGGTTCATTTTAGCAGGCTGCGGCAACAGCAGCCACAGCGTACCCGACGATGATGGTTCCTTCTCAGCAAACTGCTGTCTATGCCTTCCCCCAGCAAGGTTACACTTACGCATCCCCTGTAAGTATGAATTTGCTGTACAGTATAGAAATTAATAATGGGTAGGCTACCACGGTGAATTGCAAAGAAAATTTTTTTTTTAGAATTTAAATATTTTTGAAGTAAAAGTATTTTTTCTTCAAAATTTATTTAAAATATTACAAAATACAACAATAACATTTCAAACTTGGCAAGCCAAAACCCATGATATAAAAACACCTAAACCATTTTTATTAGTTTTTTAATAACATGGGTTGCACCAGAGAAAGTTTCGAACATCCATGTAAAATTTGTTCAAAACCAACATGATACCCCTTAAGTAAAAAAAAAAAACTCCCTGACAAAATACACCAGAGAACCCTTCCATTTGCTACATAAATTTTGAAAAGAAAAGAAAATAGCCTAGTCACTGGGCTGGGAACATGCTTTTTTTAATAGATTTGGCAGTGCCCTGTTATAATAGCACTGGCCACATTGGCTAGAGGTGTTTGAAATGAGAGAAATTCCCTGGGATGTATTTGTCTAGAATATCTTCCAAACGTGTGGCTGTTGCTGGCCTCGATTAAAATTGGCAGGTGCGAGATACTCTTTACAAATTTTTACAACTTCTTTTCCTTGTAAAGTAAAATGATAACTTTGTGGCCTCTTTAAGGTTACCGACAAGAAAATAACCATGAAAAACCGCCTACTTGGGTGTTAAACTATAATTGACCCGACATGTGAATTCTTGATTTGTATGTTATTGTAATGTTGATAATCCATTTGTTTCACAAATATATCACTCTGAACCGATTTAACCATACTGCCATTTGTAATATAACCTTTCTCACGCGCCGCAATATCTCCACACTTACCATAGCATAATGCGATTAAGAGTAGCGGCTCAATTAGCTGTTATCTGAGCAGAGAAAGTGCGGGTTTATGGTGACAAAGCATGATTTTGCTGGAGGCTGAGTATTTATATCCTTATTTGGAAGTAGGAATATTAAGTGGGTATTTCCTAATGACGTAAAAACATTGCCTCAGTCTGAACTGAATAGAACAGGGTTTCCCCTTCAAGATGCTATACAAAATGTTGGGGTAAATCGTCTCTAAATTCGATTATTTTGAGCTTTGAATTTCGCAGTGTAAATTACTTGTTTGGTGCGCATATATATATCCTTACTAAAGATGTATTAATATTATCAAAACCCTGCTTCTTCTACAAAATTTACATCGAAATCTGAAGGTAAAGCGTTTTTGTTGTCACGAGTCTAAAAACCGGGAGCATGACCCGCTTCTCTCGTATGCGATGAACGGGATCATCTAAGGGACTTTTCAGTGTAAAATCGTCTTTCAAGGGACTTTCCAATACGAATTGGTGTTAATTGGAAGAAGGACTTTGATGAGGAGGAATAATACTAAGATAGCAAGACTCCTTGGTGGTGGTATTTAACCCTTTACCCCTCAAAACGGCCTAAACCTGCTCAGGCCCCTTTCCCTCAAATCGGCCTGAACCAGCCGCACCATTTCACGTGTTTGGGTGTCAAAAGCTTTGTCATACAAGTCATTCATTTAAGCTATAGCAGTGGTGCCATCGTGATTGAAACTAGATAACTATATGTAAAACCGTACAAGGAATCATCGTGCACAATTTATCTTAATGTTAAGCTTTTAGTTTAGGAGAATACAAAGAAGTTTCATCTGACTGCATTAATTTGCACTCGCAAATGGCGCCATGTTTGCCGTATCGCATCAAATGCTAAAACACCAAAGTTTGATCAAGTTGTAGACATACTTGTAATGGTTCAATCTTGAGAAATACATATTCGTGTTCCTAACCAACTTGAGCTTTATCATGATGTGATATAAATACGTTCCAAAAACACCCGATAAATATTTTTAATTATTTTCTAAATTCAGTGATTTATTTACTGCGCAATTATGCTGCATTTACCACAGTCTTGTACCGATCTGAACAGGGCTTCCTTTACCATTGGAAATGTGATGCTTCGTTTCAAAACAATTGTGAAATTGGGAATTGGGTAAGCCAAAATGGTTTCCTTGTATTTTGGTGAAGAGATGATTAAAATACGAGCATTTGTATGGAAATTATGGCAGTTTAAAGTTGGCAATGCAGCTCCGACAAATGGAAAGATTTTATATGCGCTACGCTGCATTGTTGCGAGGATACAAGGGCTGTCTTGTAATAAAACGTGAGGGGTAATGGGTTAAGTGACAATGTTGTCAACATTGGCAGAGATTTGAACTTGCGGGGAAAGAAAACGAAATTGCGATTTTTGAGGACTATTATTACGTCTGGGATCGTGGTTTGTTCTTGGATTTTAAGATGACCTCAAAATACTGATTTTTTCTTGAAAACTTCTGACAGACTGGCAGTTTTGATATTCATAATTCAACCTCCGCTCTAAAATATAGCTGGTTGCTGCCTTTAAGTGCATAAATTAGTATTACCTGGCTGGTTTGTTTGCATTGGGATCAATACATGGTAAGTTGGGTGCTGATCACTGCACTCGCGCACAAAATCAGAACTACAATTTGTACAGTGGCAGTTCTGTCGTGTGGGTGGGGTTTAGGGCTTAGTCATAGACATCACAGTGGCATTTTAAAATAATGCGTGTAAAATGAGAAGTTTCGAGATGACTGTCATGCAGACAGGAGCTATGTGTAGTATCGGTTAGTATTAAACCTTCAAATACTGAGTAATTATAGTACCCACTGTTAAAAAAATAATAAAATTAATATTTAGCACCTACCGTTAAAAAAATATTAAAATTAACATTTTCTTTCATTTTTATTGCCTTTCAAGAATGAACTAAACTGTAAAATAAACTCATAAATTTATGCTGGGCTGGTTGAAATTGGGCACAAATGTATTTTGTGTGAACTATCTAGTACCATCCTTAAATTATTTCTTTACATTTTAGACTGCTGTAGCTGCAAATGCTGCTAATTGGGGATCAGCAGCCGCAGCTGCACAATGGCGATGGGCTCAGGTATGTGCTAATTTATTAATAGTATTAGTACATTTATGTCTACTGTGGGGTGGAATTCCTTCGAGTAATGGGGAAAGGGGGGTGGGGTGGGGTCGAATGTCTGTGAAATGTGGGGGAAATGGGGATGCAATCGATGCATTTAAATACTAGTTGGATTGTTTAAAAACATTGTGAAAGTAGATCAAACTTGTCATTTTAAGTACTCCTTGGCACTGATAAAAAATACTGTTCGGGACAATCAAAATAGCAAAGCTCAATACGGGTTGCCATTTCTGCAAAGCTGTTGTGTATGTTGGGGTTTAAAAAAAGGCTTATTTGTTTAAATTTCAATGTGGATGGAAATCAGATGAAATGTGAGCAGAATTTACGCTTATTTGTAAAAAAAAAAGAAAAAATAAAAAGGGCTTTCCCCTTGGACTGAAGTAATATGGGAAGTTTATAACAGACAAGCCATATTATTAAATGATTACCATTCATATCTTGCAGGTAACAAGCAAGATCTATTGTAATTCAATAATTGTATGCATTGCAGACAACTGCTCAGTCCGCAGGAGTTGCTGGTGCTGGTCAGTACATGTATCCGATGCAGGCCACCGCTCTTCCTCAGGAAATGATGTACGCTCAGCCTGGTGCATTCACAACCGCTGAGCTGACAGAAGCCTCCATGCTGGAAGCTGCTGCACATCAGGCTGAGGTATGATGATGCATGAATTCTGAAATTAATCGCTAACTTCGAAACTCGTTTTTCTAAGATATTACTCATATTTCTAATTTTGTGGAGGGAATGCTGCATTGGAATTGGCAAACCAATGTTTTATATTAGGTACTCCTTTTTTTTTTTTTTTTTTGAAAATTGGTTGTCCTGATTTAAAAATGGTTGTCCAGGACAACGGGACAGACTTGGCATTCAACGTTGCATTTGATTGTCACCACTAAGAAAACTTGTTGAATTGAAAAGCAGCTTTATGGCAATAAAAAATTATGTGTAGCTCTTGGTTTTCATTTAGTTTTGTGGAGACATTAAGTTACTGCCTCTTAAGTGGTCAAGACATCGCATCGCGTCAATCCATAGCTCTGGGAAGTTTTACTTGTCCCCAACACATTTCACAAGATTTCACAATTAAGCTTAGATAGCATTTTGACATCGCAACAACAGCGACATTCAAAACTCTTGCATGGAAGGAAAACCAATTTGAAAATGTGCTTAGTGAATAATTATTGTTTTAAAATTCATAATTTAACTCCCTATTTTAATAGCATGCTTTCTGGTACGAGATAGCATGGCTTTTGCATGCACATGTTCTCAAAACTTTAGGAATGACTTCTTTTCAGGGCAGTGTGGGTATGGAGCCCACTTTGCAGCAGCCCCAATTTGTTGAAGTTCTCCCCACACCGCAAGCCACTCAACAGGATGTCGCCAACACTCAACTTGCCGCATTAGAAACACCTACTGTGAAGGGGTCAGGAATTTCTTATGGTAAACGTCCTGCAGCCCCACTAGTAGCTACACCTCGTAAACATGTCGGCTTCCCGCCTTCAAGCATTGCCTACAGCCCACGTGCAACCCCACCACCAGCAAAAATGTTTCAGGGCCAGGCACCAGAACATATATCACCTCTTACTCCTCCACCAACACCAGAGGTTGCCGGCCTGTGAACAATTATGTCTCAAATTCATAAGGAACTGCACTCAAATATTATGTGATATATTTGCTCATTGGAAAGGATTGGATAATGGATAGTGCTACGTGGGTATTCTTGATTGATTATTTATATGCATATGAATTACTGATGATGAATTGGACAGGTATCAAATTTGAATGATTGTACTAATTTATACAAAATTTGTATTATAAAACTTGTGTCTTGAACTTATGCAATATATATATAAGGGGTGTACACTGTCCATTTTTCTTTTGTACTTAGAAAGTGACTAGATGCATTGCAAAATTTGCTTGTTCAATATATTGTCAACTTGTAAGTAGAAAGACTGCAATGAATGTATCAACATGTTGCTTTTATATGTGATCTCATTTGTGTAAAAAAAGTATGAGGAAATTTTATCTTGTGATTACGGGGAAACTGCCCAAAGCTGGTACATATTCTTAAATTATTTATTGTATTGTTGATGTTTGAAAGTGAATGTATTTGTATGCTTAAAATAGAAGTCACAATGTCATTTTTGCTTGGTGTCCAGGTACTATGCATGTCTGCACATAGCATGTCTGAAGCTGCACTCTAGGTTAGTTGATGAAAATTGTGAAGTGTCCACTGTGATTTTTATTTTTGTAAATGTCTGTTTTGTATTGGCCTATCTGTATGGGTGAAAGGTACAGAAATTCGTATTCATCTAGTATCCAGAAATATAGGTGAATGTACATATAGACATTGGTCTTGAAGACACTGGGTAATAAATGTACTTGTTAGTTAAGAATATAGTTGTAAGTCTTAAATATGATGTAAATATTTTTGGAAGCCGGTGGAAATTTGCCATTACTTATATTATTAGGAGTAGAGCATATCAGCTGTAATGTATTTACAGAATATTCATATAGTACAATATTCTTGTTAGAATCATAAACGGTAATTGCAAAATAATATGGTGTTATATTGCATCTATACATATTGGAGGTTATTAATTTATTGAATATTTATTCGTGTTGTGGATATAATTTATACTTGACATCTTTAGATGGTATTGGCAATGGATCAAAATTTGTAAAATAGATAATCTGAATAAAGAAAAGCAAAAGCGACTAGTTTTAGTTAGTTAGTGGGACAATAGTTCGAATTTAAAAAAAAAATTGGGAGAGTCTAATGTTCAGTGTAGATTTTTTAGGGTTCGTGGTTTGGTGGCACACAGTTGAAACATTTGAAATGTTCCTTGTGACATGTCATGATCACATTGGACATGGACATCTAGGGAAAATGATTGAAATATTCTATGAAAAAACAAAACTTCCAAGTTATATATTTTTCTAATTTTTCCTGTAGTTTGGGAGAATCTCCAGATAGCAATATGAAAATGTTGCTAATCATGAATGTTGTCTGCACAGTTTTCTCTGGGAAATAATGAACCTTTCAGGCTGCATGGGTTCCTTTGTGAAAGAAGAAACCTCCATGCTCTTGATATTTTGCAAGTGCAGATTTTCACCATGTATAAGAAAATGATGACAAATTTATGATCAAGATTCTGTAGATTAAAAAGCTTTATACTGCTGATGGTGGCCAGTGAAAACTTCCCACACATTTTGTTTATATTATGTTATTCTTAGCCCTTATTCCCTTTCAAAATCCAACATCTGACCCCGTAGTTAGCTAGCTATAGTAGAAAGTCGTTACATTACTTCAACCAAAATGGAATTCTATGAGACACTTGGCGGGGTAATTAAAAATTCTAGCATCTCTTCTCAATGGGTACAAAGCATAATCAAATATATGCATATTTTACTAGTAGAGCGGTACATAATGAGCCCGTGAACACGCATCCCGTGAATCCCATTTTTTAATACGAAAATAAACGATATTTAATAAATATCTCTAAACGTATTTTTCAACACCCATTGTCACCATTGATAATGTTTGGTTTTCACACTTTCTCTGCATCTATTGGTTTGAATATTTCATATTCAACTGTTTTCGTCAAAACTCACGGGACGTGTGTGCGTCGCTCTACTGTTTACTAGACATACTGTACGTGGCGTAAATCACTGTACTAGCTGAATATATTCTTATTGAAAAGGGTCATGGGGCACGGATTTACTATCTTAGTGGGGGCAGATTACATGTTCTTGAAAAAATGACGTAAGGAAAAATAAGGAAAGGGGGGTCACTATATGGTTTTTCATGAAAACCCCATGAAAAATGAAGTATTTTGGTGGGAAAAAAGGGGGCAGGGGGCTAAATTTTATTGGGCTTTAAGGGCCCTCCATGGCAGGTCGGGCTAGGGCCCCCGAGCTTCTGGGATCCAGTCAATATATTTCTTATTGAAAGAGGTCATGGGGCATAATTATTTTCACATCTATTGTTTATCTTAGCTTACGGAGAATTAGGTTACATGTTCTTGAAAAATGTTTGAGGAAAAATGAAATTGTTGGTGTAAATAATAGAAATACCTATATTAGTACCTACTCTAACCAGCAGTGTCCTACCAGAAAACATTTGGTAACATTGGTTACTAAATTAGACACCAGGTAGCAGCACCTGACGGTATATAGCATTACCGTGGCGCCACCTATTGCATTTATTGGAATTAATTGATTGATGCGCCACCTTATGGAGAACTTCAGAAGGATAGAACTATAAAACAAGCATGGCCGAATGGTTAGCGAGCTGGATCGCCAAACGGAAGGTCGTGAGTTCGATTCCCTATGGATTTGGTAGCCGAGTGGTTGGAGCACTGGCTTTCTAAAAACGATGGTCTTCAGTTCGACTAGATCTTGTCTGTGTTATAGTAATTATTTCTCCTCTCCATTTAACAGGTACTAGACTACTAGTATACAGAAAACCAAGACAACGGACGTAAATATATTCGGGTGCGTTATGATCAATAGTTACACGCTGATTTCATTCTACAAAATAAAGCTTTCAAAAATATAATGCTTTAATAGTTTCGTTTGTTTTATTTCAAAATAATTCAAATAATACTTCAGTAGATACCAGCGACAAAGTTAATGGCGGTCTTTGCTGAGAAAAGGTGGCTAAAATACAAACCATCAGGTAGTGTCCTCTAGCGGACAACTATAGAACTACATTTTAAAAATACTGACCGTCAGCTACTGACAT
>CM032659.1:4657369-4669804 GCA_019095985.1 Streblospio benedicti | reverse complement strand
TTTTTTAAAAAATAAAAAGGGATAACAAAATTGAAGGGGAACCCCAAAATTTATTTTTTTGTTTAAAATTTTTATTTTAAGGGGCTTTTTTTTAAAACACAAATACTCAGCAAAATGATGAATTTAAAAATGGAAAATGGAGCCACTTTTTGGCTCGTGTTTGTAATATTTTTTTTACAAGGGTTTTTTGGAAATGGTTGTATACATATGCATGTGCACTAAAAATCATTATAAGCCCTTTGTGGAATTTAAGGTTGGCATGAAATTCATTTAACTGTGAAAAAGTATTTACTATTCTCTCATTAAAAAATAAAATTGACAAAAAAAAAACAAATCTTTTAAGGAAAAGGTTTTTTTTAAAAAAATGCTTTTCCCGGTCTGTAAAATTTTAAATTTAAATATTGCTATGTTCTTTCAGAAAAATGGTGCACCCTTAACGATTAAAAAAGGTGATCGCCCGACACAAAACCCCATGATGAGATTACAGCCCCCCAATCGGGCCCCGAAATAAGGGCCCTGCCTTTGCCCCAAACTCCAGTGGTTTAACGGCAAGCGATTTAATACCCAAATTTGGGTGTGGTTCGGGGGGAAATTAAACTGCAGGAAAAAAAGGGTGATTTCCAAAAAATCAAAAACAAACCCAACCCGGGAATTTCCGAAAAAGGGGACGGGTGTAAAAATTTAAAAAAATTTTTTCCCCAAAATTTTTTTCCAGACCAAATTGTGGAAAGATGATATTTTTTTTGGGGCAGCCTGTAGTTTAGTAGAATGTTTGGAATCCGTGAGTGCTAAATATGGATTTTTAAATTTCCCCCTACAACCCAATGGACAGAAATTTTTTAGGGAAAAATGAAACCACCCTTTTTTAAAACTAAAAAATCATGTGCTATTGAAACATTGTTGCTATTTTTTGAAGTGAAAATGACATCTAAATGAAGAAGTTTTATATTGCCAAATATATTAAAATTATGACCATAAAGTTAATTTTAAAAAAATGGTGGAATACTTTTTTAAAATGTCTTAGTGACTTTAAACTCGGAGCTGAAAGTGGTTGCTAAGTTTGGGGGCATTGATATTTTCCCCAGTGCTAAAAAATGTGTATTTTTTAGGTGTATTGCATCTGTATTTTCCATGAAAAACAAGTTTTTTGTTAAGCCTGCAAATTTTTTTTTGTCTATTTGAAATTAATTTTTTTTCAAGTTTGTAACAAACCAAATCATCAGAAATCCTTTACAAGAGAATTTAAATAACCCAACAATTGTTTTTTTTTGTGGGAAAACCCACTTGTAAAACTAAAATTTTTTTATCATATCTGCATAGATTTTTTTTTCTGGGGAAAGTTTCGCGTTCTTGTAAAGTAAAAATTTAAAAGGGGGTCGACTATGATTTTTTTGCATAATGTTTCCCCCGGGGGGTTGTAAATACTGTTGAGATTTGTGTGACAGCTGTTTCTATTGGTGTTTTCCGTCATGTAAACCATAACACATTTGAAACTTTTCCCCGCATTTACATTTTTTGGAAAAGGTATTCAATGCTATCTTAAAATATCCCCAGCTACACCATTTCGTGAAAAAATATTAGGTGCATGTTTGTTGTGGCTGTTTTTTTGCAACTTTTAAAAATTAAAATTTCCCCAAAAGCTTTAAAATCACGACAAAAGTGGATTTAATGGTTTATGCGGGGTTTTTCTTTTAATAAAAAACAATGTTATTGTTGTTTAGATCGGGTGAAATTTTTTAAAGAAAAACAGAAATTGTTAAATGCAACAGTTATTGATTTCATTTTTTTTTATGAATATTTTTTTTTATGGTGATATCACTATTAAAATTTTTAACAGAAAATCTTTTTTTGGAGAGAATCATGAAACCGACCATGATCATAACAAACAAGCAGGTTGTTGTGATAATTCATAAAAATTCGGTTCAATTAAAAAAAAAAAACGGGCCTTTTTTTATAATTTTTTTTAAAGGGTTTGGGAATATCAATTTAATAATAAAAAAAGACCATGAAAAAGATTTCGGGTTTGTAAAATTTATGGGGTTTTTAATGTTGCTTTATACTTAAAATTTTTTTGTACACAAACTTCTTGCTAATGAAGGGGTTTTTTTACGGGGGTCGCTTTAAATTTCTCTGCCGCTATCAATTGCTGAGGTTCATTATTGATCGCTTGTTTATTTTTTTCAATGTTTTTTCCATACCAATTTTTTTGATGAACATTGTTTTTTTTTTTGAAACTGGGAAAACGTGCAAAGTTCTTTCACTTGCAACCTGTTAACTTGAAACAGCGTCAACCAAAAATCTTTGTTGTTGTTAGGGAAAAATTTGAAGGCAACCCGTGTTTAAACATGAATCGGGGGCTTGCCATTTGAGTCCCGTTCAATGAACATCTTACGTTTTTTTTTGATGAAATTCATGAATGATAATTTTTATGGGAAAATCTGTTGATTGGAACTTAATGTACAACAAAAATTTCAGAATGTTTGTAAATTTTAAAAACGTATTCCTGGCAAAAATTTACCAGTTGCTGGTCTAATGCCAAAAGTATCCCTTTATCTTTGTTAAAATTTAACTGTTGAAAAGCTAAAATGATGTCAACAATTTTTTAGGAAGTTCGAAAAAAAATTACTTTGTTGCTTCCGGTTTTATGTTCCCCCAAAAAATGAAAGTCCCAAATAGTCCCCCTCAACAAAACACAAACATATGTTTGTCATGATTTTTTTTTTTTTTTCTATTGATATGTCAATGTTATTTTAATTTTTGGATCATTTAAGGGAAAAAATTTCCGATTCTGTAGCACAAAATCACAAATCCAAACTGCCATTTTTTTTTTCATTTCTACATTTTATAATTCTGGTTTTTTTTTATATTGCCCAAAAACTTGAATTATATTTTTATATTTTTGCTTGATAATTTTAAAAACTAGCTTTTTTAGAATCAAATATTTATACAAATTTTTTTAATAATCTGTTAAATAGTTTTTGTTTTTTTTTTTTGTGGAATGAGATTTAAGGTTAAAAATACCTTTTATAATGTCGTGCCATTTCCCCCCTTTTTCCCCTGAAATTAAACAGTGTAACTTTCTAAAATCATGTTTAAATTTTAAATAAGTAAAGACTTAGCATTGTGGCCAGGCTTTGCGATTTCACGATGAGCCTGCATCAAAAGCGGCCATTGTAAGATTTTCCATCAGATGTTGGTGACTTGATTTTTACACTTCATGGGTGGCTTTTATTAATTATCAACTGATCTAAACATTGGTTAGTGTTAGCTCTGCAGAGCACAAATGGTAACATTTACACCAATCTACTTCAGTATTTATTTAACAAAAACTGCATGAACTAAAATTCAAAATATACTAAAAGTGATCAGTTGTAACTTATCACTACCAAAGTTAATAAAAAAGCCGCCCATGAGTATGCAACTGTAGCTTGTATAGAGAACTCTATTTTTATATTGTGTGCTATTTATTATATCTATCTGGACTGTAGATACTGTGTGCCTGGAGGACAAACATGGAACCAAAATAATCATACAATATAAGTATTTAAAGAAAAAGAAAAGTATTTGTTGTAATTGGTAAAACGCTTATGCCCATTATTAGAAGCATATGTATTTTGACTTGCGCCTCAATGTTATGCAGTTATTCTTTAGGAAAATCCTTCTGTTGATTATTATCAATTCCAATGCATGTGCCACCTACAGTACTAGTTAAACATTGTTGTGCAACGTAGAAAACAACCTTCCAACTTCCGAATTTTCACTTTTTGTGAAAATTGTGTACTGGGTAAATGTAATAGCATTGTTTTTTATTTTATACAGCAGACATTCCCGATCGGGGAACTCTGATAATGTGCACTCTTGCCACTCCTTAGTCCATGTCCGCCGCGTGTTGTCTGATGATTGTCGTTGTGTACAAGCTTGTGTGGCAGGATTGTGTTAATTGTACATACTCATGCTAATTTTAATAAATAAATTGTAGACAAATCTTTCACCAAGTCTTTGTTTTTTTTCTCATCAAGTGCAAGTTAAAACAATAATTTATAAAATTTTGTTTCTTTTACATCTGCATATTGAACAGCTTGTTTTGTAAGTGTTTTAACTTTTCGGAACAGATTAATAAATGAACCTCTGTGCAGCGGGTTAAGTACAGGGTGTATATCTACCAAATAATGATAATAATAAATATTCAGGTCATCCTGAGAAGATAATTAGCCGATTTTACATGTACATCTACTGTATACTGTAGAAAATAACAAAATTATTTGGCCGCAAGAGTGCTACAGCACAATTTAAAAATTAATTATCCTCTTCACGCTTGACGTCAGCACCTAAGAGTAGGTATTATATTTATTAATTTATTTTTTATTCTTATTTATTTGCTTAATTCAGACATGCAGTCCATAGTAATAAAAACAAAAGATAATTAAATACATCACAAGTATAGTAAATCATTCTACCTTCTGTATAATGCAGAAGAGAGTCTCAAAAAATTACTATCGATTATATTTTTAATAAGACAATTATTTGTAAAATTAAAACTAGTTCTTTCGTTGTCCACAAGATGACACGACCTGACGGGGGGTTTGGCCGCTAGATGTAGTTAAAAAAATAGTTCTTTTGACCGCTAGATGTCAGTTTTGTATTTTAGCCACCTTTCTCAGCATTACTTCTCTTTTGGCCGCTAAATGTCAGTATTTTTTTAAAATGTAGTTCTATAGTTGTCCGCTAGAGGACACTACCTGATGGTTTGTATTTTAGCCACCTTTTCTCAGCAAAGACCGCCATTAACTTTGTCGCTGGTATCTACTGAAGTATTATTTGAATTATTTTGAAATAAAACAAACAGAAACTATTAAAAAGCATTATATTTTTGAAAGCTTTATTTTGTGAGAATGAAATCAGCGTGTGACTATTGATCATAGCAGATATTTACGTCCGCTGTCTTGGTTTTCTATACTAGTAGTCTAGTACGTGTTAAATGGAGAGAAATAATTACTTATAACACAGACAAGAGATAGTCGAACTGAACTGAGAAGACCATCGTTTTTAGAAAGCCAGTGCTCAACCACTCGGCTACCAAATCCATAGGGGAATCGAACTCACGACCTTCCGTTTGGCGATCCAGCTGCGCTAACCATTCGCCATGCTTGTTTCATAGTTCTATCCTTCTCCATAAGGTGGCGCATCAATCAATTAATTCCAATAAAATGCAATAGGTGGCGCCACGGTAATGTTATATACCGTCAGGTGCTGCTACCTGGTGTCTAATTTAGTAACCAATGTTACCAAATGTTTTTTGGTAGGACACTGGTTAGAGTAGGTACTAATATAGGTATTTCTATTATTTACACCAACAATTTCTTTTTCCTAAACATTTTTTCAAAACATGTAACCTAATTTCCGTAAGCTAAGATAAACAATAGAGGCTAATTTGCCTGATCTTCAAAAGAATATATACGCAGAGGAATTGCGTTTATTTTGGCTCAGGGTCTGTACCACACTGATATTAACAGAAATTTAGCCTCCTGTTTTTACCCAAAAAGTTGATTATGAAGGTATTTCATAAACCAAAAGTACCCAACTTTAAGACTGTCCAAAACATGAACCCTAGTTGAAATGCCCCTCCGCTTAAAAATTTGAAATTAGCCTACAGTTTTTTTTAGTATTTAACTGGGAGTCCCGGGATGCGTGATTAACAAACTTAGAGCGACACCGTGTATAAAAAACATTATAATTTGACAAAGGGGGGGTTTAAAATCACGTTAGATATTTTTAATATGTTTTTTTTTATTAAAAAGTGAACAATTTATTTATTGTTGATATATTTTGTGTCTTACACAAATACTCAGCAAATGATGAATTTATAAATGGAAAATGGAGCCACTTTTTGGCTCGTGTTTGTAATAGTTTTGTTTTGTCGGTATTGGAAATAGTTTGTATACATATGCATGTGCACTAAGAATCATTATAAGACATTGTGGAACTTAATAATGGCATGAAATTCATTTTATCTGTGCAAAAAGTATTAAGTATTCTCTCATTAATAAATATCAATTGGCAGAAAAAAAAGTAAATCTCGTTAACGGCAAATGTTTTATTTAAAATGCTCTTCGCGTCTGTATACATTACAGTTATATTGCTATGTTCTTTCAGAGAAAATGGTGCAGCCGTTAGACGATTACAAAAGGTGATGCGACCGACACGAAACCTCATGATCGAGATTACAGCTCACAACCTGGCAGATGGAGGCTGCGCCGTCCCAAACTCACAGTGGATAATCACTAAGCCGATTATACCCAATATTTGGGTGCTGGCTTCAGTGGCATTCCAACACGGAACAGACACGCTTGTGATTTCCAATACGAAACACACAAATCAATCGAATCAGATGAGAATCAGACTGGTGTAAAATTCAGATTCTCGCAATTTGCAAATGTCATGCAAGGATTGAGCTTGAAGGACAAGCCTGAAATGCTACAAAGGACAGAAGCTCGGATTTTGGGAATATCCGACAAACTGTCCATCTGTCCGTAAAAATGCATAAAAACACTTATAAACTGCTTTCACAGATTTGTGTCCATGTCCAGACCAAGTTGTGGAAAGATGATATATATTTTTTGTGGGCAGCCTGTAGTTAGTAGAATGTGTGGATCCGTGAGTGCTAAATATGGATGATTTAATTCCCCTCACAATCAATGTTGACAGTAATTTTATGGAAAGTGAAACCAGCCATTTTAAAGCTCCAAATCATGTGCTATTGAAACATTGTTGCTACTTTTGAATTGATAGAATGACATCTAGAAGCAGATGAAGCAGTTTTATATTGCCAAATATATTGACAGACTATGACCATAGAAGTTAATGTTAAAAAATGGTGGAATACATTTGGAAATGTAGGGAATGACTGTAAACTCGAAGCTGGGAAGTGTGTTGCAAAGTTTGAGGCATTGATATTTTACCCAGTGCTAAATATGTGTAGTTGTAGGTGTATTGCATCTGAATGTCCATGAGAAGACAAGATTTTTGTTAAGCCTGCTAATTTTTTTGTCAACTTGAATCTATTGAAGTGTTTTTGTTGGAACAAGTTTGTAACAAACATACATCATCAGTATCCATTACAAGAGAACTTAAATAACCCAACAATTGTTTGTTTTTTTGTGTGGGATAACACTTGTACAGCTGAATATTATATCATATCTGCATAGATCGTTTTTGCTGTGGAAAGCAACGTTCTTGTGAAGTAACAATTAGAATTGATCTGACTATGATGTTTTTGCATAATGTTTGCCACCGTGGGTTGTGATACTGTTGAGATTTGTGTAGACAGCTGTTTCTATTGGTGCTTTCCTCGTCATGTGACCATAACACATTTGAAACTGTTCCGCATTTACAGTTTTGGCAAAATTATTCAATGCTATCTTAAAATATCTCAGCTACACCATTTCGTGATAAAATATTAGGTGCATGTTTGTTAGTGGCTGTGTTTTGCAACTGTTAAAATGTAAATTTCACCAAAGAAACGTTAAGTCACGACAGAAGTGGATTTAATCGTTGTACAAGTTTTTCATTGTAATATAAACAATGTTATTGTTGTTTAGATCAGGTGTAATTGTAAAGAAAAACAGAAATTGTTAAATGCAACAGTTATTGATTTCATATTTTTTGTTATGAATATTTATATAATGTTTATAGTGATATCACTATTATAAAGTGCAATACGAAATCTGTTCTTGGAGAGAATCATGTAACCGACAGTGATCATAACAAACAAGCACGGCGTTGTTGTGATAATTCATAATAGTGCTCGTTCATATTAAGAAAAAAAACGGGCCTGTTTTATAATATTTTTAAAGGTTGGAATATCAATTTAATAATACAAAAAGACCATGCAAAGATTTCGGGTTTGTATAATTATGTGGTTTAATGTTGCTTTATACTTGAAATTTTGTACACAAACTTCTTGCTAATGAATGGGTTTTTTACGAGGTCCTTTGACGATTTACTCTGCCGCTATCAATTGCTGAGTTCATTATTGATCGCTTGTTTATTTTTGCAATGTTTTATCCATACCAATTTTTGTGATGAACATTGTTTTGTTTTGAAACTGGAGAAACGTGCAAAGTTCTGTGACACTTGCAACCTGTTAACTTGAAACAGCGTCAACCAAAAGTCTTTGTTGTTGTTAGAGGATAATTTGAAGGCATGCCAGTGTAAACATGAATCGGAAACATTGCCATTTGAAAGTCCGGTATCAATGAACATCTTACGTTTATTTTGATAGAAATTCATGTACATGATAATTTTTATGGCAAATCTGTTGATTGGAACTTAATGTACAACAAAATTACAGAATGTTTGATACGTTTTAAAAATCGTATTCATGGCAAAATGTCACCGGTTGCTGGTCTAATGCCAAAAATTATCCTTCATCTTTGTTAAAATTTAACTGTTGAAAGCTAAAATGATGTCAACAATGTTGTTAGGAAGTTCGAAAAAAAAATTACTTTGTTGCTGTCCAGTTGATGTTCCCACAAGAATGAAGTCCCAAATAGTCCACGTCACACAAATCACGAGCATATGTTTGTCATGATTTTTTATTTTTTTTACTATTGATATGTCAATGTTATTGATATTGGATCATTTAGGTAAATTTGCACGATAATCTGTAGCACAAAATCACAAATCACAGACTGCCATTTTTTGTGCATTTCTACATTTTATAATGTCTCGTTTTTTTTCATATTGCAAAATCTTGAATTATATTTATATATTTATTGCTTGATAATTTAAATCTAGCTTTTTGAGAATCAAATATTTATACAAATTTTGCAATACGTCTGTTCGTAGAGTTTTTGTTTTTATTTTTTGTGGAATGAGATTTAGGATTAAAGATGCTTCTTATATAATGTCGTGCCATTCCACCTTTTCCCCTTGAAATTAAACAGTGTAACTTTCTAAAATCATGTTTAAAATTTTTAAATAAGTAAAAGACTTAGCATTGTGTGAGCTTTGCGATTTACGATGAGCCTGCATCCAAGCGGCCATTGTAAGATTTTCCATCCATATGTTGAGTGACTTCGAATTTTACACTTCATGGGTGGCTTTTATTAATTATCAACTGATCTAAACATTGGTTAGTGTTAGCTCTGCAGAGCACAAATGGTAACATTTACGCAATCTATATGTTCAGTATTTATTTAACAAAAACTGCATGAACTAAAAATTCAAAATATACTAAAAGTGATCAGTTGTAACTTATCACTACCAATGTTAATAAAAGCCGCCCATGAAGTATGCAACTGGCAACTTGTATAGAGAACTCTATTTTTATATTGTGTGCTATTTATTATTATATCTGGACTGTAGATGTATTACTGTGTGCCTGGAGGACAAACATGGAACCAAAATAATCATACAATATAAGTATTTAAGAAAAGAAAAGTATTTGTTGTAATTGGTAAAACGCTTATGCCCGTAGAAGCATATGTATTTTGACTTGCGCCTCAATGTTATGCAGTTATTCTTTAGGAAAATCCTTCTGTTGATTATTATCAATTCCAATGCATGTGCCACCTACAGTACTAGTTAAACATTGTTGTGCAACGTAGAAAACAACCTTCCAATTTTCATTTTTTTTTGAAAATTGTGTACTGGGTAAATGTAATAGCATTGTTTTTATTTTTATACAGCAGACTTCCCGATAACTCTGATAATGTGCACTCTTGCCACTCCTTAGTCCATGTCCGCCGCGTGTTGTCTGATGATTGTCGTTGTGTACAAGCTTGTGTGGCAGGATTGTGTTAATTGTACATACTCATGCTAATTTTAATAAATAAATTGTAGACAAATCTTTCACCAAGTCTTTGTTTTTTTTCTCATCAAGTGCAAGTTATAACAATAATTTATAAAATTTTGTTTCTTTACATCTGCATATTGAACAGCTTGTTTTGGAAGTGTTTTAACTTTCCGGAACAGATTAAATGAACCTCTGTGCAGCCATTAAGTACAGGCCCTGTACAGGGTCTATATCTAATGATAATAATAAATCTTCAGGTCATCATGAGAAGATAATTAGCCGATTATACATGTACATCTACTGTATACTGTAGAAAATAAACAAAATTATTTGGCAGCCCCTAGGCCCCTAAAACATAAAAAAATATAGTACTATTACTTTGGATACTTGAGATGGAGGCTTGCATAGCTGATATAAGACTGAGCTTGGATGCGTGAACACAAGCTTCAACTGAATGAAGCAAAAACTGAATTAGTAGCTATAACCCCCTCCCGACAAAGGATACAGTTGACATTGAGTCAGTTAGAATTGGGAACAAATATCACACCAACATCAACTGCTTTCGTAATTTAGGGGTACTCTTTGACCAAAATATGACACTTCAACCTCATGTGTCTGCCCTTGTTAAATCTTGCAACTGACATCTTCGTCGTATTGGACAGATTAGGAAGTTTCTCACAATGGAAGCTTCGAGAAAATTGTTCATGCCTTCATCAGTTCTCGCCTTTTATAATGGAAACTCACTTTTTATGGTTTACCCGACTGTCAAATCCAACGTGTACAGCGTGTTCATAACACTGCTGCACGGATCCTAACTCTATATTCAGTAACCAATGTCACCAAAATATTTTCTGGACATTGGTATGCATCTTAGCATTCCATCTATATACAAGCACGCTATGAAGAAGCCTCAGAGACTACTTGCAGTGAAATGTTTGTACCTGCTAGTAATTAACGTGATCTAAACATGATAGGTTACCGACCATGTAACATTTACAGATGGTAAATATCTTAAAATTAAGACCGTGAGCTCGGCCGCATTTGCAGACAAATTTTACACAAGCAACTGGCACCATCTAGTGGCAGTTTTAAAATCAAATATTTGTAAATCACGTGATTAAGATGATGTTAAGTGAAAAGGCGTTTGACGTTCTAAGACATGAATCACTGTTGGATAAACTACATGAACTGGGGCTCCATCTAGTGGACCTTGGTGGAGACTTAAGACATCCCTCGCATGAGAATCTTAGAGAAAAAATTTTGGGGGAAGGAGAATGCTCTGACTATTACTATATTCTCCAAGGTAATAACAGGCATCCCTCACCAGATGACTATATTTCTTACATATGTAAGTTACTTAATTCAACCGTTAAATCAAACTTAGGATTGTCTATAGGCTCCATAAGGCTCCCTACGCCAACATGTGCAGATGACATGTTAATCTTATCAGAATCCCCATCGGAGTTACAATCCCTATTGTCTTTGATCACTGAATATGCTAATGATGAGCGGTACGTTATACATCCAGACAAGACGGTCATTGTTCAGTTCAATCTGAAATCACAATCTTTTATAGATCATCTAAAAGAAAATATGCCTTGGCATAGTAATGGTAACTCCGTTCCTGTTATGGATGAAATGACACACCTAGGTGTTAGAAGGTCCATTTTGGATTGGAACATTGCAGTCGATGATCGGATTAAACTTGCCAGGAAAACATTTTATGCCCTGGCTGGTGCCGGATTGCATGGTTTTAACGGCCTACCGTTCTTCACTAGCATTAAAAATTTTAATGCGTATGTCATGTCCAGGGCTCTATACTCCCTAGAATCTATTCATGTAAAGGAAAATGCTTTGAAAAAGCTAACCAGTTTTCACAACTATAGTCTGAGATGCTTGATGGGCCTCCCAGACAGGACGGCCACATCTGCTTTATTTATTTTGTCCAATAACTGCTCAATTAGATGTTAAAATTCTTAATTTCATTAGGAGCCTTTTAAGTCAAGAACCTACAAGAGATATTATTCTTAGACAATATAGTTTAAAAGGAAAAACATCCCATACTTTAGTTAAAAATTTTGCTGATAAATTATATTATTATAACCTTCCTAGTATCTATGATATTGATTTGAGCACAAACCTTCTAAAAAAGTTTTGAAAGAAATTGTCACCAAGGCAATACATGCAACAATCATGAAATGCATATGTACCACGGATGTATGACAGGGTTGCCAAGTATTCGGAATTTTGTAATCATTCCGAAAAATGAAGTGGATTCCGATCATTCTGATCAGGATCGAAATTTCGAAATTCAGGGAAATGACCAAATATTTTAAAAACTTGTACGTTTTTTCTTAAAATACTGATGATTTTGCTCGCAAATGGGCGCAGCCATTATCGAATGTACTCGATTGAACCACGCATTGTGTAAACACGCTTTTACCGGTGCACAAAAATGCACTCGATTTAAGTGACATGTTGTAACAGCGATAGTCTCGATCAGCGAAACCCAGTTTGTGCGTGTAATCATTTATGCTGTAGTCAGTCACGATTGAGACTGACAGATTCTGATTGTTGTCGTGAAATGTAAAATGCACCTGCACCACGAGACCTATCAACGATATGTGAAAGTTAAACTG
>CM032659.1:4566809-4657269 GCA_019095985.1 Streblospio benedicti | reverse complement strand
GAGGGTTGGGGGAGAAGAGGGGAGGGGGGCGAAGGAAGCGGTAGAGGAGGGTGGAACATTTAATCTGTTCCAATACGTGTTTATCAGGGGTAGCAGAGGGGTGGGAGGGATATTAGAGGGATCAATAATCAATAATTGCAATATACATATAGTGTGTACATGGCTGTGACTTATGCCGATGGGGGAGGAAGGTGATGGAGGTGTATTCTATCCGTCACGGGCCTGTATTCTGAAGGGAGCTGGTGTTGGGGAATGGGCACAGAGGGAAGGATGGGGTGGGGAGGACTTAATGTGTTCCAAATTTTTCTGTTTCAACCTCGAGCAGCGCCGGGTATACAGTTAGTTTGTTATAATTTATAAGTTATTGATACTCCTGTATCATGTATATTGATAGGCGTGGTCATCAAAACTTAATAGCATATCTTCAGTGAACATTGTTTATGCAGATGGAAAAAATCTATATATATAAAAATATATTAGTCAATTGTTTGGCTCTAATTCTTTCTTATAGAATAAAATTGGTTTTTAAGAAGCCTGAAACAACTTATGTTTGCTATTGTTAGAGAGTGTGTATTGAAGAATAGTGTGTTGCAAAGAATTTAAGAAATACTATTATTTTTACCAGAAAAAAATAGATAAAACAATTTTAAGGACCAATTTTTAGTTTTATTGAAAATGCAATTAGGGTTGTTATTTCATTTATTTGTTTCTAAATATTGTTCAGAGTGTCTGTCTTTCACAGTAATATTGTTTTTACTATTCATCTTTGACCCAATAAGAATAAAAAGTAATATTAATCACTATATAGCATTTTAAAATACTGGTCCTGTAAAAAAGTCAAAAACTTAAATTTGTACAATTTCATTTTGATGACGTATAATAGATGGCAGCACGTGTACGAAAGCCGGGCACAACGGAAACAGAAAGGACTTCTAAACTAAGATGCTGTTTGCGTTATGATATCATGACAGTCAACTTCTGCAAAGTAAATAAATTCAATGTTTTTATTTTTAATGTTTTATATATTCGTGTCATCTATAAATTCTATTTCTGGTATTTTTTGTTTATCTAAATACATTATGTGATTGTCAACCTTAAATACTGTAATTCTCTTCTTTCTCATTTAATCTTTTCCACACATGTTTACCAGGGGTAGCAGAAGCTGGTGGGATGGGGTGTAATAGAAGGATCAATCATTGCCATACATGTAGTGTGTGTATGTATGGCTATGACTTATGCCGATGGGAGGAAGGTGATGGAGGTGTATTCTATCCGGAACTGGTGTGAGGAAGGGGTACAGAAGGAAGGATGGGGAGGGAGGGAGGATTTGATGTTTCGGATCTCTTTCTTTTCAACCCGAGCAGCGCCGGGTAGACAGCTAGTTATATATATAAAGGAAGAGGCGATTTTTGCGTCACAAAAGGCTTTTTAACCACAAGACGTAAAACACTTCAAACTATGTATGTAAAATCAGGACAACTTGGTGGTCGTTATTATAATGTCACATTTAAAACCAAATAATATTGGTTTTAATGATAAAAACAAAAAAAAAAATTTAAGGAAAGGTTGCTTCACAGGGCCATGTTTGTTAAAGGTACGTAATACGTTAAACGTTTGTATATATGTCAAACGTACGTTGATACGTCATAAAGGCACAGTTATGTCAAACGTACGTTACCGTCACTCGTACAGTCATACAACGAGGGAGCTGGGGAGGGTGGTGATGGTGATGGAGGTGCATTTGATCTGCTCCGGACCTGTTTTGAGGAGGGGTTGGCAGAAAGGGTGTGTGTCCATATGGCGGGGGTGGCGGTGGGGGTGGCGGACATGGCTGGTGGTGAGGCGGGGAGGAGCATTTAATCTGTTCCAGATCTCATCAATTTCAACCCGAGCAGCATTAGAAAGGGGGTGATTGAAATACCATTTAATGGTCTGCACTTGTTTAGCAGGGGTAGGAGTAGCTGGAGGGAGGGGATGTTAGAGGGGATCAAGCATTGCACATACATGTCAGTGTGTGTATACATGTAGCTGTCACATATGACTGTGGGAGGAAGGTGATGAAGGTATATTTAATCTTTCCAAGACCTGTATAGTGATGGGAGCTGGTGTGAGGGATGTGGGACAGGGGAAAAGAATGGGAAGGGAGGAGCATTTAATATGTTCCAGATCTCTTCTGTTTCAACCAGATCAGTAGCAGGAAGGGGTGCATTAATTATGGACCTGTTTGGATGGGGATGGGGTAGAGGGTTGGGGAGAGAAGAGGGGTGGGGTGGAAGGAAGAGTAGGGATGAGTGGGACATTTTAATCTGCTCCGGCATGTGTTTACCATGGGTAGCAGTAGCTGGGGAGGGATATTAGAGGATCAATCATTGTCATATTTAGTACATTTAGTGTGTAAATGGCTGTGACATATGATGGGAGGACGGTGATGGAGGTGTATTTAATCTGTCACACACCTGTATACTGCTAAGAACTGGTTAGGGGATGTGGGACAGGAGGGAAGGATGGGGAGGAGCAGCATTTAATGTGTTCTGGATCTCAACTGTTTCAACGGAGCAACGGGCAAAACAGCTAGTATAATATAAATGGGGTCCACGGTCAATGATTGAATCCGCATTACACAGAAAATCGTGCAAAATCGAGGCGCATTACATCAAGGTTAATAAATTTAGCTGTATACTAGACGGTGAGACATCAAACATGAGGCTCGGAAGCCTTGTTAAAAAGGTGTGACCCGTGTTGTGGAGAGCCACCCCTCTGCCCGTTAAAGAACTCACCTAGGACTAGTTTGAAAACAATAACTAGAGTGATTTACCCCCACCGCCGAGGCTCAGTTGATAACCTAAGCTTCCTCTGCAGGTCCATGGCCAACACCTTGTGGCCTCCATCTACTTTAATCATCTGCAAGTTGATGTCGCTTAAAACCATTCGTTGTGCATCTGCCACTGAATTGCTGATTTCCACACAGAGCGTCGCCACCGTACAGTGTTACTACTAGACGGTGGAGGCCTTAGCGGAGAGGTTCGGAAGCCTTAAAGGTGTGTCCGTGTAGAGGAGAGCCACACCTCTGCACTTAAAAAACTCACCTAGTTTGAAAACTGTAGCTAGTGTGATCCTCCACACCCGAGGCTCAGTTGGCTACCTAGCCTGCCTCTGGAGGTCCATGTACCCAACACCACGTGGCCTCCCGTCCCGACTCCTGAGTCTGAGATTCTACCATCTCTACCACTTCCCATTTTTTTCATCATCATACTCTTTTTTATAATACTTCCAAATATTCCCCCTGCAGGTAGTCTGCCATATAGTCCATTATCAAACATTTAGATTTGTGTTCGATTATAGTTGTCTCAAAAGGCAAAAAATAGTGCTGGAATATCAATATAGGTTATTATTTCCAAATTATGTATGTCAAAGCATTAATTGTACAGTGGCGAAGCCCAAAAAATTCGGATGCATAATATGTTGAACGAGGGAGGTGCACAGATTGTCAAGGGGGGTTTGGGGGCATCACTAGATGGTGCCAGTTGACGGTGAAAATTTTAATTGCAGATGCGGCCAATAGATGGCGCTAGCTCACGGCCTTAATTTTAAGATTATTACCACAGATTAGTTAAAGTTAACTAATCTGTGATATTATCATCTGTAAATGTTACATGGTCAGTGTATTATTATGTTTAGATCACATTAATTACCAGCAGGTAGTCATGCAAACATTTCACTGCAAGTTGTGTTGAGGCTTCACTTGGCGTGCTCATAGGCAGATCCAGGTTTTGGAAAAGGGGGCGGGGGAGCATAATAAGGAAAAAGGGGGCGTACTTACGGCATTTCATGAAAAAAAACTATGAAAATGAAGTATTTTGGTGGGAAAAGGGAGGGCGTGCGCCCCATGGATCTGCCTATGGTGCTTGTATTTAGAACTACTGCTAAGATGCATACCAATGTCGTCATTGAACCAGAAAATATTTGGTGACAATGGTTACTGAATTAGACACCAGATAGCAGCACCTGATGGTGTATAAAAATTACCGTGACGCCATCTATTGCATTTATTGAACTAATTGATTGATGCGCCATCTTATGGAAGATTATAGAACTATAAAAAGGCATGGCCGAATGGTTAGCGAACTGGATCGTCAACCGGAAGGTCGCGAGTTCGATTCCGTTTGGATGCTACTATGGATTTGGTGGCCGAGTGGTTAGAGCTCTGGCTTTCTACAAACGAAGTCTTTAATTCGACTAGATCTCATTGTGTTATAGTAATGGTATTTGCTCTCCATTTAACAGGTACTATATTACTAGTATACAGAAAACCAATATTAAGTCAACGGATGTAAATATATTGGGTGCGTTGTGATCAATGGTTACGAGATGATTTTATTTTACAAAATAAAGCTTTCAAAATTTTATTGTTTTTAATAGTTTCGTTTTTATTTCAAAATACTTCAAATAATACTTAAGTAGATACCAGCGACAAAGTTAATGGCGGTCTTTGCTGAGAAAAGGGGGCAAAAATACAAACCATCAGGTAGTGTCCTCTAGCGGACAACTATAAAACTACATTTTAAAAAATACTGACCGTCAGCTACGGACATCTAGCGGCCAAAAGGAGAAGTAATTTTAACTACTCGCCGTCAGGTAGTGTCATCTAGCGAACAACGAAAGAACTAGTTTTAATAATTTTATAAATAATTGTCTTATTCAAAATATAATTGATAGTATTTTTTTCTCTCTTCTGCATGCATTATACAGCAGGTAGAATGATTTACTATACTCATGATGTATTTAATTATCTTCACGCTTGACGCCATAACTAAGAGTAGGTATTTTATTTATTTTTTATCTTTATTTATTTATTTACTTAATTCAGACATACAGTTCATAAGTAATAAAAAATAAGATAATTGATTTTTAAATCTACAGTATACAGTAGATGTACTGTATAATCGGCTAATTATCTTCTCATAATGACCTGAAGATTTATTATTATCATTATATAGTAGATCTACACCCTGTACTTAAACCCGCTACACAGAGGTGGATTTAATCTGTTCCGGAAAGTTAAAACACTTCCAAAACAAGCTGTTCAATATGCAGATGTAAAGAAACAAAATTTTATAAATTATTGTTATAACTTGCACTTGATAAAAAAAACAAAGACTTGATGAAAGATTTGTCTACAATTTATTTATTAAAATTAGCATGAGTATGTACAATTAACACAATCCTGCCACACAAGCTTGTACACAACGACTATCATCTGACAACACGCGGCGGACATGGACTAAGGAGTGGCAAGAGTGCACATTATCAGAGTTCCCCGATCGGGAATGTCTGCTGTATAAAATAAAAAACAAGGCTATTACATTTACCCAGTACACAATTTTCACAAAAAGTGAAAATTTGGAAGTTGGAAGGTTGTTTTCTACGTTGCACAACAATGTTTAACTAGTACTGTAGGTGGCACATGCATTGGAATTGATTAATGCAAATAATCAACAGAAGGATTTTCCTAAAGAATAACTGCATAACATTGAGGCGCAAGTCAAAACACATATGCTTCTACGGGCATAAGCATTTTACCAATTACAACAAATACTTTTCTTTTCTTAAATACTTATATTGTATGATTATTTTGGTTCCATGTTTGTCCTCCAGGCACACAGTAATACATCTACAGTCCAGATATAATAATAAATAGCACACAATATAAAAATAGAGTTCTCTATACAAGTTGCCAGTTGCATACTTCATGGGCGGCTTTTATTAACTTTGGTAGTGATAAGTTACAACTGATCACTTTTAGTATATTTTGAATTTTTAGTTCATGCAGTTTTTGTTAAATAAATACTGAACATATAGATTGCGTAAATGTTACCATTTGTGCTCTGCAGAGCTAACACTAACCAATGTTTAGATCAGTTGATAATTAATAAAAGCCACCCATGAAGTGTAAAATTCGAAGTCACTCAACATCTGGATGGAAAATCTTACAATGGCCGCTTGGATGCAGGCTCATCGTAAATCGCAAAGCTCACACAATGCTAAGTCTTTTACTTATTTAAAAATTTTAAACATGATTTTAGAAAGTTACACTGTTTAATTTCAAGGGGGGGAAAAGGTGGAATATTGCGACATTATATAAGAAGCATCTTTAATCCTAAATCTCATTCCACAAAAAATAAAAAAAAAAAACTTTGAACAGACGTATTGCAAAATTTGTATAAATATTTGATTCTCAAAAAGCTAGATTTAAATTATCAAGCAATAAATATATAAATATAATTCAAGATTTTGCAATATGAAAAAAAACGAGACATTATAAAATGTAGAAATGCACAAAAAAATGGCAGTCTGTGATTTGTGATTTTGTGCTACAGATTATCGTGCAAATTTACCTAAATGATCCAATATCAATAACATTGACATATCAATAGCAAAAAAATAAAAAAAATCATGACAAACATATGCTTGTGATTTGTGTGGACGTGGACTATTTGGGACTTCATTCTTGTGGGAACATCCACTGGACAGCAACAAAGTAATTTTTTTCAAACTTCCTAACAACATTGTTGACATCATTTTAGCTTTCAACAGTTAAATTTTAACAAAGATGAAGGATAATTTTTGGCATTAGACCAGCAACCGGTGACATTTTGCCATGAATACAATTTTAAAAACATATCAAACATTCTGTAATTTTGTTGTACATTAAGTTCCAATCAACAGATTTGCCATAAAAATTATCATGTACATGAATTGCTATCAAAATAAGCGTAAGATGTTCATTGATACTGGACTTTCAAATGGCAATGTTTCCGATTCATGTTTAACACTGGTCTGCCTTCAAATTATCCTCTAACAACAACAAAGACTTTTGGTTGACGCTGTTTCAAGTTAACAGGTTGCAAGTGTCACAGAACTTTGCATGTTTCTCCAGTTTCAAAAACAAAACAATGTTCATCACAAAAATTGGTATGGATAAAACATTGCAAAAAATAAACAAGCAATCAATAATGAACTCAGCAATTGATAGCGGCAAATAAATCGTCAAAGGACCTCGTAAAAAACCCATTCATTAGCAAGAAGTTTGTGTACAAAATTTCAAGTATAAAGCAACATTAAACCACATAATTATACAAACCCGAAATCTTTGCATGGTCTTTTTGTATTATTAAATTGATATTCCAACCTTTAAAAATATTATAAAACAGGCCCGTTTTTTTCTTAATATGAACGAGCACTATTATGAATTATCACAACAACGCCGTGCTTGTTTGTTATGATCACTGTAGGTTACATGATTCTCTCAAGAATAGATTTCGTATTGCACTTTATAATAGTGATATCACTATAAACATTATATAAATATTCATAACAAAAAATATGAAATCAATAACTGTTGCATTTAACAATTTCTGTTTTCTTTACAATTACACCTGATCTAAACAACAATAACATTGTTTATATTACAATGAAAAACTTCATTACAACGATTAAATCCACTTCTGTCGTGACTTAACGTTTCTTTTGGTGAAATTTACATTTTAACAGTTGCAAAAACACAGCCACTAACAAACATGCACCTAATATTGTATCCGAAAAATGGTGTAGCTGAGATATTTTAAGATAGCATTGAATAATTTTGCCAAAACTGTAAATGCGGGAACAGTTTCAAATGTGTTATGGTCACATGACGAGGAAAGCACCAATAGAAACAGCTGTCTACACAAATCTCAACAGTATCACAACCCACGGTGGCAAACATTATGCAAAAACATCATAGTCAGATCAATTCTAATTGTTACTTCACAAGAACGTTGCTTTCCACAGCAAAAACGATCTATGCAGATATGATATAATATTCAGCTGTACAAGTGTTATCCCACGCAAAAAAACAAACAATTGTTGGGTTATTTAAGTTCTCTTGTAAAGGATACTGATGATGTATGTTTGTTACAAACTTGTTCCAACAAAAACACTTCAATAGATTCAAGTAGACAAAAAAATTAGCAGGCTTAACAAAAATCTTGTCTTCTCATGGACATACAGATGTAATACACCTAAAACTACACATATTTAGCACTGGGTAAAATATCAATGCCTCAAACTTTGCAACACACTTCCCAGCTCCGAGTTTAAAGTCACTACCGACATTTTCAAATGTATTACACCATTTTTTAACATTAACTTCTATGGTCATAGTCTGTCAATATATTTGGCAATATAAAACTTCTTCATTTAGATGTCATTCTATCACTTCAAAAGTAGCAACAATGTTTCAATAGCACATGATTTGGAGCTTTAAAATGGCTGGTTTCACTTTCCATAAAATTACTGTCAACATTGATTGTGAGGGGAATTAAATCATCCATATTTAGCACTCACGGATCCACACATTCTACTAACTACAGGCTGCCCACAAAAAATATATATCATCTTTCCACAATTTGGTCTGGACATGGACACAAATCTGTGAAAGCAGTTTATAAGTGTTTTTATGCATTTTTACGGACAGATGGACAGTTTGTCGGATATTCCCAGGATCCAAGCCACTGTCCTTTGTAGCGTTTCAGGCTTGTCCTTCAAGCTCAATCCTTGCATGACAGCTCCAAATTGCGAGAATCTGAATTTTACACCAGTCTGATTCTCATCTGATTCGATTGATTTGTGTTTTCGTATTGGAAATCACAAGCGTGTCTGTTCCGTGTAGGAATGCCACTGAAGCCAGCACCCAAATATTGGGTATAATCGGCTTAGTGATTATCCAATGTGAGTTTGGGGCGCAGCGCAGCCTCATCTGCCAGGTTGTGTGCTGTAATCTCGATCATGAGGTTTTTGTGTCGGTCGCATCACCTTTTGTGTCGTCTAACGGCTGCACCATTTTCTCTGAAAGAACATGGCAATATGACCGTAATGTATACAGACGGGAAGAGCATTTTAAATAAAACATTAGTGATTAACAAGATTTGCTTTTTTTGTGTCAATTGATATTTATTAATGAGTGAATAGTAAATACTTTTTGCACAGTTAAAATGAATTTCATGCCATCATTAAGTTCCACAATGTCTTATAATGATTCTTAGTGCACATGCATATGTATACAAACTATTTCCAATACCGACAAAACAAAACTATTACAAACAAACGAGCCAATAAGTGGCTTTTCCATTTGAAAATTTATAATTTGCTGAGTATTTGTGTAAGACACAAAATATATCAACAATAAATAAATTGTTCACTCAATTTATCTCTTATAACATTTCAACACTATAATTATCAATTAGCTTGCTCCGAGTGCATTGTGATGGTGATATCCACAATGCAAACAATGGGTGACTGTCCCCACTCCATAGACACTGATCTGGACAGTCAGGTTGTACTTGTGGCATTAAATTAACTAGTGTACTTGATTCAATTTCGACACCGATATGAATAGCTTTGAATTGTGCACTCTATCCTGACCCCATCATTTGCGAGCCTCATCATTATAGACGCGAAGGACTCACCGTTATAGACTCTGAGAATGGCCTCGCACACGAACTTGTACTGGCTGGCTGTCTGTATGAGCATGGCGCGCTGGTCGCGCATCTGGCGCGTGATGTCGAGCGGCAGCACCGGCTGCCCCGCCTCGATCAGACACAGAGCCGTCTCCATGGTGATCAGCACACCCGTCCGGCCGATACCAGCGCTGAAAGAACCGCGTGTTTAAGGGTAATGATCTGTTTTAGCGTGGAGATAACACTAGCTTTTACGAGTGGTGTCTAAGCCTGCTTGAGTGAGAGTTAGCGAACGAGAGTCAGCTAAGACACCACTCACTGGTGCCTTTTTATCTCCCCAGTTTAACAGAATTATTTAACTTTATGGTGTTTATCGTTCACAAAGTAGGTAGATAACCTGATCTCCTATGGCTCTTAACCAATCACAATCAGAATCGAGAATGAATGGCAAACTGGGGAGAAATTGGAACTCTCAAATGACAAGTGGAAGTTTGAATTGGCCATAGGGTCATTTTTACATGGCGCATTCACCTTGATGACTAGATGTGGGGTTATGAGTGTGTTTGTGTGCGCTTGTGCATACAAAAGTTATGTGAAGTGATGAATATTCTACACAACTGTAGTAGCGCACTGTACTAATAGTTTTCGGAAAAACAATGACATCTTCTAACTTCAGACTTTTTGAATCCTAAATGATAACAATTTTTTTTCCACCTATATTAAAAAGGAGACTATAGTTCAAAAAGAATTTGATGGATACCAACAAAAAACCAATACCTTGTCACTTTTGGCGAGACTTTCTTTGTTATCGCAACAACTTCTTCGGGCCGAATGAAAATCTCAGTCAAATGACAAAGGTATTGGTTTCAGTGGTATCCATCAAATTCTTTGAATCATGAATAAAGAAACCCAGGATGATCTAAACATACATTCAGAGACTATAGTTCTCGAAAACTGTTTTGAACTTTGCATTTTTGTATAGAGGTTTATGTTTATGCTTTGTGTAATGTTGCAGAAGAGTAACATACCAGGTTCACTCAATTCTACAAAATAACCAATGACCTTCCATGAAAAAGACTGTACCTGCAGTGTACGACGGTTGGCTCGACCATGCCGCAGCGTTTGTGCCTCACGCGGTCCACGAAGCTGAGGAAGTCTGCGGAGTCGTCGGGGACGCCGTGGTCCGGCCACGCAGAGTACTGCATCTGGGTGATGTGACGCTCAGCATGGCCCTCCTGGAAAACAGCACAACCTCAAATTAACACCACCTCTCTATTGCGACGACCACCACTTTAAAGATAATGCTCAGCCAAAAATATATGTGTTATCCAGGATCAATAAACGATGTCTTTTCCATTGGAAGCATAAGGAAAATAAGGTTCATATTTTTCACGTTTAGTATTTCTTACACCTATAAAAATACCGTTATATACTGTCAGCTAAAACACAAGGTCACGTGATGTTGCATAATCGAATAATTTTCGCCGGACGTACCTTGGATTTCCGACGACAGAAATTATATTTCACATTGGGGATATAGGCGGCTTCTTACGTGCACCGTGCAAGTTACGTCTGACGAAAATCATTCGGTTTACATTCAATTTACATTTTTGCCCTTTAAAAATAATATCAAACTATTCAAAACTATCATGAGACCAAATTTGTGCTGTGAACCAAGTCTACTGCTCTAGCAGTGCCTTACCCCCATGAGCGTGAACTCTCGGAATGAGAAGCTCTGCTGACTCGCGTCCTCCTTCAGACACGTCACCTGCAGGGGACCGAAGTCCGCCGTCTCGTACAGGTCAGGCCAGTACTGGTGGCACTTCACACGGCCTAAACAACACACACAATCAAAAATAATAGAAATTTCAATTCTACTATCACTGTTCTGCCAACTCATTTGCTATTTAAATCTATATTCATTTTTTGAATTCAAATATAAAAAAATTATTAAACTTATAAATAAACATTATTATAGACTTGAAGAATTTGTACAAGGCTAGAATAAGAAATTGAAAATCATTTTTCAAATTGGCATCTATCTAAATCTATCTACTCTCCCATATCAATCAAATCCTACAGTCATTTCAGTCTAAATTGTATAATGGCCTGGCTTTTCACTTCCCAATTAAATTACAAATATTTAAAATTGGGTCTATTTATTTGACTTCATATGTGCTAAAAACAGAATAAAATATACAATATGAAATGTATTTTTTTACAGACACAAATGAACCAATGCCAATTTAACATTTTTCACTTGATAAAGCATTGAAGAACAAAATTTAAAAACTTTTTCAAGTACAAGTTCTGTTTTAATATCATTTGGGTCTATTTATCTAACTCATATGTGCTAGGTCTGAAACTGCACAACTGCGTCCCATCAAAGATTTTCATTAGTTACATGTTACCGCTGGCATTACCCACCTCTCTCGACGTTGGTGGTGAGCATGACCACCAGGGTGCAGTGCTGCTCCCACACCATGGTCCAGAAGTCAGCGCACGTGTTGGGGAGGGGACCCTGCGCAGCGATGTAACGGTTCACGATGCCAGAACCAGGGATCTCCATCTGGACACAAACGGTGACAGGTTTACATGGTGATACAGGATGCAGATTTTTTATTTTTATTTTTTATTTATTTATTTTGCCATATTTACAAATAAAATTTACGATATAAAATACACACAATTAACAATTATTTTAAAAACATTAGCATATTTAAAATTACAGTAGTAGATGGCAGGGGTGGAAAAAAGTCGATTACTTATCAAGTTCCACCCCATGTTTGTGTTCTAATCACAGTTATTCAAACTATATTCACGGTTTTTAAAACTATATTTAAACATTTTTGTGTAATATACTAAGAGCGTTGAATAGTTATGCGTTTTTGACAGAGACCTGGACATTCTGAACATGGAGATCATAACCATACCCTTTTTTATGCATGGCCAATAATAAAATTAGCCATGTTGATTTATGGGAAGGAAGTTTCAATACATGTGACTGTTAAAATGTGCACAAACAAGGTATTTTACATATACTTTTCTACAAAAAGCACTTATTTTCCTTTGTTGAGGTGTATGCACTCACAAAGTCTAGGACAAACCAACAATACACACATAATGTGGTGTACATTAACAAATCTTGGAGCGCATAATGGATTGAATATTAAAAAGCAAATTTTCTTCTTTCAAACCTCATTTACATCAAATTGAGCTCTCTAGCATTTAGATCATTCCCTCCTTTTAGAAATAAGTAGAGTGCATAATTTATACAGATGATTATTTTCATCTGCATATCAAATACTGGTAAAAAGAAGCGTAGTTAAGAAAGAGCACATTGAATAGTTTATATACTCATCAGAAACATGTTACTACTGAGGTCCGTTTCCATTTCTCAAGAACCAAATGCAAACGCTGCTCTATAACTAAAACACTTGATGCTCTATGGACTCACTAGACCTCTTTTATTTTCTACTTCTCCCCTGTAAATTCTGAAGCAAGGTTGAAATAGCAGATGAGTCCAATGGATTTTGTCAGTGGATCAAATTGGGTCAGAGTCACCATTGATAAACCTGCTTCTTCATCAGTTAAAAACTCATTTCTGTTCAAATTGACTCAAATTTATAAGTTCATGGAGAAACATTTTCTATCATAACTAAAAATTATAAGGATAAAAAGCTATGGTGTATACACTACATGTTCAAAACATTGCTAGATAAAGAGCCTCAGTTTCAAACCTACATGAGGACTTTTCATTCCCCTTACCGTTTACAGAAACAATGGCGTGTTTCGTTTTTTCTTAAACAAAAAACATCTAACATTTCAACAATACAATTGTCAATTGGCTTGCTCAGAGTGCATTGTGATATCCACAATGCAAACAATGGTTGACTGTCCCCACCCCATGGACACTGATCTGGACAGTCAGGTTGTACTTGTGGCATTGAAATAACTAGTGTACTTGTTTCAATTTGATAAACATACTCACATTAACAAAGTTGGCGTTGATATAGTCTCCACCGGACCCTTTGATTTTCACTCGCGTCTGGTCGTCTGTAAACAAGAAACAATATCATAATTAAAGGTCTAAATCAAAGCAATGATTAACAATTATCAAACAAGTTTTTCAACAGTTACATTTAGATTTACACCAATATTACATCGCGAGCAATACATCTTATAATTGGAACTTGAATGTTTGCTCTAACTGATATTATCAAAATCAGTTGAAAGACAACATTCTAAGCTTTTATTACGCTATTATTTCCCCAGCCTCCTGTTTATTTGTACATAATGGCAGAAACCCTTAATCTTTACGTAATCCTGATGATATCAATAATTCGCTGTATGTAACTGACGTACATGGCGAGATGTCCCTGTAGCGGTTGCGTGCGATGTTTTCCGAGAGTCTCGCCGCGTTCATCGTCAGACCCGGCTTCTTCCGGTACAGTTGCTGCAAAATAACAACACTATGTCAACTCTAGCACCATGACAAACCCTCAAATACTTATCAACCATTCACTAACTAATCTAATGACCACCCAATGACCACTGACCACTCAACCCTGACCAATGTGCTGCCCCAAAGAACAGTCTCTCCTGCATTTGCACAACCCACAATAGACTGTGCACTGACAGATAGGTAAAAAATATAAATATATGTATATGTCTCTATTCAATTTTACTTCTATTTATATTTTTTACCTATCTGTAATCTTTATTTTACTTATTTGTAGTATTGATATGCCTGTGGTAAATGAAATAAATCAAATCTAATCAAAACACTATTCACTGACCGCTCACAGACCAATACAATAATACAATACAATTTATATAAAATATACAATTTATATAGCGTAAATTACACTAAATGTTCATGTACGCTTGTAGGCCTCCTTAAACACATGGCGCTTTAGTTGGGATTTAAAAGATACAAAAGTTTTGGATTGTCGAATGGACAGTGGAAGTTTATTCCATAATTTAGGTGCTGCTGTTTTAAATTCTCTATCACCACTATCTACCCCCCACTGACCGCTCACCTCGAACTGTGTGAGCGCCGCCCCGCTGTCCAGTCCCTCCTGCAGCAGCACCATGGAGGCCTCCAGCGTCAGCCCCCCGGCTCCTCCCGACCCAGACACCGCCGGGGGCGTGTCCGGGATGTACTGGAAGTCAGGCTCCTCAGGCGTGTCCTCACCGATGTACACTGCAATACGAGGGGGAAAGTGCCAGACATGGGAGAGTAAACTACGGGTTTTGAAAACATTCTCTACATTGATTCAAATGGCTGACGAAGCTCTTGAGACAAGAGCGAAAGTCTTGCCAAAGACCAAATGACAGGTTCCAATAGGTATCAATATATTTGAATCAATATCTATATAATGGAACCCAATAGAGTTTACATTCTGTGATTCTGTACATTGTTGCCATTCGGCCTGATGAAATTGTTCGATAATAACGAAAGTCTCGACAACATGACAGGTATTTTGGTTCCTTTTAAATTCTTGTATAAAATTATGAATGAAGGAACCCAGGAAGCTAGAAGTCGTCATGAAGTGCATGATTTTCGCTGATTGTAAAATAGGTTTATGTGCATATAAATAATAAGTAAACTCCTTTGATTTCTCTCAATTCTTCCACAATTTATTCTTTCAATGCTTTTCCTTTTCGTTTTTCAAACCTATCAAACCAACCCCCAAAACTCTCCAAAACAGTATCATCATAGCAAATCATATACTATATACACATACACCTATTTTACAATCAGCGAAAATCATGCTCTTCATGACAGAAGTTAAAGCACTGCAATTAAATGATAATCTCCGTAAAAAAAAAAAAGTCCCGACCCACCATTTGGCCTGACGATGAGGCTGAGCTCCCCGCCCGCGTGCGTCTCTCGGCTCGCCCTGATGTACATGACGACCTGCTCGTGGGTGTGTGTGGAGACGTCGCGGCCGTTGATGTAGAGCACCTGGTCGCCCTCGTTGAGCCGGGATGCACACGTGTCGGCCGGCGTCCCCGGGGCGACGCGGGACACGATGATCGGCATGCCCTGGTCAGCTCCGCCCTGAAAACACACACAGAGGGGAGGAGGTTAGATCAGGGNGTTATCATGAGTGCAGTGGTCAGCACCGCCCTGAAAACACACGAGGGGGGGATGTATGATGGAAGTTCATTTCTCCAGGATCTGATAGACATATGTTTATATTTTAAACAGGAAAATAAGTTCAAATTACATCTTGAGTTTCGGTGAACAAGGCAACAGCAATTTCCGAAAGCTCAAGATGTAATTTGAACTTATTATCCTGTTTAAAATATAAACATATCGGGGTTATTGTGAGTGCAGTAGGACGCATGGCTGCTCAGTGAGGTGTATTGGGGTCAGTACGAGCCGGTTATACAGCTTATGAGAGTATTTGTGGAGCAATGTGGCGGTGCCGGGTGCCAGGATGATATGAAGAGATGTTCGCACATCCTGGTTTGTTGTACACTACAGGAACATCTCTTAAGCTACATCTGTTCAGCTACAAACTTTTTCATCTTGGGACAACCATCAATACCAATATTGATTTTAAATTCCTACTGAAAGGACGTAGAAATTAACTAATAGAGATGTATGTGAGAAAGGTGGAAAAGATCTGCTGACAAGTTGCCTCCGGTGGCAATGTAACTGAAGGTGGTGAAATCATTTTTTGAAAAACAATGTAATCTTTCCAATAAGTAAGCCAAGTGGCATAAGTTTCCACAATGCAAACAGGACTGTAAATGACATGAACATATTTCAAAGTAAAGAACACAAGAAATATTACAGAAGAATAAAAAAAATCAACCATATCTAAAATATTAATCACACCAAACAATTTTTCTGTATTCCAGACATTTTTAACATATGACCTACATGTTTTTCCATCCAACTGTGCACCAAATCAGATTATCTGATTTAAATATTTCAGATCTTTTTCTAAGTAAAATAGAATAATTATAAAAATCCTACTGGAATATGATTATAGATTTGGCACAAGGAAAACTCTTTGTACACAGCAGTTGATCAACAACATCATTGTGAGCTCATGGTATGATTAGATCTTATATAAAGCTGTATTTAATTAAAACAGGATTACAAGTAAATCAAATTATTTCCACATTATTACTTTCTAGTTCTTTATGTATTTCAACAACAATCAACATTGATATAACTTATCATGATAGTTTTTAAGAGTCACTATATATAAATTTCTTCATGCATTTATCACATAGCTGTGCATTATAAGCAGATCTATGAAAGGACTCTATAGAATTTATAGTACACATAAGTCAACTGAGATAATGGTAAGTTACAGCAAGAACAGTGCAACCAGATATACATAGACAACGAACACAAGAATCTCAACTTATTATGCAAATGCATTATCCATTATGATCAAGATTTTCGAATTATTACAATGTATTATGTGCAGCTGATAAGGGAGTAATTAACATACACGTGAGAGATAATGAAAGAATTATCAGTGTAACTTTCTATGTCAGAATACCTGAGGTATGTGAGATAACATACTTGAGGTTGTGTCTTGGGGGTAAAGCAGGCGGGAGGAGTGTGTTTTGTGGCTGTGGGTAAATATGATATTTCTCAGCAGATGACGTGTCTTAGATATATAGCACAGATACAATCAAATAGAGACATCCTCGTAATTAGCCGCTGGTGTCCGGTTCACACGCACTTTACAGACAAAATGCACTGATAACATTGTAAATCAGCGTTCCGTCATTGTGGCAGAAAAGATGTGTCCAAAAATGGTCTATGCATATATTCTGCTGGTTATTAATCACCCCTGTTCTAATACAGGATGTAGATCGGGAACTAAATTATCAAATATAAATATTGAACATCACCTGAGAATGTACTACAAAGGCATGTATTTGTGAATGTTGTGAGAACAATTATTTTCCCTCCTCTAGAAAGTAAATGTTTTAAACAAAACCTTTTCCGTGCAGTCAAATGATTACTTGGATAATCAATCTGCATCGAGTTTCACTTCTGTCATACAAACTATCGGCAATATTTCTTGTTAACTGATGAGAGTTGAAGGCAATCTCCCCTAATATCACACAGCCTCCACAGGTTATCATATAATAAGGCTGCTTCTATAAAAAGAGTATAGAAATAACTTGTTCTGATTAAAAAAAAAACACCAAAACATTCACACACAAATGTTGACTTTCATTTTCTATGTAGCATTTTCATACGGTTTACCCGGTAATCATAAAATATCAAAGATCTGGATGGTATCAGTTTTAGATGCTTGAAAATGCAATGGTTTGTTCCAGCTAATTTGTTGGAAAATTATGACTTTTAATTTAGAACAGAGACAGAAACAGAACTCAAATTCTTATACAAGACTCAAATAATTTTCAAACCATTTGGGCGTGGCACTGCTATGACTTTGATGCTGCAGTGATTTGTACAATTCAAATCGTACGAACAAGGAATAAATAAATGAGCATAGAAATCGTGTTGACCGAATGTCAACAGAGCATCATTAGAGCACTTCAGATCCACAATGAACAGGCTCGTGCCGAATTAAAATCCTCAAAATCATTAAGACTAACATTTTAATCAATAGCCGCAAACACAACCAATGAAATAACCAAACACGTTTGTTGACCCAGGAGATTTGCTCTCATTGTTGCCTTTTGTTACATGTTTTTACCAATCTTTCTAGTAAATACTTCTCATTTAGCAAAACTCTGTCTATTTGTTGTACGTACTTAGTACTTAACACCCGATAATCCTGTGTGCTGCTGCATTTATCGCCCGACAATCCGTGTCCCAGACACATTGTCACATATTACTGCCATTGTTACAATGTTGTGGATCAATGCAGCGGTCAATGGGAAGTGAGTGGTCAGTTGACATCCCAGATAAACATGATAAAGCCCATGCATTCAGATAAGTGTATTCAGAAAGCTTTAAAAAATCATGTAAGATGATGCCCCAACAGAGCTACAATTATTTCTTCTATTGCTGGCTGTTTATGAAGATGCATTTCTTGTCTGCACTTCAAAGTAAGTTAGAAGATTAAAATCAATCGCTCGTAAAATAAAGCAGCTGCCTCTTGGGACTGCTGCTTTTTCTCCTGGATCACTTTGATATTGAAATCAATTTCTTTCCTTGAGAAACAGACCAACAATCACATAAATAAAACTTCATGATTCTTCCAACACTGGACATCCATGGTCATTTCATTGACAGAATCAGCAAATATTAGTGACGTTCTGTCCTTCTCTTAATAATTCATCCTAAAACTATCATCAGGTTCATATCATAATTATGTTACTTACTCTTTATTCATTGTGCTTCAATACTTTGATGCCAATGCAGTGCTGAATTCTTTTATTTTATAAACTGGTAAACATAAACCAACATTCATTTTGAGTAAACATTATTCTAATGCCGTTGCAATTGATACTATCAGTGTTGCAATCTTGTCCAGAACACAGCATCTGCTGCTTTTCACAGGTGATGGATTCTACATCTGATACACTTTGAAGTCCGACTGACCAAAGCCCACGGCAGACTTCTCGAATCTCGCAGATTGAAATCAGTTAATGAGAGGCGGCACTACAATTGTCTGGGGTAACAGGCTCATAACAAACATGATCTCCCGACTTTCATGCACAAAACAAAGAAGAATTTGTATAATGCGCATTTTTGTAAAGGTCAGCTTTTAAGGACGCTACAATGCACTTTGACTGACCCAACCTGATCAGAATAACAGCGACTGTGCAGTCGTACTGTGTGTCAAGGAGAAAAGTGAACACCTGAGAAGCCCTTCTCAACTTTCATTACGGATTTCATGGCTCATGCCAATAAACACATCGCCAGAGTATGATTTTAAGCCAGTCCAACTCACAGGTGATGGTCCATGATGGCCAGAGCTGGTCAGTGGGTTTGTCTGGTCACTAAAACAACACACAATCTGATGGCAGTTCTAGCAGTTCTGTTTATACAAAGATCATAAGCGGGTCAAGAGATGGGGAGCTCATGGTCAGGTTCATTCAATATTGCAGGACATTAAAGAAAAGCATTTATAAGCCATTTATGAGCAGTTTTTTTCTCAAAACTTCAATCAATTTGTCAATTTTTGGAGTGAGTTCTAAATCTTCATGTTATCGTTATGAACAAAACAACTAGAACAAGTGGGCGTCTTATTTAAATTGTCAAGGAGAAATAGGACCTGCTAAAAAGCATTATACTGAATCTTACATCAGCAGTTAATATTTGCCATGAACATACACTTGCTCCAATGATTGTAACAAAAACATTAAATAATATATGAGCTTCAGACGTTTATGAATGAATCGTCTTCATCTTTATGACGACACCTCATACATATTTTAAGTAATACACCTACATCATGGTAATTTCCAACTTCAATGTCTCAGGTACTTCTGGCTGGTCGTTATAAATTAATACTTTCCTTTATCCATTGAAATAAAAGGGTAGACAGTTTGAAATTTGGATATCTTAATATCCTGTCAATTACCAGAAATTTGTTATAAATATGCTACATGCAAAAAATACAGGACAACAGCCAGTGTCAGCTACTGTAATTGTTATGTGACACAGTTTAGGGATTCAGGACACAAAACAAACATCTCTTTGGTAAAAAAATATCCCTCTTAATTAAAATATGCAAATTAAGTCTCCTCTGTTCACCAGAGCAATACTAATGAATTGACAGACGCCCCTGTTTATCAAGTAAAATTTGTCCGTATATAGACCCTCCTACGCATATCACAAAAACAATGTCAATGAATTTTTCCTCTGACAAGGTTTAGCTGCATTCTTTATGAGAGCCGGAGTTCAATATTTTGCGTTTCTTTTGATTGGATACATTAATTGAATTTTTCGCATTCCCGTGTAATACTTCCCATGGGGTGCTTTAATAAATGGCTGTACAGAATGTGCTTTGTGGTTGATGACTTGGTTAATCCTTAAATATTTATGATGACTTGTGGCAAGATACAAAAATACAAAGAATTATACACATTTTTTCCGCTTTTTGGAAATGAAATAATACATTGTTACATTGATACTTTTTTATAAAGGTAAAATTGCTATTTAGTTCTTTATATGTGTGTAGTTCTTTCTAAAATGATAGTAACATATTTTCATTTTAATATATTACTAACACTTATTCTAATGCTTTCTGTTAATGTTTTTTCTTTCTTTCTTAATACCTTTACTTTTTTTCCATTCATTTACTAAAACTAATTATTTTTTCAATTACAAACAGAAACATAAAAAAAAAATAACAGAAATTCTCCTTTCCATGGTCCACAAATTCACTATTTGTCAGTGTTCTCATTCCCACCTACATTATCCTGTACATTGTTTAAGTTTTCATACCACTGTAAGTCATAGATGGTAATATTTCAACAAACTTCTGGGAAAATTCACATTGCACAGAATTTATCATTTGCAGCATTGTTAACAAATGTCTTTTTTCAATTCTTAACAATTGTACAGTGGTTAAAATAGACGATTTTGTAACTCTAGAGAAAGAAACTTAAATATTAACTGCGCAATAATTATGCACCACTTGTGACATGCTATGATTATTCCGTCGTATGATTTGCTGCTTAATGCATAATCATCAATCGAGATGAATCCAGTGAAATGTTCATGGATGAAGACGGAATTATCATGCTTTATCTGTTGGTGCTGAAACAAATAGCTGTTATTAAATGTGAATTTGGTATTCTTACGCGGAGTTGCGTTTTGTACAGTACAACTTCCACAACAAGACAATTTATGGAAATGATCTAGAACATATGAAATGGATGACAATACACAGAACTAACGTACACACTTGGATCATTATGATAAACCAATAGCACACTTGACAAGCAGAAAATGGCCATTTTCAGAGATATTGTCACTACGTTTATTGTTACCACAAAGTGTTCTGTATCCCCACGTGCCTCCGTAGACACCTGTCACCATAACTACCAGGTAGGACGATAATGGGCTCGTAATAGCCAATGTGAGCCCTGATACCCGTGTCCATAAATACGCATAAGACCAGTCACGGTGTCATGCATACAAAGCATTAGCCACCCGCATCCATCTGTTATCATGTAACGTAAAGAAATTTCTCTATCACTTATGCAACTCCACTTACTTATCACTTTACATCTAAACGCTGTAATTGTGTACAGTTAAGTAAAAAAAAATCTGGAATACTTGAGGCAATAGATAGAATAGACTGTTTGATGTAAAAAACGCCTGGCACAAAGCTTATAATACGCTGAAAACTTAATCTCCCTGGGGCATTCTTCACACCACAGGGCATTATATAGAATTAATTCAGCCTTTTATGAAATTACATAATAGGGTGATGATTGGCAAGTTTCTTTCTTGGTAATGAATAAAAACGTTAACTATCTCTTCATTGAACATCAGTTGTGCACAGAATTATATGTACTTTATTCATAGTTATTACAAGATTATTTTATTTTCATTTTTGTTACATTGTAATCAAATTCATCGGCTTTCACTTGGTAGCGCTCATTAGTTATGGGCAGATTTATTACAAGTATTTCTAGCATCATAATGGACAAAACAATTGCATAATAACTGACCAAAAGATCGGTAATCAATTAATTCAATGCAATTGATGCACATAAAGTGGGAGATTTTGCATAAAACTTGCTGAGTGCACAAAAACAATTGGCATTTGATGCTAAAGGATCTAATAGCATTGTCATTGTCTCTGTTCACCTACACAAAACACGCCTCAGCCTTGTGCTGGTGTCAGTGAACGACGGAGCATCCAATACCGTCAGAGATAATCTGATTCCCTTTTTTGTGCTAAGACGGGATTATATGTCACCTGTCTTCAACGTTTCTGTTACTCATGTAGAATTAAGCCAATATATGTCTGTTTAAGCAGACATTTACAATTTCAATATGAAACTAACATTTGGACGTATCCATGCAATAAGCCTCCCATCCTCTAATTGAACAATTTTCGAACTAAAATGCCATGGGCTTTATGATGGTTGTATACAGTATATTCATCAAATTAAAAAAGTTGACACAGCATTGCAAACGATGTCAATGCCTCGTCAGTATGTAAAAGGCTGACAATATCAGCACCTACTTACGAGGTTGCCATGAATCCATATCAAACTTTTGCGCTTCAAAGTCAACAGATATTTGGGGATAGTCACCAGACTTAAATTTGCATATCTTTCATATCATGGCAAAAACACATGTAAAGTCATGCTCGAATTCAAAATAAACATAAATTTGCCGTCTTCAAATTGTCACATTTTTCAATTGTCAGAATGAAGTTGGACAGAATACATTTGATCTCAGTCAGAATAATTTCCCTCAGGTGCAAGCGCCAGCAAACTAACATCCGTTTTCAACCCCGACACCTACGTAATACAAAAATGGACCTAGGTACTTGCCTTGGATAGTGGCTCAGGGCCACACGTCCCTGACTGAGAGAAATGAACGGGTTTGTAAAATGACCACCTCTGTCAACGACCTAATAATTTGTTAACAAAAGGTTCCCTAAAGATTATTAACCTGAACGCTTGCTGTTCATTCAAATCTCGCGTCATCAATCTTAGTATCACATAACATGGGTTTTGTGTGGTCTCTTCAACCTTTACTTGAGGAATCTTAATGAGCTTTATGCTTTTTGTACTGGTCTCGTTGGTGGTATACGAACATTCCTGCCGGATTCCCTTCGGGTTATTATCTCCCTCCTCAATGCAACGTTTTGTCATTCTTCTAAAGTCTTACAGCTAAAGTTTTCTTTGATCATACAGCAAAACCTCCGATTATGGCTACTTTCTGCCAATGGTCAATATCAGACAAGGAGTTATTGTGAAACTTGACAGGCAGTGATTTAAAATATTCACAATATCAAACGTCACTTATTTTCAAGTAAAAACCCCACTTGGCAATGTTTGCTTCTATAGCTCTCTATTATTATTTTCTATGAATATCAAGTATGTATCAATTTGCAAAAATAGTGTTTATATGCTCAAGTTTTACATCTACATGCCCATATTGTAGGCAAGACTGTGCCTATGTTGTTCTGAAGTACATTTGTCAGCTTAAATTAACTAAATCTACTGGTAAATCCTTTCAGCAACTTTTGATAAAAAAAACAAACAAATTGGCTGAATTACTTTGGTACCTCACTGCGAAAATATGTAACACTTTCAAGGACTGGCCTTATATCATATTCAATTCAATCTGGATATGCTCAAAATATACATGATCATATTACAAGGATTATCTACAACAAAAATCATTATAACATCTCTAAATGAGACATAAATTAATGCAAGAATTTTTCATAGAATTCAAGCTAGACAAAACCTAACCAAAACAAAACAAACACTTTGAAAACCAAAAAAAAAAAAACAAACTTTGCCGTATTCTAATGATTTTTTTCTCCCTTTTAAAGTCCATAGTTGAGCTGGACCTTCTTTACGCGGCGTTGGAGGTGGCGTAGTGAGGTCACGTAATAAGGACGATCAGCGTAATGATCTATTTGTTTGGTGGAGTAATGCGAGCTGTAAATAGATCATTTGTACAGACGTTTCGCGTGTTTGATCAGGGTCGTGTTTCTTCTACACAGCACAAACAGAGTGGGCCAAAGTAATAGGAGGTGAAAATGCTGAAACATGCTCCTTATTCATTAAGATCCATCCATTAGTTTGATGAGTTACTTTAAACAAATACGTATTTTCTTCTCAGACTAAGAAAAGTCCAAGCTTCCCTTGAATTATGGACTTAATTTTTTTAATCAGAGACAAGCTCTCATAATTCTGTAACCAATCAGTGTACACAGTGAAGCAGCTTATAAAGACGACAGCGACTCTAAACCAAACTACAAAGTGACAGCTTTTCCAAGGACAGACTTTCTTTTTTTAGATTTTGCTTTTGTGTATCTCTGAAGTGACCATAAACTGAAATTCACAATTTGGTCTTCCTGTCCATGGTGTCCAAGAGTTTACTGTGGCTTACTCTGGGCGTCCACAGCAGCCTTTGTGGGGGCTGGTGGCGGATTAATCCATTCAGTGCCGCGGCTTCATTGTAATTGCCGCGAGTCTCACCCGAGGGACGGTAATGGGCCAATAACAGTCCACCGACCTACCATACATCAGCCCAAGGCCCACCAGCTTCCCACGTGTGCAAATACAGTTTATACGCGGTAAAGCACACATTTGTACTTTAATTTCCTTTTGCTATATATCACAAATGATTCGTTAACATTTTTACAGATTTCTGGGACTATACTGGAATACAATGTTGGAGAAACGTATTTTCATTACAGACGTTACTAGTCACTACACACCGCCCAAGTTTCTCTGCTAACAGATTGCTTTTGACCCTAGATGAATGTCCTGAGCGAAAACTTATATTGCTGCCATTACTTGTTGCCCTATGTGGGAAAAGCAGACATTAATTCTCCTCCAAGAATAATCTTTACACGTGCTCATGTTGGGTGACTGATGCTCATGCAGCCAAAAACACTTTACAATTTACAAAACAGAAACAGGACCAAAAAAGACACTTGAATAAATGAGCTTTAATTTCTAAATTTTTTAAATAGCTCCGGTCTAAAGTATAGTCATAATGCTTTTAGGAATGTCAAAAGCTTCATAACCGAGGATAAGCTGACTTATTGCTACATGTAGACATCCCACTGCTTCTATTTTTACCATCTTGTCTGCCCGTTTTGTGAGCACAAAAATGAAGCTGTAGTTCCAATAAAACGCCACATTTAACAGATGATTTCACACCGCTGTAGATCACTGTGGACTTTTTACATCCAGCAGCTAGGTAATATTGCATCCTTTATCACGAATGTGTGGGTGTGAGCGAGCTGCCATAATGCCGCTGATGATGGATGCTGATCCTGCCACTCGCTAATTGCAGTTTGCCAATTTTCTCTCCCGCTTTAATGACGTCTGCTGATGGTGTTTTTAATTGGTCGACTCTGGTTTTCTGGAGAGGGGCTTAGTGGGAATACAAACGAGAGAAACAAGATGAGTTCTCTTTAGACACGTAGGATTTCACAATGTCTTCTATTTATTTTGTATTCATTCTCATTTTGACAGTCATAAAAATGCTGACTGCAAGGTCATTACTTACACACCTATGATCTGTTCCATTTCTACAGATATCTGGGAGATTAACAATGACCAAGTAAACACCTTGTACCTCACTCAATCAATCTCTGTGCAAAAGCAGTTTACTCAAATGAGTTATCTACCGGAACCTGGGAACAGCTAAATTTGCCTTTTTCTTTTGCAGAAACTGTAGGTATTCATAATCTGGAAATGTCACGCGTATATAACCCTGGACCTGCGTTACAGCCTGCGGGGTGTTACGGCCCTAAATGATGAGCCCGGCCCCGCTAAGTGCGAGCCACAAAAGTAGGCGCTGGAGAGATTACGCCGGTCAAAAGTGACGTTAATGCAAAAATATAGAACATATTCTCCGAGGGGAGATAATCCCACCATTTAGAGAGACAATCCCATTCCTCCTTCGCAAATCCAGTTTCAGACTGCATAGATCATGGGGCGTAACCATAAACTATTCCCTCAAAAGCCCAAAGAACGACATGAGTTCTAATTTACCACAGCTTTGCGCCTCCCTAGATTTGAGCTATGAAAAATTATAATTGTGGTTCATACACTTCACTAGAGGACTTTTGTGTGAGCATGATTCATATTTCAATTACACGAAAGATATTTATGATGTCTATTTTCCCATTATAAATGCTTTTAATTATTACTGCACGAAATCTACAACAAAATACTGTACGAAATTTTAGATGATAAAAGCTTGCCATTATGAAACTGGTTCTATATCAGAGCTTTACTTTACCAAAGCTTTTAACTGTACATCAACAATTCTATTAGTTTGAAGCCTGGTGAGTGGAGATGCATTTCAACGATTCACAAGTTGAAATTAGATACAATAAGTTTCCATTGCAGCAGAAAAAAGCTGTCGACTCCCATGGTCACCACTGTGCACTTCAATTAACGCTGGTCGAGTTAAGTACCAATTAGAAAGCACAGCTGCAGTTTTCACATGCTAAATTGCAACAAACCATTGTCAGAAATCTAAAAATATTGTCTTTATTAGGCTTGATCAACAGTCAGTTTGGAGAATATAAATTGGGAGAATTGGACAACAAATATATGGTGCTAGGGATCGTTGTAGTCACCTAGAGGAAATGTTGATTTGAATTCCATATTTTAATAGTAAATAAAATCTGAGATACATTTTTGTTCTGATTCAACATATTCCATTTTACAAAGCTACAGGTTTGAGCATCTTCATACAGTGAACCTGTTTGTGTGTGACGCAAGCGCGGACAGAAGCAAACCTAGAAATTAAGACAAAGCGATCAAAGACGTGAACTTTTAAGAACCATGGATGTTCTGGGATTAGCGACTGAATAAAATCAATATCGACAGTGCAGTAAATAGATCTATAGAGGCTTTAAGGAACTTTTAAAGCAGAACCCTAAGACAGGAAGAAGGAATTGTTCATGGGGGGAAAAAGTGTGCATATTAGCTGTTTTTGTGGTCCATATATCTCTATCCTACCAATGGCAAATTGGTTTAGTTCGAATTGTGACTACAAGGCCTTCGGTGATGTGGTGGGAGGGAAAAAGCCCTTTATTGAGGTGAAGCAGGCAGCCACAAATAACGGGCCAGAGGGGTTCATAATGGGACGAGAATCCCACACTCCCATTTGTAACTTTATCTAGGCTTATACTCAAGCTCCACATTTCTTTTTGTGGATTTGGCCAATGTAGATCCCAATATTTTCTCATCTATTGTTTGCATATCTCACTTTGAAAGGGGATGGTATTCTCTTCCAAACCCCTCTCCACTGTGCTGCACATCCAGGTTATGCAATCAATTTCAAAGTTAACAGAAACAACTATCAAATCAAAACATTTCTCAGTCAAAATATATGATTACATAAAAGACAGAATGCACATGCATCGAGTTGCTAAAGAACTCATTCTTCAAAATAGCGAGATACGTCCCAAATCAATAGAAAGTATACAGCTGAGATGTACTGACCTTGACATTGAAGCCGAAGCGCCCGAGGCTGTCCGAGGCGGATCGGGACCTGGACCCATCACCGCAGGATGGTGAAAAACAGACCTGGACCCTCGATAAACAGCAGACCCGTTAGGCTGACAAAAACAAGTTTTTTGAAGAAGGCTGATGCTATTGATAAACAAATCCTATTTAATAAAGAACATGGTAGGGACATTGGTCTAGTTTTGAAGAAGGCTAATGCTCCTGGATCTGCTAAACTGTAAAGACAGTCAGGTTTAATTTATTGATGGACATGGAAAACTGTTAGATTAAGTTGGGTTTAATATGATGTAAAAAAATATCTGAACAGATTTTGTGCAGCAGCTTTTCACAAATTTGTCAGTTTCTTACTTCATAATATTCGCACATTGTAGCAAATGAAATATTTGAGATTATATTCATGTGGGATAAATGCACTTCATTTGCGCCCTTGGTGATGATCAATTCATGTTTACACAGATGATTGGTTCATGTGCTAAGGAATGCAACTGGATGATGCATAAGAACATACAATTGGATTATGAACAGGACTTTTTTTTTTTTTACTGGAGTAAGATCTCACTTTATGAAAATTCATTAAGTCTTAGAATAAATTAGGCGTGGTTATGAGAAAATTATCTATTATATGTATTTTTTGCGTAGTTCAAGATATATTACTGTATATGAATTTGTCTTGTACATATTTTGTAAAAAGAGTGCTCAAATAAACTCATCAGATGCGGATATTACAACCTTATGAATAGGCACAATTCATCGCAGTACCAGAACTTATTAATTATCCCAGGCACTGCTGTGTGGCACGCTGAGTGTGTCAATGATGCTGATTGGCTGATGAATGAAAGGCTGCGATTGGTGGAGTGCTCCTCCCACACCTGGGGACAATGTCTCATACACAGCAGGCAAATTGGATGCACTTCTATTAGGGCAGGCGACTTTGAAGTGCCAGGCAAAAGAGGATATAACTCTGTAATTGTGAAAAATCCAATCATGCACTGAAATACCGGCACCTTATTTGAAGTAATTTCACAACATTACTGAGTTTTTTCTTTCTTTCTGGTATTCATTTTACTCTTGTGAGGCTAAAGTATAATCAAGGAAGTAACCAGCAAACAAGAAGCGATGGAGAGGGCGTGAGCTGCGTGAGCCAGTGCTGTATGTGTGGGTAGACAGGCCTGTTTTTTACATCGAGGTACCAGTTGCCTGGTTTGGGTCACACGTGTTGTTTGAAACATACACACTTGTATTTGTTTTCCAGAAATACACATCCACAATGTATACATTTAGTTTGGTTAGACAACTTGTACGTTTCAACAGAGATGCTTTCATACACTTTGCTTGGATCCAGTATTTCTTGTACATGCCTTAATGACTTAAAATTTCTGATGATTTCTGCAGAAAAGTTGCAAACATTTTTGGGGTCATTCTTCATGGCATTTGAACTCTAATAAATTGATTTAATGAAACATTTGATCCACTTCCTATTCCTGGAACTGGAGACTGCCACACAAGCTGTCGTCTCATTTTTCCGGATGTTGGGCAACTTTCCCACAAATCCCTTGTATCTCACTGGATTTAATTTCAGATTGTGATTGACACCATGAAATCGACGGCACGCATATCATGCCAGATTATAGCGGCAGTTCTTTGAACCACGGCTTTAAAAACTTGCACTGATTACTGGCAGACCAAATAAAACTCCTTCTGTGGAAACGAAAACATACAGGAACAGAGAGATCTCATAACTGATTAGCTGCTCAAACAATTACTACATACAAGGACAATACCATAATTTAAGCACAGTAAATAGCTAGATTACAAAGATGCTCATCAGTGTATAAAAAGCCAAGGCTAGCAAAACCTTTTTTTGCATATTGCATAAGATTGTATCTATGTGGCATCATTTCAATTGTATTGTAATTCAGTGCTCATAGTTATGTAATATGTTCATTGCACTGTCAAAACTGTTCTACATTCAAAGTTAAGTGCTCATTTGAAATTTAAAGCCAAAAAGTAAATTTGAAATATGATACAATGTTGACAATGATTCGGCAATGAATATTTCCAACTTGAAACCAGCTCAAAATTATTACACAGAATCAACTTTCAAGCTTATTTTTGTACATCCTTCAAAACACAAAGACTATTAAATATCTGTCCACCGATTGGTGAAAAAATAAAAGAGTAATATCTCTTTGTCGGGAGTTTATCAAACCATGTACCAAGCCTAAATATTGAAAAATTGGGCGTGTACAATAAACAATACACAAGTAAATTGTACTCTGTAATTTGATGTTTTCCCTATGTGCAGCCGTGGAACCTGGTTAGTGATGCGGATAATCACATGTGTACACGACTGTCTGACAATGGTGCACGTAACACGTGCTAACATCAACAGGTGCACTCCTCGTCTCATACCGGATAGTTACTGTCGTGAACATAACATTAATCTCTGTTTTTATAGTCCGCTTTCGGTTGTCAATTGGTTTAGTTTGAGTTGTTGCTTAATGACAAATAAGTAAACTACTGTTATTGTATCAAGAACATCATTTGAATGGACTGATAATAAAAGCTGCCGACTTCATCCTATTTAGGTCTGTCAACAAGCAAATACGTGACTACTTTAAGTTACAATCTCTCTAATGTGTATGCGATCACCTATATTTCATGAGTAAAAGCAAAGTAAACAGTATGGTCAGACGTATTCTAAATGCACATTTCCATGTAAGTACATCCCAGCATAGAACGTTAGCCCTGTAAGCTCCATCATCCCAGCAGCAGCAGAGATTCTGCTGCCCCGGCTGTGGGTGTCTGAGGGGCCATGTAGTGTGGGCGTCGCCTGTCACCTTCACTTGTCTCATACACACACCACAGGGACTACACCCCATTACAGGGGTTGTAGTGCATAACATTCAGCGCAGATGGCCACCAATGATAGATTCAGCTTATGTTGGGTGTGTTCACTTGTGGGTCAGGGGCGTATGGCAAACTTCACAAGCTATATATGGTGTATGAAAGATGCCATTCAGTGATTGACAGGTGAGGGCTACATGTCTGACAGCCCAGTGCTATGATTGACAGCTCTATGCATGTGATGGATGATTGACAGCCCAATGACACCTCCGTTCAATGACTGTCAGTGAACGTCCATGACAGATGATTGTTCAATGCCAAAATCGATAACTCAACAATAGAGGCATATGACATGAAAGGTCATTTGCTAAATCAAAGTAGATTGAGCAACATTTAGAGTGTTTGCTGTCCATGAACACCTGAATACAGAGAGTGTGAAGCGAATGCCATCGAGAAAAGTGTGAGGCGACTAATGAAGTGTGCTGCTGTAACAGCTACACACACGATGAGCTAATTAACCTGCTAGTATCCAGTACGCTAAGTCAACACCCTCCACAAACACGGGAAACATCAGACGCGCTGATCAATGCAGACTAAAACAGCTCATGCGCCTTTAGCGTGTAAACATCATCCGTATCACTTTACCGAAGTATGAATCGGTGGGCACAGTTTTCTATGTAACATCATCTGGAACCAGAGTCCACATACAATATTCTGTGTCGTCATACTTTGGATTGTTGTGCTTTCGACTTTCATTAACATCATAAGGCCGCTTTACCATTGCACACTGAGTTTGTTATAGTTTTGGCTATCGTATTTCTATCACGTTATAGGATACAACCATTATTATAACAAAGTGGCATCACATAACAAGGTGACTGGCCGAAGAGCTTTAGGATCAATACACAATCAGTCGGCACCATGAGGTCCAATGTCAGTGATGATGGAAAAATATGCACAGTGCAACAAAGTCCTATCTAATGTGACAAAAGTAGCAATAAAACATGACCACGTAAATAAGTAAGAGTTCTTATGATCTATATGAAACCTTTACACCTCTACAAAGAAGAAACATGACAACAAAGAATTCGTCCCAAAAAATAGTCAGTGCACACAGACAATAATGCTGTTTATTGAGCAAGTTCCATGGTTTTAAAAGACTCCTTAGGCCTGAGAGTGACCTCCCATATACAGTGTGCTGCATTAGCTGGGGCATCTTATAGGCCGTTATATGTGTGTTTACAAGGCCGGCTGCTGGTCATGGCACCGATGGGAGGTCAAAGAACGCCTCTCAGTATGGACAGAAACCATGTTTGGACGTTAAAATAAACAAATGGTTCTTTATTTTCCTCAATCCCTGTACATTTAGTGACATTAGTGTATAATAATCATGTGGAGTTAGAGTGCTTTCGACCGTTAACGGAAACTGAATGTATGAAAATAGTCAGCACACCACACCAGCAAAGTTACTTCACCATCCTCAATCTACCCCAAGTTTTCACAAAATGAACTTTTGAAATTCCTGATCTGTCTTTTCCCCCCTTTTATACAGTTAGCCTTGCAATGTTAGATATTTCTGGCTGATTAGACGTATGACTTTGAGCCCCCAGTGCATACAGCAGTAAATCATGCAGCAAGTCGATAAAGCTGAATCTGAAGCTTTGATCTCGACCAGGAAGAGCACCGTATGGATGATCAGGGATGGAAACATCAATATTAATGTCTAAACGATAACTTTAAAAAACTGCTTTCGCTGATATTCAATAAAACCAATGCTATATTTGCAGATTATTCTCAGAAATTTCTTTTCACCAAATTCTTTCATACATTTATACCATAAAACAGTGATTTTATTTCAAAATGAACAGTATGGCTGATATAATTCTTGTAATTTCATTGGAAAATATCCAGATACAAAACTAGACAGTTGCACTCCTTCAACGATCTAGATCCTAAAATAGAAGCAATTAGAGGAGAAAGAAAGCTCTTGGTGTCTCTTGATATTTGTTTTGGCATATATGGTTTACGCTCGACTGGCTTTCTTCAGTCCATGTTGAGCTCTGACAGACGTCAATATGCCTTTTGTGTTTTTAGTTTGTGTCAAATTAGTTTCACTTCCTAGAACTGAACTGAGTACACCTCACTTTATCAGCAGTTACTTTTCAATGCTCAGTCTTTTCTGATAATGCTTATAACACCCCCCCAGACAATAATAACTATTGAATCACCGCTTACCATGAATCTCGTTTTATACACGAAAACGAGATTCACGGTACTTACAAATAGTGTCTAGGGGGTGTATAAATTGATTGGTTCTGAACATCTTGGAATTTAAAATGGGCCAAAGATAGTCATTTATAAACTTGACGTATTCTATAATGCGTTATTCATACATAAACAACAGACGTCCAAATATGGGCTGCCTCCACCTCTAAGAAAGGTTCACTTGCCCTATCCCAGCCATCTATATCCGTCTCCCCGAGTCTGTACCAATTGAGAATCTTCTCCCTATCAGTAACCCCGAGTTAGCTCGCCGGATATAAATCTCCATCGGCTGTCTCCGGACTAATCTCTGCTGTCACGTGCTCTACTCATACTCAAACTGACACCACAAAACACCTCCACACAGGGACATCCGATGTGCACTGACACAATGGTGTCCGATTCAGATTTATGGTACGCAGCAAATAGAAATGTTATAAAACCTTACAAGCCATAAAAAACTGAGACTGCGACTTGAATCTGTCAAGATCTATCACTATGATGACCTTGACAACTACAGCCTTGATCCATCGCTCGGAGTTTCAATCCGTCTATGGAGGCAATGGGATTAACAAGATGGGACGAAAAGAATGTCACATAAATCTTTATGGTAAAAGATTAATGAAAAACCTTTTAGGACTTAGAGATGAGCAGCAATAGAAGTCAACGTGTAAACATTTGATAGTGCAATAAACCAGTCGACGATAACAAAAATGCAACTTAGGGACCACAAAGCTGTTGAGAAGATGCCTTGTGTCTGAGCCCTGCCTCTCGTGGGTGGAAAGCTGCTCCTGTCTCCTGACCTTGTCTGCTGCCCACGCAGCTTCATACACTTAGCTACACCTCTACAATGCTGCTAATGGCACATGCACTTTGCTATTATCATAACTGCATCTATATTTTGTATGTTCTAATGACGTTCTTGTAAATTATCATAATGCGTCAATGAAAGCCTTGGATGGTACAGACCGGCAGAATCAGCCTGCCCGTCAAGGCTTCTCGCAAGCACATTGAAGGCTTCTGGACTCAAACATGGAATGTGCGATATTATTTCAGTTACTTGGCATGCTGTACAAACTTTAGTTTTCTATTATATACTTGATATGTTAAAACTGGTACAAATGTCAATCTGTTGTCTATGAGGTTTTCTGAAATAAAGTCTGAAATAAAGTTACCTGCCTTTATAGTTGGTGGTAAAATAGTGACTAAGTTTCAGTCATTTTCATTTAATTATGAAGCAAAAATATTTGTATTCTAGAATTTGAGCACATCAAGTTGAATTGTACCATTTCATCCGGAAGTGAGTGACTCAAATCAGAATATTTACACCTGATGCATTTAGCCCTTTTTAACCATTGGCCAAAGACGTACAGACGACATTTCCGCTGTCTTATTTTTGTTAGCACTCCACCCACAACAGCTTGTAGAACTCATTTTTCCTATTGGTGGTCAATTTTGTACCTTACATAAAGCATACACTGTCGTACATTGAACTGAGTAAATGGTCAATGCCTATGGTGGTCTTTTTTTGGTAGCTTTTCTGTAATTGCCCATTGAAAGAAACCAGAGTTAAGGAAGGAGACCAAGTATCGACTTTGCGGGATCTCCCATAAGGAACATGTTTTATCTGGGGTTTCTGATTCAATGAATCTTTTATTTGCATTGGTAGCAGCTTGATAAAGAGCAATTTCCATTTGATTTTTCCTGTCTTGTCATACAATAGATATCCTATATCACAACAGAAGTTACAAGGAAGTAGAATGCTGAGATGTCTTATATTTGATGACAAATGAACTGCTCTAAATAGCATGTGATGCCAATGAGTATGATAAAGAATAGAGATCAGCAACTTGGAGATTACCCATTATAACTCTGTAACGAACACGGAAGTATTTTGCCGTTCATTTTCATACACTTGTTTCCTCCCACTCCATGTGTTGTTGTGAACACGTCATTATGGGATGGATTGGCGTGCAAATCGAGCCATTTATTCCTCGTAAATCTGAGCCCCCTGTCCAACTTGTCATGCGCATGATGAATATGTTATTGCTGATGTGCACAGCCATTTGTATCACCAAAAATAGATATGTCTACATTGACATGAAAACTTTTTTTATAGCACTCAGAATTCAAATTGGCTTTTTGTTTTCTAGCGAAAAATACAAGTGAAAGGAAATTGGTTTTAAATTGTATGAATCCTAGGTCAGTAGCATCATTGTCATAGTGAAGACAAACAAGTACAATGAAAAACATAGAAGGAAGATGTTAATACGATACAAGAAGCAAAGAGCAGAAAGAAGATCGCATCCTCCTACGCTGCTCACTAATTTGTGCGTTGACACTTGACAAGATGTAAGTAACCCTATTATCGCCCACTAACTCCATGCTTTGGATACCAAGCTCGGCTTACATACATAATGAATTTTTCTTATAGCTTGAATGCCATATTTCAAAATTATATGCTATAAACTTAACATTAAATTCTAAGAGGCACCAAATAGTATACAGAATGTAATCAGGGACAAAATTTCTTGTAGTTGCCTCATGTTTTAAGATAATTGGAAGAATCACATCTACTCACAGATGGCAGGCGTTTGGAAGAAGGAACACTTACCTACAAAAGACAAACAAACAATTATTAGCATAAGAATAATTATAATAGTTCACATGTAAAGCTTGATAGAATAGAAAATACCAGTGACACGGAAACATCTGAATGTCATGATAGGCGATAATAATCACACTAATGAGTGACTACATATTCTAATTACTTAGCTTCATGTTGAAAAGACACACCTAACACATAAAAGATAGATGACTCCTCATATTATGGCATTTAATTATTGCAACTCTATGTAAACTAACATTCAATTTTCACTGTTGATTTTAACAATTGTTTTACACTAATAGTTCATGACCCTGTGGAAAAGTGTGGCTCAAAATATTTTCTACGATTCATTACACTTCAAATGTCACGACCTTTCGAATTGACAATTACATTTGCCAATTGAAATGTTCCTACAAAAAATGCAGTCTTGCTTTATTTGGATGGGACAAGAAAGAATTCCATTTGTAATGTTGAGTAAAATAGGAATGAATTCGTCTGTGGTTCCTTCAAATTTTTTGGTCATTGTTCCGAAGGGTGATAAAACATAGTCAGTATAATATTCACATTCTTGTGGTTAGTAATTTATGACATCCATTTTTCTCATACAATTTGGAACTTATTATTTACCATTTTCAAATGACTTCAATACGGGATTCAATTTTATGAGTGACTAAGCCCAAATGTCCATATAAAGTACAATGTAGAAAGAAGAAAAAAAGTCAAAGACTGCCAATCAAATGCACGTGGGAAACTTGTATTATGTCAAAGAAGCAATAGAAGCGTTTTCTAAGACAAGAAACCTGGCGTGGGTGGGAGCAGTGAAACCTCTCGTGGCCACCTCGGTCAATGGCCGCTCTGTCTTTTGGTCAATAGAGAAAGGTTCTTCATTCAATTCTCATTCATAGGGAGGCATGTATGCAGGTCACTGGAGAGGTCATCATTATGTAGCAAAGCAGCGGACATGAAGTCATCTATTACATACATAATACATGTATAATATGCGTTTTGGATGTCCCACACACCATTGCTGTCATTATGCCGTGGATAATAGATGGGTTGTTTTGGTTAGACATGCAATAGGCTAATAGTTCATTTATCTTTTTGTGATCTTTTTGAAGTTGCAGAAAATACTAAACCAAAGACAAATGAATTTGTTTTGTCCTTTACCCCATACAATCTTGCATACATTAAAGGTATTTACTTCTTCTTGCAAGTTTGATTTTTTTTTTCACACAAAGAGCGTGGAATAATTTGCATTCAAACATTTGAAGCAGCAATCATTTAACAATGAAGTTCATCGTATTACCGTACAGGTTTTTATACAGCGTTATATCATTAATCTCGCATACTTCATAACCAGGCAGTTTGTGAAATAGATTCATCGTAAGGATCTCAACAAAAGAGGATTCACTCTGAGTGACTAATTCAAATGAATTATAAATTGTCCCATTTATGGATGCTTTTCGCTTTAAGATTGCTAAATTCAGCATAAAATCTTTTGCATAAACAAATAAAAATTTTGGAGCGTGTGAAAACAAATCTATTGAAGAAATGTGTAAAAGATTGACAAAGAAAACAAGCAACACAAAATACATTGAACTTCTCTTATAATTAAATCGTAAAAGCAGAAAAAGCCTAAATAACAACACAAACATATCAAACGCACACAAAGGCATATGCTAAATTTCCAATTTCTTCATGAACCAAACAATACACTGACGAAACAAAACCTTTGACAAGAAAATGAAACAGACTTATCATTTTTGGCTGATATTCAAAGACAAGAATCCAAACATGATCCGAGTTTCGACCAAGTCAGAAAAGCTGATCAAATTTGGTCTTTTTCCTTATATGTATTAATAAATCATTAGACCTGTGACTCCAAGTTGGGTTAGAACTTTTCCTGTTTATTTGGAACCAGATTTGAAAGATGAATGTTCAATTTAGACAGGTTGTCATTAAAGTCAGGTATCATGGTGGTAAATGAAAGCCTGGGAAAATGGAATGTTTTGCCGTGACTAGGTATTACACATATACTAAGTAGGTGATTCCCAGTATGTTCATATATGAAGGTTAATAGTTACGCAAACTGCACCTTTTCAGTTTATAGCGTCATGCGGAATACACATATAAACTGCATGCTAAGGCGCTCCAAATAGAAATGAATATGAAAATCTTTTCAAAATGTAGGGTTTCTATGCAGTAATGACGTGTATGTTTTTAAGAAATCTAATTCCTGTTTCCTAAAATTGCACTTTCGTACAACTGAAGATATACCTAGCTTTTTCAAAACAAAACAAGTAAGCCCTTGAAAACAGGAATTTTTTTATATTCGCGAATTTCTCTGAAAGAATTATTGTTCTTACCGATAAACTTAGGGAAATCCCGGGAAACCCCTATGACGTAATTTGCAATTGCATACTAAAGCAAATTAACAACAATAGGGTCGATCCGTTTGATTTGCCGCATTATAAAATGTGTGCTTTAATTGAGAGGTTGGTTAATTTCAAATCAAGTAGAAAATAGGAACAAGTTAATTGAAGGAACAGCTAGTTATTTACAAACCTTGAAAAAAGTTGTTATGATAACAAAATGTTTTGTATTTATAGCATGCACCAAATAATAAACATCTGCATGTGTTCTCTTAACATATTTTACAAACAAAACATGAAACTTGAAACATTTAATTTTAATATAATATTTCATTGATGAAAGGCTCAAACATCTAAATAATGCAATTAAGTTTGATTTCAAATGGACTTTATATTGACACCAAAGGTAATATTATTTTCCACTTATTGAATGACACCAAACAACGTCACGATACCTCCATTATGCCAATTGTCATAGAAAAGTAATCAATTTTCATTTTTAATTAAAAATCCTCCCCAATACTAATAGCGAAAGCAATGATTTTTTTGTTTTACCAAAGCAAAGTAAATTTCATCATTTGCACCAAAGCAGTAAAATCATCATTTATAGATAGCGATGAACCTGTAATAAAATGTTATAATCAATCATCAGTCAAAGAAATTGGGAGTAATCAGCATTGCTGTGATCCTCAAATGTTGGCTCCTCTAACTTTAGCTTGTATAAAATCAGCCTTGTTGCTAGTCTATTTACTCAGGCGTATTGTGAGATATTAAAGATGTATACCAAGACAAATCTGGGTGTTTGTTTGTTGTGACAAGTCTAAAGTTGGTGGAGAGCCGTCCTTGACTCCAGCATCAGCATTGGCCTTGAGTTTGCGGTTATCACCCTCAACTCAAAACCCTCGCTCAATGCAGCTCCTAAAACGCACAACCCTGAATGCTGCCGGCCGCTCACGGCCAATGACCATCAGCAAACCAGATTCTTGCAGAGCCATTTTTTATGCCTGTCATTCTATCAGTTTTAATGCCTTTACGTATATATTTGCTTGAAATTAAAATACTTCTATTCCTGAATTGTCTTTTTTACGGTAGTTTTCTTCAAATATGTAGATTGCATATGCAGCAGCATTTTTGAGATGCGGAATGAGTCTTGATAGCAAGATTCCATTGACATGTGAGAATCATTACAAGAGCCCCTAAACAGATTGTAGGAATTATGAGATCTGTGTTCAAGGTAAGAGCCATTTGAGCCTGAGGATAATGACAAGTTCAGGGCTAATATAGCCACGTGAAGTACTCCATAACTCAGCCACAGGTCCCACATCGCTAATATTCACTGATATTCCCGCTATAAACTTTGTTTTTTCTCCTAATCTAGGTACGCAAACTGGTTGGGAAATTTTTGTTAATGTGTTTCTTCTATTTAGTACTTGAAAATAGTTCTTCATTGTAATGTAGTTAAGTCTCATTCATGTGTATGCCAATAACAACCCCACACTACCACTTGAGTCACATGAAAGTAAGAAATCTGTGTCCGATATATGGATATTCTGTCTCGCATGCTATCTCACATCCCCATGTCAAACATGGAACCCATGGCCCCACCCTGATCGATATAGGAGACAGGGGGCGTGTCCCTACAGACAGCCAGATCATTGACCTAATTAACATTTATTGACCGATCCTACAGCATTTTGGTAACATCAAACAAGGACGTAATTATAGTACACACACCTTATTACATAATACACATCCTCCCTATTACCAATGGCATTTTATGGTTTTCAATGTTATTTTCTAATCGTATTGCAAAGAATGCTTTTATGTGGTGTCATGGTTTGCCATGTCTGAAATCAGCAAGAGGATCACGTCTGATGTGTGACGTGTGATATGATTGCTTTGATGATAGTAAGATTACGAACAAGTCCACGGAATGAAGTTGGATCCCGAATGCATGGATCAAAATGCCGCTGTATATTGAGCATTGAGGCCGTACATTGCCACTGGTGGCACAATAACAGCAAGGACAAAACATCATAATGGATCAGCAGTCAGCAATCAGCAAAGGCTCTATGACTATTATGGACTAATTGGATATTGACTGCCAAGGATTGCCAATTAGTAATCAAGGTTCTCTTTGATAAGACCTTCAGGTTTGATCCTGATCAAAAATTGTGGCTAGCAACCCCAGAATCTGGTCAGATCTCTGTATGTCTCCTCTATGCACGAATTCTGAGGTCTAATTCGGGGATAATGAAGCAATCAGCGCTTTGTATTCGACATAATGAATGGTCAATAACTCATTTTACCGCTGACTTTGGGTAATCCTCGAGTTCAGAAGGGCAAGAGTCAGATGGGTAATTCCATGTGATGCTCCCATATCGTCACTGTCATGACTGAGAGATGCCGGTTGCTCCTATCTCTGAACCACAGGCTGGCTGTGGTCATGCGCCGGTCTCACGGGAAGTCCGTATCTGCTGAACACAAGAGTTTACCCGCATTGGGATAGGAGACAGCTTCTGTAGTGGTCATGCCAATAGCTACCAAATGGCCATTGACCAAACCGTGTAGCATGATGTTGTCATACAAAATTCAGGCATGGTCTGGTTGGGGATGAATATGGGCAAAATTGATAGGAGCTTCATCTGATCTGCTAATCGACTACTTGTCTTCAAACAAGTTCTTAATGTGCATGTTTATGGATCACTTATGTTTGTATATTTGTCCTGAAAACTACAGTTGAAATAGAATGAAGAAACTGTAGTACTTCTGACTACCAGCTCTTAGCAATTGTAACACCACTGCCTGGATCACTAGCAAGCAGCCCTTTTCACCGAAATAATATTCACGCTACAACAACCCTTTACCATGCTCCTAATCAAGCACATTGGAGCAAACTCGGTGTAAACCCCCATTTGCCCCACCTAATCTACACAGAGAAGTCCATTGACCACATTACGATGGGGAGATTTCACTATGTCCATGGTGAGGTTGTGACATGGATTAGAAAGCAAGCCTGTCACTGATATAACAATGGTTTTTCTCACTAAATGATTCACAATTATGAAAAGGAGACACACATGACTACATGATGGAAATAATGATGTCTTAAAACTGGAGATTATTTTCACACCAATGCACGCTCCATTGGTAAGATTGGCTGCTCCAGCCTAGTGTGTTGATAGCACAAGGCCCGAGCCATAAAGCGGAAAAGCGTAGATTTGTGTGAGGAGACAGGGCTGGGTGAGATCAGGCGGCAAATAACAGCCACAGATAGACACACCACTGGTGTGGTAAAGGCAACAGTAGTCTATTTCAAAAAGCAGTTTGAACTTAACTTTTCATGTAAAGATATAGACAGTGCCTCCTCCCTCTCCCTCTCTCCCTGCCCACCTGCCCCCGGATATGTGCAATAGAAATACAAATAAAAGCCAATTACAGAAATTCAGATTAATTTGTTTGACAAGTCATCATTTGGTATTACATAACTTGAGCCCACAGACTGCATCTTGATGTATGTTAGTTTTCGTCTCTTGTAGATCACATACACTGACTTTATAGGTGCTACTTTGACTGCACCATAAAACGACACTTGGAGGCACAATGAGGGAGCAATCTGACTAAGAGGCAATCACACTGAAGACGCGATCAGCTGCCGCACAGCAGCCGGCAGAATGGGGCCACAAAATTACATCACATCTCATGCAATTGCAAAGAAAAAACGCAAAAAATAACCCCACTCAAACCCTGTCAACCGCATAATCTCTCCGAAAGTAGGAGTTACGATCAACAAAAGAAGTGGGCTAATTGGGAAGATGTAACTGGTCTATTAATTACATTGCTGTTCCTACGTGGACGTGGACGCCATCTTTTTCCAGCAAGTACAAAAAACAAATATGGCTGCGTGCTCTGAGTGGGCGACATCACACTATTGACAGATGCTGGAAAAAAAAATATAACCTGAATCAAATTGTCCCAGATGCTTTAAAAACAACCCATCTTTGCCTAAAAAGTACAGATGAGATTAGGAATGAGTTTTACGGGCCTTATAAGATGATTTCAACAAAAAATAAAACATTCCAACCCATTTCTTAATGTATTAACATGTTATATTGTAATTTCTTAGTGAATTAACATGTTTTATTGTTGTTTTTTTCTAAGATGAAACCCATAAATTGAATGGATAGTTACGGATTGGACAATCAACAAATGCATTATATAAATAGGAATACAGCCCCAAATCTATCATGGCCTATGATAGTGAAATTGAGATGCGTGCGTCAATATACGAAATGGATCTGTAAGACAACGTTTTGCATGTAATGAACACAAAATCTATCATGTTTTTACGCCTTAATTGATGGACTTCACAGATTTTGGTTACTATTAATATACGACATGATGAAATGATGGATGAAAAGTTCACCATCAGATTTTGGATTTGATAGATGAATCCCCCACGTTTTGGCTACTACTGATGAAGGTTTGTGACCTAACCCCACTTCAATCTCTTAGCGGCATGATCCCGATCCATACTAAGCTGCTTTATCTTACCCAAAACTAAGTCATGCAGTATGAATACCTAATTTCATTGATAACAACAGCCTTTTTTTTTCAGAACTTTGTTAAAAATAAACATGACAAAGATTAATACCGATGCTAGTAAAAAACAAGGTGAAGAATGTTGGTTAATTAACGAGCAGATGAGTAAATTGGTGAAGACCGTTAGAGACCATGGTAACTTACGCTGTCTCTGGGCGAGGACTTTGACGAGGACTGGGCGAGTGGCCCGGTGTTGGAGGACGAGAGCGAGGCGACCGGGCCCGAGGAGGACGAGGAGCTGGAGGAGTCCGTCCGCTCCAGGGCCGGGGCCCGGTGCTCTATTCCAGGGTTCCTCACGTCTGCTGTACTCCTTACGTCTGTTGCTACTCCAGGCAATGTAGTCCTTGCTTCAGTCGTCCGTACTTCTGTTTTCACAGTAGAAGTGTTACACGATTCTAGATTATTATTATTGGTGGTTGTAGCTGGAGGTGGGTTTATCCTTACATCGACGTTGTCTACTGATTGACCACGAGAGTTTGATTCCTGCACTTTGTTGAGTTCTAGCCGCGCTAACTGGCTGGGCTGTTGACCTTTGGGGTCATGCTGCACGTTGACCCTGACCCCGCCCCCTCCACGCCGTCGCTGCTGCTGTATCCGGTTCCAACACGCATTCAGCTTATTTCGATATTCCAGCTCTTCTAGCTGTGCCGGTGTCAGTCTACTGTTGTCTGGCTCACTCGGTTTGCTGGCTGTCTGGTGGCGTTTTGCCTCTTGCCGCTGTAGAGCTACTAGTCTATTGTAATCAAACTCTGGGTGAAGACCAAGACCGTTTAGATGCGCTGCACTCTGCAGGTCGTCAAAGTCGTGGTACCCAGAATCCTCGAGACTCGAGTCATTGTCCGAGCCCTGCTGCTTCACACCGCCGCCTTCAATCAGATCTGAAATGCCGACATTCGGTAGCTGATGCAGCGAACGCGACTGACGTTTGCGCAATAACAGTTCTCGTCGTTTGAGACTCTCCTCAAAGCTTGAATTGTGATCCCCTGATGCTGCATCAGGTGGGCAAGTACACGTGCACTCACACGACGAACCCGACGATGTGGATGAACTTTCGGAAAACTCTGCAACAACTCCTGTGTGCATTGGGAACTCCGCTGAGTGATTGAGCATCTCGCTATCCCCTTTCCCGTGCCTCACATTCGCATTCGCCCAATCATGCCCTCCCGCCAGCTCCTCCAATATATCATCATGCGACCCAAACTTCTTCCTCAGCCTCGGATGCTGCATCCTCGGCAAGTCCGAATGATAAAAGTTCCTCGTCACGGCTGCGCGGTCGCGGTCGAGTCTGACCGTGCGCTGTCGCTCGGGCGCGGCGCGGTGTTTATCCTCGGCCAGCACCTGCTGCGGGGTCGGAGCAGCCGAGGCGCCGGCCCGCGAAGGCGCCGCAGCCCCGTCAGCAGCCGGTTGCCGCGGGAACCCGTCAGCTTTTGTGCATGCCGACTTGTGCGCCGTCGGCTGCGGGGGGTCGACAAACACCCGGTCGGGCGTGGAACCGACCCGCCACCTGGTTGGTGGTGGACACGTGCACATGACGGGCTGCGCCGGTGCCGGCAACCAGCCGTTGTTGTTGTTGTATCCCGCGGCGACCGTGGCCGGACTCTGGACTACTTTCTTGCTGGGCGGCGGCGCCGGACTCTGCTGCTGCTTGGACATCGTCACGTACACCGGACTGTCCGCGAACGTGAACACACCGCCGGTCGACGCCACCGCGGGATGATGGTTGGACTGGCTCCCCGCTGGCTGCTGGTATACAAACCCGCCTTGCTGCTGCTGCTGGTACCCGGGGCCGCCGGGTTTCTGCTGGACGACCCCGTGGCGTTTGTCCGGCACTCGCACCACTCTCTGATCCCCCACAGTGTGGGGCGGCCCTCCGGGTTTCTGGCCACCTGAGTCCCGCATAGCACAGCACCTGTCTGTCTGCTGGGCCTGGCCTATGTGAGGACTGTGACAGCCGCGGTGGTCTGTCGTGGTGAAGCCTTGTGTGGTGTAGAGCGCAAACACGGTGCCCTCCCCGCCATACTGCACAGCCTTGATCTCACCTACACTGCGGCTGGTGTTAGGAGTGCTGCACATCACGATAAAGGCTAACTCGGGAAAAACGCGATTCCCTCTCAAGTTTTTGTCACAAACTTTTCATTTTTCTATCCTTTTTGAAAAAATTCATTCTGTTCTAGAAATATCATTAAGCAATTGTTTTTCTTATGTTGAATGTTAAAATGTTGGTCCTGAACACACACACCCCAAAACACTTATAATTTCTATTAAAAAAAATCCGCTGGCAATACTGCCTATGAAGTCAAATGGTAGAACCAAAACTGCTGTTTGTATCCAACCTTTCAATATAACACTTCAAGCCTCCAAATATAGAAAGCTATAAATAGCATTATCTAATCCACTTTGAAAGCCACATATAGCATACTGGTCTAATGCAGCTCTTATATAATCCACTTTCATTGACATATCTCAGTATCAGTGCCTCCACCTGCTGCTCCAGTGTGGAATCCTTACGTGTTGTGTATTGCTATGTCCAAAAGCTCAAATCCATGGCTCCTGGTAATTGATAGTATCCCACTGGATCTGCTGATCCAACCATTACTCCAAACAATCTGTTATCAGGCCTATTCACGCCGTACAAAGATCCACAGCAGTTCGTGCATTCATGTTTTGTGTTCCTATATTATATTTATCAAGTTTAATGTTTGTATTAGCCTGCGTTTAATTAAATATAATATTCAAGATAGAGCTTTAAGAATCGTTGATTATAGTCCTTTGTGAAGCACCTATAGAGAGAAGTGGGCAATCAGCTTACATGCCTCAGTGTTATCTGTGACCACATCACAACACTGAGGCATGTGATCCGAAGCCACAATGTGCTTTGTGTCATATCCTTCTACCACCAGCACCATATAAGGACGGGTCTTCCTGTCATATGCATATTACACAGACATAACAATTTATTAGCAGGAGGTATTTCATAAATATGAAGCATACCAATTTCACTTAAAGACTTAACCCTTTATACACCGTAGTTCCCAATGATTTCATTCATATACTTCCAAGTTGAAAATTGCCAGCATGTTTTGACATTATAATACTTCTGAATGTTTGACTCAGTGTGTAGCATTTTCTAAGTAAAAACTGTTCAGTCAGTTTTGCAGCCAGCATCATGTTTATAACTTAAAAGGCAGTTCCTGTCATGACGAATGAACAGGAACCGTCATCACCGATAGACATCTTACATCAACATGGTTTGACCTTATCATATTGAGGTCTTTAAGCTTTTAAAATTTCCCGTTCTCTAGAAGTATGAACTATACCTTGGAATTCATGTATTCCCGTTCACTTCATATATTTTAAATCGATACATTCAAAACTAAGAGGAATACAAATTGTCAACATAGATTTTTTCCATCAAACTGTACTATTAACCACTAATCAAGTAAATATTTTCATCAAAAAACTGCTCAATTACTTGAGTAATGAAAGGCTTTAACTGCACCAGGAAGTGCTTTACTACCTGGCTTCCTAGTAACATAATGAGGAAAGATACCGCTGGTAAAATGAGATCCATCCTCAGTTTTCTAGAGAAACAGAGATTAAACTTCTGCTTTATGAAAGCAACATCACGTACTTAATAGAAATTGGAACATCAACATTGCACTTGTATCATATACTACAAACGTGGCACGTGGCATGGAGGTTTTGTGCCATTCGTCTCATACCAAAGTGCAGTTTCATGGCAAAACAGTTACCTGAGTAGATGATCTTCAAAATTAATTTTGTGCGGCTTTGTTGCTCATAAATCATATATTGCGCACTATTTTATGTTTACAAATTATCATTTCCTCATTTTGCTACTAATATGAAGACAGGACTCACACACAGAAGGTAAACATGTTCACTTTCTGTTTGTTTTCACCACTCTCATATTTCATAGAAGGTGCACGTTACTAGTGTTAATAAGTTATACATGCCACATTGCAGCTAAAACAGTGATCATCTAAAATGATTAGATGGACATTCTTATCACCAGACCAAAAGAATATACTAATCTCAAGTATTTGAAGACCCTTCACTTTTTGACGTATATAGGATAACGCACACTTTTAATGTCATTTTACTTCTCTCAAAGTTTGCCACAACCTCTTATATGGATCATTTGTTATTATTCTTCAAAGTGTAAATCTAGTTTTCTCTCTTGCTAACTTTTAATTTTCACAAGATTATTTGTTAATAAGTCTCTTTTTCAATCAGAATGTAACAATGATATGGATCTTTTATAGTACTCATGAGTACTTTCGAAGTAAACGTCTATGTGGCTCACATTTTAACATTAAAGGCTTCAATTTCAAGTTATTTGAGCACTTTTTTCCCCTGCAGAGCTGCTTTTGACTAATCACGCTTTGCACTGTCATGATGGAATGTGACAGATGTTGACAAGGTGATGATTTCTCATATGACACAAATTCATCACTAAAATAGAAGTAGACAGATCAAGTGAGCTGGAAAATGCACGAAGACAATCTTATAGAGCACATCAGCTCAGGACAGTCACTAACAGGAATCAATCAGACTTATGCTAGTGATTTATAGAAATCTAAAGTGATTTTTGAGATTTCATTCCTCCCTTCTTGCTTTGTATCAAGTTATATCAAGTTACAGTACTACAGTACGTCTTTCATATCTCAACTTCCAATGACTCATTGTTTTCCCCTATGGATTGATTGATACAGTTTCTCAATCTCTTTCAGCTGATGAGTAAAAAGAATCTAGTAGCCTTGGTGTGGCCTCGAGTTATTCTCCTATTCCTCTTTGTTTGCCTTGAGATAAAGACTGTCATGAAAAAGATACGCACTTACGTTACTACTAGCGAAAAAGAGTTACATACAGAAATATTGCCCTCCAGAAGATGGAATGGACTATTTCTTGTGGTGCCATTTCTGTACATTATTTGCATGTGTTAATTTTTTTTTAGACATCTTAACTTACGCATCTGTACGAATAGTACTTTTCACATAACAAATACAAATTAATAATCAAAAGGCAGAATATCAGGGAGAACAAAGCAGCATCTGGTGAACACATCCAGAGATCACAGAATGATACACGGATCAGTGATACACAGCACTGAATGATCCATGGATCACTGACAACTACACACATACAATGATTCAGAGAGAACTGTATATATGGCTCTCCATAGTATAAGCTCTACATCTACAGCATGGACAGTACATTGGCTAAATACTGTATGAAACATCATGCAGAATTTTGTACATTGACCACTTTTTTCAATTGTCTTTTTGCATGGTAAAGGTGGTCATCTAATGAGGCCAGTTGTACAGTACACGTGCCACTAGTAACGATATAGAGCACAGACTTCACACCAGAAACCAATTTCCAGAGATAAGGGCCACAATGTGCTGAGTGAAGCAAGACCTTTACTCATGCCACGGTCAGATAATCCTTACTCAGTGGATTTACTCACGCCAATACTCATGCTGACCAAGAGGAGGCGGTGGTCAGGGATGAGTAAATATCACGCCAGGTGAATCACGTACATCATATTGACGCTGTCAGGTGCATGATCTATTATAATGTGATGTCAAAACAAAGGAACACATTTCTGTAGGGTTACACACAGAATATAAAGCACAGTGAATTTATATGATGAATTTACATCATGGTTCACTGACGCATAACTGTGTCCATCACTCATTCTCTTGAAGTGTATTTTCCTAGTTTGACTGAATAAAAGCACAATGGGTTTAGCATGTCGTATGGGTAAGTCTGGACGGACCAAATTCTTTTTGTCAGACAACAATTTTAGTGATATCTTCTCAATGGATCTAACATTTTATCATATTTTTGAACCTTGCAAAATAAACCCTTTGGTACAAAGGGCTCATTCAAAATGTATTTCTAGTGCATACTTTATGAAGTATTTTCAAAGACTTGGGTACTTTTACTCAATGACCTTTACATTGTATTAGGTCACACGTATAATCATGCAATCTCTTCATATTCATATTAGCCAAATCACTTATTCTACCATATTTATGATTCCGGGGAACAACAATAATTTTCTGCCAATTACATGCATGACATTATCTACAGTTTTAATCAGCACTTCCCCAAGGTTCATATCTCAGGTGATTTAGTCCGTCATGAGTCACTAGAACTAATCTCATACAACTGGTGTCAGCAAATAGGCTGAAATATTTCTAGTAAATATCTTTTACAGCAGTTATAGAATCAGAAAGACGGAGTTGGATTCCACAAGATCTTTTGAATTGCTACTGATTTTTTCTCAGTAATTGTACAATTATGGCACATCTAAATCACTAGACAATCCTGGCAAAGTGAGCATCTCCAATAGCAGCTTCCCACCTACGCTTCAGCCCACATTTATTCTTCACTGTCTCAAATTCAATTGTAAAGCAGACAACCAATAATTCTGGCTGAAGAAAACAACATATATCTAAATCTTGGATTTTTCAAGCTTTTGTATCATGGACCTGAATGACAATGAGATGCAGTTATGTCCGAATAGTTTTGTGTGATCAATAACAAGCAGTGGTAATGAAGGATTTGTGAGATGAATTTGGAAACCTAACTCACTGTCTGTGTCAGTAATGTCTGTTGATTTTTTCTATTATGAGAATACAGGGCGAAATAATAAAATGTAAGATCAAACGGAAAAGGGAATTACATCTCATAATACCAGCACTGAGTAGCTGTGCTGATAGAGGATGATCAATAGCTGGTAATGAGGCAGCATTGATCGACATGGCGCAATCTCAGTACAACCCACAGTTACCAAATAAGTTCCACTAATTGTGGCACATTTAACCTTCAAAAAATCAACCGAATGCAATCAAATAAGATTCTCTTATGTACACAGCAAAACTGCATGGTGCATTTAAGGGAGAATAAACAAAATTATCTGTTTCTCTAAAAAATAACATGTTTTTCAGGAAAAAATTGCAGTAGAAATAAAAATTTGTTTCTTGAATGTATCATGTTAACTTCATATTTGCAACACTCAACAATTCTATGTTGGTGTATTTTTCTTTGTTCTAGGAAATAAAATATGTTTCTATAGACACAAGATAACCAGATGCCAGTAATAAATCAAAGTTGTCATTATAAATGTATCTAAATCTGAGAACTTCATACTCGCAACAGTCATCAAACATCACTGACCCTGTACCTCAACAAATCTGTCAACAAAATGTGCCAACCATTCAATGAATGTCACTTATCACTGTCCATTTCTTTTGTCTTCATGATAAATACACATGAAAGACGCCACAAACTGTAGTAATAAGTATTTGTAAGCAATTAAATTAGCATCAATCACTGGTCAAAATCGCCCCTGGCAAGATAGTCTGATAGAAATAAGAGCTGTCTGTGAGAGAGATGACAAAGGATTAGTTGAATCAAAGCTACAAGTTAAATCCACCTATCGTTATGAAAACAGCATAAACCGAGCTACAATGGCCGGTTTCCTGATAAGCAGAGTTTTGATACTCCTGCTGAAAGGAGACCATTTCACGTCTGCCAACAGTTTACGTCTACAATGCCAAGTCCTAACGCTCATATCTTGATTATTCACATCAACATCAACGCATAAAACTTGAAAAGAAAAAAAAATCCACAACAACACTTGGATCCAGAAATAGCCTCTGATAAGCCACATTTGGCACGCGTTTGAAATCGGCCTTTAAATTGTAGCTGTGAATTGTGTTTGACAGACAATGTGGTTACAATTGTCTGCTAGAAGACAATGACCATCACACAATGGGCTCTAGATCATGGCCATGGTCATACAAGCAGGCTGACCCAATTTTAGATTACAACATACACAATTGGATGCTTGTTCTCTATTAAATGACTCTCCAAACTCATACAGAAAAGATATGTTGCTCTTTAATTCATGTACTATTACATAGATGGAAAAAATAGCTGCCACCAATGCGGAGTCCACATGCATTTCTGCCCTCCACAGGTTCCCGCCACGACTGCTGGGTCAGTTTACCCGGTGTCAATCATTGTGTCTGACCGTGTGTACACAACCTGCCACAACACACACTGTATCCAGCCACAAACACTCCACCTGTCAGTCCAAGACCATCGCATGGCTATTTAGCATCTGTAATGAGCAATTATGTCGGGTCGATACTTCACACCTATATCCTTCTACAAACATTGTTCATCATAGTGTAACAGTGTATCTTCCATGGATGTAGGGTGTGGAATTTTGGAGGTGTGAATGCCAGGTCATGTAAGATATTCAATTTACTAAACTGCATATAAGTGCGTAAAATACACAATTTGCAACTCTTTTTTAAACATGCATGTTTGCCGAAGTTTAAATCTCTGTGTACATGTCACGTTTTATGCTGTCATTTTGAAACCCAACTAGTTCAACATTCTCTCTTTGGAAACATAAAAAAAGCGACTTAATTCAAATGTTATGGTGCAAAAACTTGTCTTTAGATGCGTCTCTTTTCCTGTAGTGTCATGGCATTACACGTTATGTGACTTAAACATTTCTGTCAATATTAATCCAAACTATACGCATTTCCTTTCAGCCATTTCTTTATGCTTGCAAAACACCTGATTTGTTAATATTTAAATAATAATTGACAATTTTTCTGTGAACTGCCGCAGATTGAATTCTCAATTGGGTTCTTCGCAAGATTCGTGGTATAATTATGACTTGTCCTGGGGGTGAATGCAAATGTGTTGCTGTCAGGACAGTTAAGCTGCCCGTTTGATCAGTTTGAAGCTGTGATAAGCATCAAGGTGACTCCCTGCAGGTTAGCACAAGGTGCCGAAAGATACACGCTTTAAATCTATGATGCGCTCCTACGTCTTCTGAAAACTTACAATCATTGTTGAAAGCAGAAATCTCAGTCAAGGTTTCATTTGCGTAAAAAACCTACCAAGATGCTAATAGGAAATGTAAGGGCAATCTCCAGGTTCGTTACACGATCTGACACAATAGAGTAGGTCATCATTGAAATCACACTTTTTTTTGTTGCAAAAATAAAAGGTATATGCTACTTGTAGTCAAGATTGTCCTTCAGATATCTCGTGTTTATCATACTAGGCATAGAAATGAACATGATAAAAACCAAGGTTTTAAATAATGGCACATCATACGACAACAGAAACTTTCAACTTTAGATAGATGTTTCAAGCTGAGTGATTTTGTTATCTCCCATAAAGTTTAAAAAACCCAAACTTATATGGTATCTCTGTGAATAAATAATACACACTAACTTTTCCAGCTAGCTGGATTAAATATAAGTCTCATTGTCGTTTCTCCTCACAATACATTTCATAAAATATTTGGCATTTTATATTCCAAATAAAATGCTATGTTCTGGTGCCTTCAACAGAGGGGTCTGATTTTATTCAATTTTCTAGCCCTCTTAATAGAGGAACAAACATAAAACTTGAGCTTATAAACATGGAGTGGCATTATATTTACCATGGCATTATATAGCGAACACTTCAACTCTGTACACATAACATGGCAAATAAGTGAACATACGCCAAGGTTTATATGTGCGGACCTACACTGTATATAAAAACTTGTTCAATATTTCATACATTCATTAAGTTAAAAAACTTTCTCCTTTGTCAAGTCATTCAAATCTAAATTCAAATTTAAATTCCATACAATACAAGGAAAAATAAATTATAGGTAATTTAACAAAGCGGATAATGGAGACTTTACAAAAAATGTGAGTTTGATAAATGATTTGTAAGACACCATATTTACCTAAATAGGTTAATTATAACAGTATAACATTATAATCGATATATTTTCTTCTAGCCTCCCATATTTTACAAGATATAGCAACTATAAATTGTCTACCAAATCAGTTAATATTGTTCCAGTCCAATCATAGAACACATTTGTGAAGCGTGGATTCTATGATTTGGCGCTATGCTGGTATAATAACACAGATACGATCTTCAAACCGTACACAATCATGCTGATCTCACAGTGCACGAGATTCTCATCTTGGAGTCGGAGGAGAAAATACAGATTGAACTTTTGATGAGAATACAATCCAGAGCTTGTATCAAGTCAATAAGAAAGTTGATGTTGGAAATCTATGGCAAAATCAACTTTTTAAGATAAATGTATAATGCATATTTGAGAGGAAATCCATAGACATTATTAAAATCTGCAATTGTGACCATGACTGTATGAATTGTATACTCATAAAAGCCTTCTACTTTGTTTTGTGTATGATCCTCTTCATACAGTACATGATACAGTACATGATCTGGGGGTTAAAATGAGTGTATACAAAAAACAATACAGTTTGTATTGTGTACTGTCACACCCGGTTCCTCTGGCTGGTCCACACTAATCACACACATTATGGCCATCAGATGAGAAGCCGGTGATATGACACAGAAGCCCCCATTACACAGCCCAGCCCGATTACATCATAATTACACTGGTATAAAATGAGTGTACCCCAAAAAAGGTTGTATTGTGTACTGTCACACCCGGCTCCACGGACACTAATCACACGCATTATGGCAGTCAAGGTGACACAGACGCCTCCATTACACAGCCTGGCAGGATTCACACACCGTTACATCATAATTACACTGGTATAAACACAGGCCCTACATACAACATCTATCATTAGTTTGACACATCTCGCATTAATTGTGTCATGATGGCTTGGGAATGACATATACATATGAACATTTTGTTTCATCATAAGTGGTACATATATAATACATTGATCATGATGCACATCTTCCACAAAGAATATCAATCTATGAGTAGGGTATCATGTTGTCCTTTTGCTATATACATGTAGGTGGTGACATTATGTGGTTATTATAACACCACGGCTGTGAAACGCGCGGCAAAATGCACAGTTCTTATTTCATTACAATAATTAAATGCATCATCACCACAGGCAATTCTGTATAGAATCAATCAGTGCTTTATCACAGTTAAATGTTCTCATTATTTTGCATTTTATCATTTTGTGTCTAACTTCAATTCACTGTGTTTGATAAACAAAACTATTTCACATGTAACAGCAATGAACTTGTAACAATAGTATATATCATAGTGTAGAGTGCTTTAGATCTAGATTTAATGTGACATATATTATGATGTCATATCATTGAAGCACATTCATAAATAGTGAATATTAATTATAGCGGTGACAACTGTGTATCAATTGTGGGTGGATAAATTATATATATATATTAATAGCAATGATAAATGCCTTTACATACGTAGTGACATAAAATCGCAATGCAGTCCTATGCGGGGAGCAACCGCCCACTCATTCCATAAAACACACCGCTCAACGGTATGTAACTATAGTTAGCACTGTACACGTTAAACATTACTCTTTCATAATCCTATATGGGAGAGCCAATTATGGAGCGATCAATGAGTAATGTACACCCAGCGTACTCCCACAAGGACCATAGAAATATAATTTTTCTTTTACGACCACGCATGTAAATAAGCCCATTCAACTCAAGTTCTATTGTATTGAACAACTCTATGATACGCTCAATTATTTACCGATCCGTACAACCGGGAATCTAACCAAGCTAATGCATATCTTGGTGTTCATTCACAATCTCTGCTTTACATGAAATGTTACAATGAAATTCACCAATAGAACAAACACTTCTTGTCTTTAAAGAATATATCATTTCTGAGTATGATGTCAAAGGAAAGTAATATTTATGACATTGCATTTCTCACAGAATCCTAACATTTAATGTTAATCATTTAACAGAGCTGTGATACCCCTGGGAATCTTGATGTATACAGCCCCATTGTTACCATATCGACCTGCAGTAATTGTCACTATCCAGCTACTTCCTTACATCATGCCACGTAATAAACTATTTAAGACATTACAGCAACTGCTGCCATGTAGAAGGGAAAGATATTAGTAAATTGGCATCAAAGTAATTGCATTAATAGGATATTCTTAATAATTGGCATGTCCAAGTTCAAGCTTGTGTACAACATACAACAACTAGTGTTTCATGATGTCCTATGAATTTTGAACATTCTTACTAAAGCATTAATTTTGATTTGGATGATGAAGCTAAGCAATGGGCCATGGTTGAAATACCTGTCCACCTGTTGGTCAAGAAAGAGAAAGGCACTCAAACGCAGGTTAGATTTTTAAATGACACAAATTTCCATGACAAATGCTCTGAACCGCCACGTAATGATTTATTGCAGTTATACAACCCAAAATTCTTAGCATATAAAACCACAGCGAATGCTGTAGAGCTGTTATGTGTAATGGAACTACTGTGTCAAGCATACGTCAATGCCAATAACCATCGATGGAATGCATTTGTTCCCGTCATAATCATTCAGGCTTTTTAGGGCCTTTGCGAATCATTTTGGACTTTCTTGTAATGATTTTTTCGTTGCATATCAGTAGCCATATTATGAAGGTGGCCATATACAAGAAGTGGTCACTTGGATAATATATTATTGAGTAGGATATTATTAATATTCTCCCATATTTTCTGGTCGTGAGCTGTTCTGGACTTACGTCATACACAGAGATCACATAATGGATCATTTCTCATTTGTTTGTCACATAAATCATATTCAAAGGTCTTTGCAAAAACCTCCTATGTACTGTGCACTTTTTATAACATTCAGAAAATGTGACAAAACATTCCTCATCAATATCACAGCAGCCAACAAGTCAACAAAATCTGTTTCAAAAAAGTTTTTCCACATTACGATTAGTCTGTGCCATTCGGATCATCGCCTTCTCGCTGAGATCAAACGTAGCAGTTTTAACCACAATAATAAGCGCGTTTGATGGCATACCGAGGTGGCGCAAATCTTGCGTCAGCGACGGATTAATCGAGGCAAGCGTGGCTGATCAAAAGTTTCATGATCATAAGCCGCAGCACGCATAGAAAAATAACTTTTGTGCCACGATCGGACGGCTCATAACACGGGTCACATTCATAGCCACATGCACAACCAGCAGTCACTGTACTATTTGGTGTAAGACATTCTAACCCCAATTACAATCTCTGATATTAATTAGCAATTCATTTTATTTTCCTACTTCTTTAACAATGCATAGTTAACTTTCTTATACTTGAATTTCCTCCTAGAACTGGTTTCATGGTTCCATTCTTGATTTAATGATAAAGAAAGACATAAAACCATGTTTCAACACACAAACCCATAATGTTCTTTATCTTGTATTACATGATTACGTTGCAGCTTGTGATAAAGGCTGTTTACAGCTTTAGTCAAGATCAAAGGGGTACACGTCTGTTAATTGTGAAATAACATTGAAGGTGCAAATTAAGAGTAACTAATGTGTCTATAACTAAAACCATTTGTCCAAATAACTATGTTTAACACAACACTTTTGTGCAGAAGAAAGGTTTGTGTTTTATATGTATGCAACCATAAACAGACTTGAGGTAACAACTTACAGGACAGGCTACTTTTATAACCAAAATTCTATCACAGTTCTGTGTTTCTATCAAATGGTATAGGACAAAGTTGATACACCACAGAGCTTCAATCTCTTAACAAAACAATACTGCATTATTTTCAAGGGAGGCAGAAATCGACTTTATATGAAATTACATGAAAAGGCGCAGCGTTCCGCTTGGTGCTTGCGAGGAACTTTGATCACAAATCACATTCCTTGCTTTATGTTGCTGGCTGGTGTATGTATTATAAATGTAATGATGGTGTAAAACAATCAAGATCAAGTTAGCATAATCAGCAGGTAATCAACGCCAGATTATCAACGTCTTGAAGCCAAGTGTAGGCTGAACAGAGTGTAAAGAGTACAGACTTCAGTGGCATATTGTTCAAAGATGTAGCAAAGGGAGCCCATAACTGCCAACCCAGCATCGTATATACTGGGAAATCTGTTTACACCATTTTTAAATTGCAAGCACAAAACACTCCAATAAAAGCGGATGATGATCAATGGATCCAGGATGTTGTGAGATCTGGATCAACACACACAGTGATCGGATCCAGACAGCCTCCCTGGTGTCCCCACATTCCCTCATGTGAAACTCACTCTCTGGCTAAAGTCTATCGTGTTTTTTTTTGGTGTGTTGTGTTTCTTAATTGAAACCATTTCAGATAAACAGCATTACAAAAACCTAAGTGTTGTAATATTTCCAAGCTTTTCAGGTGTAATAAAGTATAAGGCACATGGGGAAAGTCTGTACTTCCTAGATTCAAATGCTTACATTATATGAACAAGATTTTTTTCAAAAAGCGTTTTCAAGCTACAAAATGCTGCATAGTTTATAAACTTTCAAGTGAAATTTGCATGACGTAAAAGTGCAAACAAATAAACTACTTAAGCTTCATAAATCATTGTCACAATACGCACCCATAAACGTGTGTATTGGAACTTTAAATCTACCTCCTGAACCTGTCAAGTTGACATGTCGAGTATCTAGAGAACTTAAAAAATAAATATTTAACAATGACTAAAAAGCTACAGAAGAGGGTGGTAAAGGGACGTGGGTTGGTGATACAGACGGTTGTAGTGGGTGTTGGCGCAGACAAACAACAAAAACAGTGACATTCACTTTGTTTGTTGGGTGTAGTAAGAGAACGATACAAGAGAGCTGGGCAAAAAACTGACAAGTCTTGAAACATAGTTTTATCGAAGTTTTGGTATATGTAAACACAAGTACAGACAGACGCTCTCGCCATTTACGTCAGTCAAAGTTGTAAGCTTTGTAACTGATCTAGATCTGTTTTATAGATCATGGGTTTTCAGTTTAGTTTTCATTGAGTAATTTAATAACTAATAGGTGAGATAGCTGTGGATAGGAACCTGTCCACTTTTCGGTTCTCTACCATATGGTTGGATCCAGCAATGAATACTGTGTCTGGCCATGTGACTGAGCTCGGTATGGGCGCCAAGTAGGTGATTATTCCCACTCACTGGTCAATCATGGACTCATCACGCTTCACTGGTCACAGAGCACCAGACACAAACATGGAACTCAACACTTCGACTTATGACAACACATTGTTGTTTGGTTGTTTGATAGTCACATGATAAAAAGTCCTGATGAATGAATCTTTGGTGATAAACTGCTTAACACAGATCATGGAATTTTTAACATGCTAAGTCAACACTGTGACATCTAATCATCACTGATTCATAGCACCCGTATTGCACCAGTCAAACCACTGACTGCCTGTCACTGGTCATCAGAACTGCAATAAAGTGACACTGAATCTATAGCACCCCTGCCACCATGACATAGCATATAATGCAATGTGGGGGTCATAACATGTATAACAAATCATACGACATTCCTCTATAGCCGTACATCACACATATTGCTACATCTGTCACACACGCCACGGCAATAAGTGTGACCAGACGCGCCAATACCATAAAGTTATTCTTTCTTATGCATGGCAGGCCAACCAATATCGGCGAATATGGTCATTTTGTTTCTTTTCATTCTTTTCTATTTCGTGCATATTCTTTGTTATGGTAGATTTTTTTTTAGTATCTAGGCAACAGATTTTCTGTTCAACAAAGCGCTATGATTGCATTGGTTATCTCATGGTAATGTGAAAAAGTTACAGTAAAAGTAGACATCCCTCATTCAAAGTTTTCTAACCACATAATCAGTCTCGTACTTGTATTTTTAAAGCAAACATTTATGTAAAAATCAAGGACTTTGATGAACTGGTGGGGAAAATTGCTATCTGACAAAAAACAATGTAATTGATCAATATGATGCGTGGATGACATGTATAATTCCCATGCTGTGCCTGCATCTGACTCGCCCACTATCACCACCAGCTGTGTACAGCTATTACACACTCATTCATAAACACCATCTTTTTTATTCCCGCATGCACATAATCTCTACTCATTTCCTTGTATTGATTAGACATGAATGCGTACAGCAACATAAAAGTAATTCATGTATGGTAGAAGTAATATCCTATTAAATTCGATGAACTTTCACATAGAGGTATGTATAAATAAAAAGCTACATTTTCATATCAGTTTAACTTATGACTTCGGTATGACAATTGAATAAAAGTGTAAATATCCAAAAGAAGTTTCACCACACTAACAGTATCCTCCTCACATAATGAACAAGTAGTACATAATAAATCCTCGAACTTACTTATCCAAAACTGTGAGACACAGAAACAAGTAAACACTTCAGATTAAAATCACTTGACACAATTCACGTTTCACTTTCTATCCAACATTTTACTATATTAACTTCAGCAATCCAATGTCGTAATGAGCAATCATTCATATCAAAATCCTAAAAGCCATTAATCATGAATCCGGCTACATAAAATAAATTTACAACAAATATTTATTGTTTACCAATACGGACTGTGATACTTTTCTACCAGTCTCTGACTGTGCACTGAACCAGGAGGCGACCACGAAGTCCGCTTCAGCAGGCAGACAGCGCCCAGTAGACTAGAGCCATCACAGCGCTTCGCTTCACAGATCAATCGGACTTTGTTGAATGAAATTTTGTATACAGGGTTGCCTTCATAACTTTGAGGATTGGATCCTAACCTTACTTTAGCAATCATATTCAATAAATCTGCATTCCACAGATTGTCTTAAAAGGAACGGTTTGCAAGGTCTGTCTTTGTTGTTCTGCTATCTATATGGCAATTACTGATAACAGGGTCTATAGGTTTTTCTCAAAAATAACCTTGCTGTCTATTAGAGTGGAGACCACATCATATTTGTGACTTTCATAACGCTTACAAGGTGAATTGATGTTCCTTTCTTGCTGTAAATAAAAGCGTTACAGTAAGCGTGTAACAAGATACTCCGTCTTACCTGAATTTCATCTAATGGAATGCCTTTTCAACTTAATGCCTGTGATGTAAGTGAACAAGCTACTTTGTGACAAACCTTACATATCTACCTCCATATCATGACACTAAATTACTGTGACTTTGATTCCTATCTCATCATTTCAATCATGATAGAACCCATTAGTTGTGTAACATGCTCTAACAAATTTGGGTAATTTAATGTCACATTTTTCATCTCTGCATATCTCGACCAAATGCCCTTCAAACAGATCAGTCACTAGATGTTATCATTTTCAAGTTGCAATTTTAAGTCATAATATACACTTCTGTTCCTCTTTGCTCCCTGAACCAACATTTTCTTTAAATACCCAGGAACAATATGCAGACTTTCCTGGACAGTATCCATCATGCCTTCTGGTGTATTCAGAGGCTGGTGGGTTCCAGCTAGTAAAGAGGCCTGCCGCTAGTGAATACTAACATTCACAGGTAATTAATAGAATCAACATGAGATTCAAAGGAATCAAGGTTCATGCCAGTAAATAGGCTCCATTTTGGGGAAAGTAGTTGTTTGCAATTACAATGCATGATGATAAATTGTCAGAGCAGTTGACATTATATTTTTCATTAGCTGCTGCTATTGTTGTAATTGTTTTCATAGAACATTTACATAGAAATAAACAAACTGTTTCATTTATCATTACTATTCCTCGAATTGGTTTTGATAGGCATCTTATACACTTAGGGCATCAATGGGTTCAAGTGATGCACTTGCAGCACACAGCTGGGACTAAATGTAGGGGATCTGGTAGAACAACCAGCCCAAGGTCACAACTGTTGACAAGCCATTATGTCATAAATTGCTTGCAAACAAAGAAATCTTTCTTAAATACACACTTAGAAATCTGTTGTTTAGCCACCTTCATCTAAAGCACTGCTTAAGTTTACACAGTAATAAAAGGTAACTTCTATTGTGTCAATCTTCTGTTACACCAGTTGCTGCCAGTAATTTGGTCATTATAACTGTCTGTATCAATGGCCATGGTCACTACAGTCTGAGCTTGTGAAGTGTCAGGTATTTGTCACCATCACTGACCATTGACGCCTATTTTGAGGTCTTTCCCATGAGGCCAGGACTATGGCCATAATCGGTCCCATGGGGTGATCCATACAAGGTGTCACTAGCAGCACATAAAAGGACATTTTAACTTGTTGAGTAAGCTTAACACTTGCTTAATAGAATCACATGATTGTACAGTTAAAAACACAGTTAGATGATTGAAAAATGTTATTACTGTACAGATGCCAATCTACAGCTTCAAAGATACATGAGAAGTGTTCACAAGTGTCCAATTTATTTTCTGTTTATTTTAGAGTGGCTCCTTCTGGCAGCAACTGGGAGGTGCATTTGGAGAGTGCATTACAAGGTAATAAATGCAGCAGCAAACAACTGTTCTTAAGTGCTGAAGATTGAATTTTCAGTCAGCAGAAATAACGATCTAATTATCCAATAGCTGCCCAATCTCATGCGCGAGTACAGGTAATGATAATGTGTGACCCACATTGGAAATCATCAATAAAGAAAAGTAAGGAATGTATCATGACATAATTGCACCGTACAGAAGTGGGTCACTGAGCAGCATTCCTGCAATACCAGTCCAGCTGGCACTTCACAACAGACCCGAGTCTCATTAATGAGAAGATTGGAGGCTCAAGTCAAAACACGGCGCAGCATTAATGGGTCCATATACTAGCAATTAGACTTTGGAAAGCCGTGAGCGTAAATTTTCTGGATAAGGTACAGAGAATCACATGAAATCTTAATACCATGTTGTTTATGCTGGGGTACACCTATACAAAAATGAGCAGAGAGAGACATGACATTGTTGGCAGATTCTCTTCATACCACATACCTAAACTAGTGACCCACAAATCAAAATAATTTGAGATGTCATGTCAAGATGATATTTTATCTGGAAACCGCTTCACGACCATTGGCATGAAACTTTGTACTTGACATTAGGGAGATCCTCTGGTCATAACATAAACAAAGCCGTCAAATGCCACAGATCAGGTGCCTCAAATATGTGGATGTCGTCATTGACACTGACCATGGCACAGCCAGACCATCCTTTGGTCATTCTCATAGCCAAGTTCATAAATTCCTTCCCAATACAAATTATCTTTTGGAAATATACAGTCAGCCTAAGGGAGCCATCATTTATTCATTATCCGCATCTGTGGATGAGCTGAAAACCTCAAATAAATTTAGACAGGGAACCTGAAAATCATACCATATTAACCATAATGGTTTTATTTTTTCATAATCCCCCCTGGGACGTAATAAATCGTAGCTCCCTAATGCATAACTGCAGGCTTACTTTCATTTCACTCTTAAGCAACAAAAGCTATTTTAAGAAATCCATTGTATAGCTTATGCTGTTTTGTAGCATTAATCAACCAAGTTTGTGGATACCACGCGTGCATATTGGCATGTCGGTGTAATTAGTCTCTGTAGATCGTACTACAAACAATACTATGGAATGCGGCTCCTCAATCTTCTCACACCCACACTAAATCTCACTCAACGCACAAAACAAGAGTTTGCCTCATTTCTTTAGGTCCAGTTGAAAGATGTTGAATAATAATGCAACAACTATTTAGAAAGAAGTGTAGTTTTGAGCAAGTTACAAAATGGCCAGTCTAACAACTTGTATCCTGCATTTGTTTGTAAGTTAGATGTCAATATAACGTTACGTGACCCCGATAGAGAAAGTGTCCAGACAGTGCAATAGGCCATATAACCTGATGTCACCACAAAGTGGCCTCACAAAACACGTAAAATGTGCTTAACCCCATCATCTGCCCCATGTCTGCAGCAGTGCACCGGCCGATAGCAAGGGCTTCCGGAGGTCCAAAGGTTTTTGAACAGTTTAAGCCGTTTTATACCAAATAGCATGGTCTAAAATCTTGGTATGTGGAAGGAATTAGTTTTTAAGCTATACCTATAGAAAAATAAGTCCTATAACTTCAGTTTCTACAGCGACTATCATCTAGTTTTGTAAAGCAAACAATGAAGCCACCAACAGAAAAACCACAACCGCAAATAACAGCATCACTACGCATATTTACGGAGCATATAACCTTGCATCTCTTTGTCCACTTCATTCTAACCCAGTTCTCCTATAATGACTACTTACAGTCCATTTTCAAATCATGACATGCATTCGGTTTTTTAAATCTTTTGGTCTAGGGTCCTCTCACAGACCATGAGGGTGACCAGACTTACTGTCTGTAGCTGTTCTATTGAGACGGACAGAAGCTGTGACTTGGAGGCGTCTGCAGGTTTCTTTTGTATAGGAACGCTGCTCTCACATACGCTTCTTTTATTAGGGGTCAGCGTAGTGGAGCACTAGACCAGTTGGCCACAAACGATGATAAACAAACCCAGTATGTAGAAGCTATGGGTGAACGCTGACCTTTAGTCAACATAGGGTATGCTTGTAAAGTGTTAAATTTACTCTCCCACAACCTTAGAGCACCCTCGGTGTTCGGGTCACGGCACCTTGTGTTCCCTCCACCCCACGGTGTGGGACGTGTGCTCTTGTAGACAATGTATGCTAAAGCGCGAGGTGTGGAGCTCTACTCTCTGACAACCTTGCCTCACTAGGGTCAGCAGACTTTGTGTCTGTCTGAGAACCTTCCATCTCACACTGCCCTATTGTAAGCACCCTTCCTGCTAGTCCTACAAAACCTCAGCTTGGGTCAGCAAAGCTTGTGACCGTTTAAGGTGCTAAAAATCTGAATTCTCATCTACGTGCCACACATTATCCCACTACAACTCATAGCACTTCATGATAATTTATAGTGTAAACCTACATAACAAAACCCAGAGATTTGTCAACAAAGATGAGATGTGGTGAACCATTAAAAGGCTTGTTAAATGGCCAGCCACTGACATATCATGTGACCAGGGCAACCTTGAAGGTAGAAATTTCTAACGGAAAAATGCAGTTGAAGCCTGGAGCTCTACAATCAAATTTTGGAAATGTAAGAACAGTGGGAAGAGAATAAAATATTATCACCACATTTACATCTTGGTCATCATTCAGATAGTGTACGAGTGCATTATGAATATAAAATATAAATGGGTTTCTTCATGACCACAGTACTGGGAGCCTCTGACCACATAAAATGACCATAGCCTGGTATTACAGTGAATGGGGCAATTATCATGGGGCCATGAGAGTCCTCTGCCCCCTTATTACGCATGCTTGTGGTCAGGCTTCAGGTAATTGATGGCCAGTTGAAAGTTAAAGGCTGAAAAAGTCTTGCTAGATACTTTTTCAATGCTAAAAGTATGTAACTTTCCCACACTATTTGATATGTTTTACCAATGCAGTCTACATACCATGTATAGTAAATGGAAATAGATAATCTCTTAATGTGAAAAGGGAGAATGGCATAAATTTTTAGTTCACTATTATGATAAATATCATGGTTTTGTTGGTTATGATTTTGTGCTGCTTTTCACAAATTCTAAATAAAAGCAAATTATCTTCAATCATATTTGACCTCCTCATGTCTGGGCATTACACACAAAGCATTGATAAACATTTCAATAGTCAGATTTAAACTTTTCAAGAGATTTTTTTTCTTTACAATCACATTACGTTCAAGAAGACAACTTCATTCAGCATCAACACAACAGAATGTTTTCATTTCCACACAGATGTCATTACTTCTCTAGATGGCAAATCATTTTCACCTGCTAACACGTTCAAATACACACTACTGAACTATGCCCATACAAAGTATGTAAGAAAGGAACAAATGAATGGAACAAATTGACAGCAGTAAAAGCGTCTTTCTCCTCAAGGCCCTCGCACCTCCTCCCAGATTGCTGTTTATCGGACCTCGGAGATGGAGATTTAATGGCGCAGATTTTCTCAGTCTTTGGACACCACCAAAAAATCAAGACTAGAAAGACAAAGGCTCAAGGTCGGGGGTCAGTTATGATGGCGACCAAACCCAGGTTTGGGTACAATGGGGCGGTGATTTTATGGGGCCCTTTGAGGCACAATTTTTAGGACGGAGCTTAGATTTGGGCAAATGGTTAGAAAGACCAGTTCTCATTTAATTTTCTGGGTTTGTTTATTTTACCATTCAAAATGGATGCAAAGATAGGTTGATATACACATGCATAATTACTTGTTTCTAGGTCAGTGATAGTTCCAACTGGATTCAAATGCAAAGGCGCCCTCGGTTTACCAAGATAGAATATACCGAAGCTGTGATTGTTGCATTCTAAAGGTCCACAGGAAAGTAAACCACCCACCTGTTATACATTCCATCCAGTCTTAAAAGAACCACAAACATGCCCACAGGGTGTTTATATAAGAACCAATTAAATCCCTGCTTCTATAGACAAAAGCTTGAAATTGTGTAATTTTGGTTTTGAGCCCTTTAAAGTACTGGACAACTAATACTCCCACTCCATTCAACAAATAAATGGTCTTATATTGGACTGGATTGTGGGTTAAAATCACATTTGTAAAAGTATTTAGGGTTTAAGGTACATGTGTACGGTTTCTTTATCGAAAAATATTGTTAGATAAGATTGTCAACTGTGTGTCTGAAGATGACGATGAAAAGCAGTTTTAAAAGATAACAAACTTACAGTTTTCAGCATAGTTGATACAAAACAGTGACTTACCTAAAAAATAAAAAATAAACACACATTACTTTTACACATGGTCATCATATATTAAACTACATGTATTAATCACACATGCATATATATTAATTACAAATACAATTAGCATATTCGAACAAATTTGCAATATTCACTTATTAAGCTAAACTAGAAAAAATAATTCTCATCAAAATCAAAGAACTACAGAAGGTAATATTGTCATGGGGCTCCGATAATTCAATATGGCTGCCAATATGGCCGCCACTGCAGGAGTTTTCACCACAATCAATGCAACTACAGTGATCAAAGCTTCTGGGATCGTTACACTGCTAGAGGTGTATACAAACAGGTTCTGGGCAATAAAAAATACAACCAAATAAGTGTTTGTACAGATGCCAGAGAACAGGAGGGAAATTCTTCCCACCATATTTGAGGTTCTTGTGGTTGACTGAAAATATTGCTTTGTGGATACAAAAGGACCAACAGAACAGAAGATGTAGATATTGGGAATAATGTTGTAAATGTGGACATGAATAAATTTAGTTACAAGAAAAACTCCATCAAAATGATAAGTATGAAACAATGTTAAAGTTTGAGCACTCAATATGAGCAAAAAATCTAACAAGTTGAAAAAAAATCACATGTGACAGTGAAGATGAAAAGTGCTTCAAATTCACAATGACAAAAATCTGAAGCTGATGGCACTTGATGTGTAACATGTGGTGAACACAATTTCCAATGGTCATTGTTGAAACATTAGTGAGCATCAATTAATCGACCGGTCTTACAAGGAAGCATTGGAGGCTACAACACCTCACCTTGGTGGATTCACAGAGCAGACCGTGGACAAAAAAGGAAGCTTTAGACTGTGTGAAGTTTGAGATTGACAAGCATGTTGCAGACACCTCCATAGGCATAGAAGGCTGTGCACTGACGAGCTCCTCCTGGTGTTTGATTGCTCCCTTTAAACACGCCATGTGCAGCTTTGTAACATCTTTTCCATTGATTTCTTTTAAAAAGCATTCAATTTCACCTCTTGACCATATTGACTCCACAGATACAAAATGTTTGATTGAAATCAAACAAAGCACACTGTACAGGTGACTTTGTATGCGGCGACCCATGAGGTGGAACATCAAAGAGCCGAGGCACATGTCGTGCGTGATTATGCTGAATGTCCACAATGTCAGCTCACAAACACAGAGCTTTAACAACGCACGTAAAGACGTCACTGTGGCTTTCCCCTGCACACTTCTGACACCAATACCCGTGTGTATTCACCGCCCTGACAATGTTCTACCTGTGTGTTCAGAAGGTCAAGTTTTCTTTAAGTGCCTTATGCACACTTAAAATAAAATAATTTCTTCAATAACCGCGCTTGTAAGTGCCTCGTGCATTCTGAAAATGAAATAATTTCAACCACAAAGGTATGATTTAAATCGGCATTTCAAAAGGGAGCCGCTTGAAGCGTGGTAATAATGCTCCTGGGTGCACTGAAAGGTGTAGTAACATGGCAGATGGCATTAAGACTTATGGACTTGTGTCCTCTTTGTCTCTGGCTTCATAAAAATGTCACAACTTCTATGAAGACTCATTCTAATATTTGTTAGATAATGCCTTGGGATAGCGCTCATATCATTTTCAGTCAAAATAAACAACATATAACAAGAAAACAAATGTATGTTCCATGAAAACTTTATACATTGTTGAAAAGACAATGCTATGAATGATTTGATACATCACTTTAAGCAGTAGTCACACAAGCCCCTAATGATGTCAAATCCTTCAGAAAGATCCCATAATGGGCTTTGTTGTCAATCAAAGGAGACAATAAAATCAATCAGTGCGGCCAGAAGTTGCCTTTTGAGGTGTTCCACAGTAATACAATGGCAGGCAGTTAGTCATGCATCACCAACCAGGTGCTAGTCAAAGAGCTTTAAAATGATGCTTTTATTTGTATTTCAATGATTATTTGGTTTCTCTATCATCTCAAGATTTTTATCACATTGATATGCTTATGGTCAGTCTTTGGTCACACAAACATTTATCTAAGTAGATACAATTTACCTCTTTTAATCAGACAATTTAATTTAAATGGTAGCATTTAATGTCGCATTTAACGCGATTTTTAAGTAGGTCCATCACAAAAATCAACATGGAGCCTTTGATGATGTTCTTAATGGAGTCCTGAACAGCGAGCGGTTAAGATTTATCATGTTACACGCACGATTCAATTTTTCTTTTGAACAAGACAAATTCTTCCATTTACCAAAGTAAATGTTATAGTTGAAAGTCAAGAGTAACTTCTTGAAAATGTATGAATTACACTTGAACATCAATGCGTATTTTAATGTTTTAATCAAATAACATAGTATATAATGATAACATTCATGGAAATCTACAGATTCAGTCATATTCTGCTACAACCATTACCGTCATACATTGTTATCATCAGGCTGATTTATTGTCAGAAAAATGTTTCAATGCAAAGGGGTATGAGACATGGTCCACTTAGCATAATGATACACTTAAGATAATATGAAAACCAAACACAGTATTTTGAGCATAAACATGGATGATGACCATATATTTGTCCAGGCCGGGTGGACCAGAGGACTGATGTATGTGTCTATTGTGCTATCATTACAACAACCTCTTTGGAGTTCAGCTTTCAATATGCTGTCCTCGTGAAGAATCGGACATAGAGGTTAAAGACACAGAGAACAAGTACAAACCAGCATTGTGAAGTTCAATGAACAGAGAGAAACTACAGGATTCCTAAGGTGCATGCTGGTAAAAATTGCTACAAGGCAATCATAAATTGAATTGATGAACAACGGAATTTTAGGCAGCAAAAACAGTCTATAGGTGGAACATAAGGTCATATTGTGTTATTATGTTCTGTCTATCTTTTCTGTTTGTTCCCAATAAACTAAATTAATTAAACCATGAAAAGATAAAATGCAGGGATCTTTTTTTGTGAAAAAAACATGAAATTGGTCCTCGTTCAGTTTCAGCCACATCCATCCTAACAAGTACCTAAGTTTGGCCGAGTTTACATGCATAATCAAATGGCGCAGTTTCTGTTGTAGCATTTCTAATTCAACACAATTGCGCGTTAACCCACATTGCCATTTTACGGTTGTTCCCTAAGTAATCATATATATGCCAATAGGGCCTTTGTGTGCCCTCCACCCTAAGCTCCTCATCAACTCTGGAGAAATCAACATGATCCCTCCATGGCCGGCAGCTGGTGGCAGGAGTCCATCCTCTCAGGTCAGTTTGACCATGGATGGAATCGGGATCTTTACTCCCCACAGCACAGCGCAAGGACCATATCACTCCACTGAGCTGTTGTATTGTCGCTGAATGGATCAGTTTGACACGTTATGATGATCAACTAAAACCTTTGACCTACATACAAACAAATTGACAGATCCGGGGTTTACAAGGACACATATAAGTTGAACCTACATAAGCTGTCCTGTATATTCTGTACTATTCATAGTATCAACAGAACCCTGGCTAGTAAGGCATCCAGGGCCAGTGTATGAGTATTTTAGCTTTCTACCATTGATGGGGGTAAGATTGAGCACTACTCCTACAGAGTCCTACTCCTCCTACAAGGAAGAATATGGTTCAGTCTCAGTTCACGTGAGGTGAATGGACACGTATATGGTTCAAGAACCAGAATGGTCAAACACAATACAGGGATGCCTAGAATGATGATGATGAGGACAGGAGGAACAAAGGCTTCAAAGACTTGTTGGTACAAAGCTATAGAGGGGGAGGTGTGATGCTATGGCAGCTCTCAACAATCAGATTCCGCCAATAACAACAAGACATAGGGAAGTCTTTTCTGACCAGCGTGTGAATAGGGCTGTTGTGGAAATTAGCAGTTGTTTGCTAATTGGAGGACGGGCTGTGAACAGCTTGAGAATGGGTGATAATTAGTGCATTTGTGTTGTTAAATAATTCACTGGTGGGCGAAACAGATGAAAAGCATGAAAACAAAAGTATCTAAAAACCCATTTATTTAGAAAAGTATCTAAAAACCTGTTCATTTTGGTTATCAGTTTTGTTGTTTTTTCATTACCATAGCTTGAATCTGAAACAACTGGGTAAAATATTTTCTGAAATACCAGTGTTGAAACATGAGAAATAGATCACACCACTTGACCTGTTCTATAATGATTTGGGCTGACAGTTTAATCGACACCTCCCATTCTGTGATCATTATCAACTGGTCAGAACGCTATGAAACTAATCAGGAGCTTTTTTCTAATGTCATCAGTGTCAAGAGAAGCACATGATGACCATCGGCTGCAATGGGACTCAGCGTCTTTCACACGTCATTACTCCAATAGCTGCTAATTTGAATCACATACATACAGGTGATTCCGGTGATGAACTTACATTTTAATCAAGATTTTGACACTGCCCATTGAAAAAAGTTATCCGGGCCAGAAACAGATTTGTTAGCAAATGTCATCATGAGGTTTTCTAGCACGAGATCATCCCTATCACAAGGTTTCCGGGCAGATGGTGGAGCATGCCTGTGTGTTGTATCAGATGGTGGAGTGTGCCTGTGTTGTATCTCTGCGGGTCTCTGATTACCGACTGTTGCTGCTTGTTTTCTTACACTAGACAGTAAGATTACATAACTGACGCAGTCTAAAAGCGTCTTACATGCAGCCCAATTAGAAGGCAGTGGAGCTCACTGCATGAGAAGACCACATGGTGTGTGCCTCCGGAACCTCCTGTCTTCCTTTAAGCATGACTCTGGGTGGTGGGCAGCTGAGGAGAGGCGAACAATTGGAGGCTCCAAGCTGAATACTCTACAGGTTACACCCGACCAGAGGGTTCTCCCCATACAGAATACATGAGTGCTGGCCTCAGGCTTCTTCAGTCAATTAAAACCGCATTTAAAGTGAGAAGGTGGTGATTCCCTATAGAGACTGGGCATCTTGGTCAAACACATTTCATCGTTCACTGCCTTCCTTGGATTAAGCTTTGTCAGTGACATTATTATTACTACTAATGCATGTCAAGCAGAAAATAAGCCCGACAGGCAAATGATTCAATTAAAAATTTACAACTGGTCTTCTTATTATCTTTGCATTTTCTTTCAAAGGACGGAATATGCCAGCAATCAAGAGACATGTCTCTCTTTCATAAATTTCCCCTTGAAAATGCCTAGATGATTAGAAACCCTCCACATTCAAATTAATAATAACCTAATGGTTAGTTCCCACAGCGATATAAACAGCAGAATGCCCATGTGAGGTGTTAATCCGCGCCCCCGGCTGCCCAGTCCTCCCATTGTGCTGGAGCTGGCAGCCAAAGTCACTGGCAATGAAAGTCAGAGCAGCATTATGGGATTAGTGCTAAATCTCCGCTCCCGGCGATCCCGTGTAACAGACATTGTTAGTTCGCTATTGTATCATGTGAGGATTGTGTGGCATCAGGGGTGGAATAGATAACCTCCTGTCTGGTCTGGGATAACCACCACCTGGTGGCTTCAGGAGCTCAATGCTACAAGGAAAATCAGCGACTTTGTTCAAATTGATTGGGATATTTCCGTATTTTTCTATAATGATTTTGGGAACTTTGCCGGATTTTCTTATCTATACAATTAAAATGTGCTATTTTCAAATGCTTCAGTAGAAACTGTTACTAGATGTCATCTTTACATTAAAAAACGGTCGACCAGTCAATATGTTTTCTGACACAACAATCACCAATGACTGGCTAGTGTGAACGAAAAACAGAAGGGCATAACATACATGTAAGTCTTCAATACCAAACAAATCTTTATTTGTGACATGTCTTAGTTGCCTAATCCAGGATGTTGTTTTTAATGACACACATTTCTTAGCTACCGTCTAAGTACCAGCTTTAGCAGTATTAGGTGATGCAACAAAGCTTACGTTAAACATATCACGCTTACGGAAAAAGTACTTGATGTAAATGTCACCATTTGAACTACTTTTTTCTATGTTGGCTCTCAAATTGCCACAAACAATTACAGATGGATGTACGAGCAGGATTACGTCACTAACAAGATTCTCCACTTTCACATTGTAAATATTAAATACTATTGGGTCATTAATTTACATTAGTAGTTGACACATGACATCTAGAACACACCAATACAACGGATTTGTCATCTTCAAGCTCATGTGAAGACAGCACTTTAAACATTTACAGAAGAAATGTTATACTTCCATCTAAGAAGACTGAAAGTTCAAACCTGGCTCGGTTCTGTGTGTTTACTGTAGTGATGAGATTTCAGTGTAGAACAAGGACTAAAAGTTCAAACATTACATCATTTGTGAATATTTGCACTAATGAGTGGATCAAGTTTCCTTGGTTATACAAAAGAAGTCAGTGTGGATGAGCAAAGTTTTGAAGGTTGCTGTAATCCCCATGGGCAGTGAATCTACAATGTCGTTGGGGAGTCTGAAGCCCCCAGCTCTTTGCTAATAGAATACAGTTGTAACTTTCACTTTCATCTTGATCTAGAAAGAACTTTACCAGACATTTCTTTGACATCAATCCCATTATCAATTAATCGCAAGTTATGCGTTCCTGAAAAGAAACTTACAAAAGCAAGGCCTAACAAGATTTTGATTTTAATAAAAAATATATCTAGAAATGAACATCAATCATGGGCACAATTATTGAATGAACCTGTGATACATTCTATCTTTCCAGGGTATCAGACTGTCCTCATGATTCACAAAAGTTCAAGTAGAGACTGAGATCTAACCACAAGATCTTGGGTGTCATGAGACGATTACTCTGATGCACAAAGCTTGTAGAACATGACAGTTGACAATCGTAGTGATGCTGAGGCCCTGTTATAGTCATGTGTCAAGGGAAAAGGCCAATACACATGTACGTCTATAGACTTTCTCATTTTGAGACGGATAATAGAATTTCTATGTGGGTATATTCATGGTTGCGTAATTGTGAGATCTATTTAACTTGGCCCTGTGGACATCTATATATAGCTGGACCTCTGTGTATGATGCTGGAGGGAGAAGATGTTACTGATACGTGACTATATAGTGTCACTGATAAGCATATCATATATTGATGCATTTAAAAGGACATAGCCTGGCCATTGAAACTATTTTGAAACTATAAGTAATAGTTCTATGTCAGCGCTACCAGAAACATGCAATTTGGTAACAGGTAACACTTTGGGGGTATCAATGGGTTTGGGATGCCAAATATGGAACATCCTCTGTTTCCATATTCCACAAATCACACCCATTGACAGCATTAAACAGTCCTGATTTCCCTAGTGGTCAGTTAGTGCCTCCCTCACTGCCACTTGACCACCTGAAGCCAAACTGACCATCTGAGGCCCCATAAACTGACCATCTGCCCCTTGCGTGCCCCGCGATAACAACCTTGTTTGTGCTGCTCTTATCTCAGCCTCTCATCTCACCGCAGATGTCACTTTTTTTCATTCTATGAAGTAAACAGGTCACTTTGAGCTATAATTCAAGAACACACAACAGCCTTTATGTCACTTATGGTTGAAACACAAAGGTGTGTTCAGGTGTAGAGCCATTGTTTCAGTGAGAAACAAGTTCTCTAACATAGCAATTGGTCCATTATTTGCTAAAAGCTATGTATACCATGAAGATCCATAGAACAATTTATAGAATTGCTTATATATACAAGTGTCAAATTACATCATAAAATCATAATCTTTGAGTTCATAAATTGATGATCTTACTGTGCGGTGCCATGTGGCAGCCTCTTACTCTATCACAAGCACCTGACCACAGCACATGCCAGACACACTGTTACAACATCCACTCGGCCTTTGCTACACTACACTTACGTCTATTACCGATTCTTTTCTATTTAGTATAAAAGTTTCAAGTTTCAATGTTATTCTTGTGATTTCTCTTTCCACTGGTAGTGGACTAGTATATATCTCAGCCAGATCTATCTTACAGTTGAAACTGCTTATTGTGAACTCCGATAAATCGATGTGTGGGTACATCACTTAACAGTTTCCCTACAAGTTACTTTACATAAGTCATTCGGATCACTTGAAATTCAGATAAGTCAAACTATTTATTATTCATTCTTTTCAAGATCAAGTTAAACAGATCCTACAGTATGACCAAAACCTTCATTCGAAATCGGCTGCAACTTCACTTATTGTACTCTTTCTTAATTGCAGTCTGAGCCAACAACACTAAGTGAAATAAAGCCCCTCAATATCCATGCAAAAGATTAGAAATAGAAGTTTCCCAAATCTGTAGAACCTTTAATTGCTGTGCATTCAAGGGCATAATTGAGCTTCATAGCGAACAAGACTAAACATTAAAAGCTTTTAGGAGTCAGACTCGGGCAGGTGGAGTATGTTTTCAACAACACAGCCGCTGGAGCCACAAAATCTGGCTTATTGTTGGTGTATCAAATGACCACCGGAGGGCTGTGGTCAGTCAGCTGCCACTTCCACTGACCACTCAGTACTCTGCTGACCATCAAACAACCTCAACTCTCAAAGTGCTCCACATTCAAGTCTACTTTTTCTTTTACTTGAAAAATGTGCTACACAATCCTTTCAGTGCTATAAAATACAGTGAACATGGGATGGCATAATGATCATCGCAGTCGCATACATTCCTTATTTATCATATACATGAGAGTGGGACTCGATGTAAAACCCTGAAATACTGCGTGAAAGAACTAACATTGGGCGAACCCTATCTGTTATCTATTACTACCCATGGTGGAAACCCCTGAAATCAGGGAAAACCCATGGTGGAAATCTCTGAAATCAGGGAAAACCCTTAAAACTCTAATGCATGTTATCAACTAAAAATACATGCACTCGGTCTCTAACTTCCACATAGAATTTCCACAAGCATGTTTGGAAGACATCAGGGGGTGTGTTGATTTGGTAACAGGACCATTTTGCCCCACTTACAACTTTGCCACACTTTGATGGTCACTTTTCACTGACCAGCTATTAAATGACCGGGGTCAAATGTATGTGGGTCAAACGGCCATTTGGTCACTATGTGGTCACTTTGATGGGTGAAATAACAGACCTTTACCCTTGTAATGTACACACCATATGCTGCGATATGGAGAAATGATCGCCAGTGTTTACAAGCTTCTCTATTCATAAGAACACTGTAAGTGCTTTACAAACTGAAACTAGACTTTTGATGTGTTTTTTCCTCAAAGAGTTTAAGTCCCACCAAAGAAGCACCTGGCTCCATTTGGATAAGAATTAGACTTCCAGGTTTCAATAAAAATGTATAATAAAATCCTCAGAATTGGATTCTCAAATTAGCCATACTGCCAATGCCTCCTTTCTTTCAGCCATAAACAATGTACAAATACTAGGCAAAGACGGGAAAGTACAAGAAATCCAAGGATCTCCCTTTTTATATATCACTGAATTCAGATGTGATAACAGAAGAATGGCGACTAATCATGTAGAATTATCTGCTTAGCTTTACAGAAATAGAATGATTATTGCATGTTTTTCCCTTCACCTAATAAAACCTTCTTGTTATAAGATAACGAGCATGATTTTAGCCAGAACAATAAGTATATATGCCTATTCTTACGTACTGTTAGCGTGCAGGTCATTTGGGTATTTTTCCATGCTGTAATCAAGGCCGTATAACAATGGTGGTGCGTGCACATTGGCACACGACAGAACAACAGTGAGGCGATAATGAGGCACTTTCTGTACATTGAGTCCACCCGAGGATAAACGTACAATAGGTATCTATTAGCATACATATTCATAGATCTAGGAACCGCAAGCTCTTACTGGGTAATCCTAATAGGATGATGTCTGGGGCTTCGTAAGCTGAAGGGATGAGCATTGAATCCACCACTGTTATTCAACTAATTATAGGCAGCACCAAGGTCTTGGGGGGGGAAACTTGGCAACTGCGATTGCAATCTGATATTGGACTGTCCAAGTTTGTATGATCTATAGAAGGTGTTTGCAATAAATAACATAGATGTATGAAATACTAATTTAGAAAACAGATCGTAAGCAATAACATAATGTAATCCAACACATTGTGCCAAGTCAATGACATATTGGCGAGGATAGGGAAGATAATGACACCTGGTTTGATACAGTAGGAACACTAATACCTTGTGACTGGGCTATTATTGTACACCATGTCATCCTAACATCTGGGAAATGTCACAAAAAGTCAAAGATATTAGCTAAAAACTGTGAATATTCAAAATTCTGACACCAGGAGGTGCCTGGAGCAGTTTTTCCAGCATATGTCGCCCAGGGTGTCTTAGTAATTAACCAACACAAATAAATCAATTTAGCTTATTCAAAGGATGCAGCTAAAATGTTGAAGAGGGAAATTGCATTGTGTCAATACGTCATAAGTTAATTTGTTTCCCGTTATTAAAAAAAATACATTAATTGAATAACAATTTCATTCCAAATTGATTTTTCAAAATAATTAATTCAAAACGCCAGAATTGAGAATGCTGTCTAGGCAAGACATTGATATGTTTTTTACAATATAGGATATAGAAAGAAATTTTGGATATGAAAAGAAATCATTCAAAGTTTCATTCACAGTTTCATCCAACTTGTATGATTGCTAATGATATTCACTATATCCAAACAAAAAAGTATTGCTGCCTATAATTTATGCATGAACGACGTATGAAAACCTATTGAGCAGAAAAACGGCTTCATCTGGTTTATTCATAACAATTGGATGACAATAAAAAGAACATTAAATTTTTAACTTTTTATATTTGTATTCAATAAATTGCATAGAAATCATACGTTGACAATGGAGCCATTGCTTCCCATTGATAGGAGACTGTCACAGATGGGTGACAGTATTGACCCTGTAACTCGCAAAGCTACGCACAATTTATTAGATCACACCTGATTTATGCAATTCTGGAAAGATTGGTGTCCAGTTAAAATAAAGATTGTGAATTTTATATAGTACTTGTAAAGTATGGTATCATTAATATGTAAATCCTATACTTGTGCCATCTAACTTTACAGTACAAGTTTACCGGCACCTGGGGCACCTTGACACTGCACTTGCCAGGAAGACACAGGTGCTCGTGACAAATGCTCATTGCATTGAATTTAACTTGGAAAATCTGTGTCTTGCCTTATTGATGACTTCTTCAAATGGAAGACAATATTGAAAGAACAGGTGATTTTGTACCACTGTTTATCACATATAGGGAATCCATTTATCACCCTGGACACGCTACATTCAAGGTTTACTTGCTAAAGTCACCAGACAACAAATTACAGACTGTACGTTTTTATGGACAAATTCTCATCATCAGAGCACTAAAACTTAAGAGAGAGGGCGGCAACATATATCATGGTGTGATGGCGTAAGTGGTAGTTCTCTCCTTAATCACTAGGTGGCCTGATGGTACGAAACTAGACAATAGTTCACAAATCATTGATGTTGCGATAAAATACAAAGTAGGAACACTTATTTTTACACAATTCAATTACGAAAACTTTAACAAAAAAAAAAGGTGATAAAACCGCAGTGATAAACATAAAATTACATTTTCTTCTTTTCATGATACTTCCCGTGGAACGAAGGATAACTCTATCAATTCCCAATGCTGTTTGCTATCTTCTGCGTTTTCTCTACTTTTGCCAGGCCATTTATGGAAAATCGTATGAAAGTTCGTTTTCATTCTATGCACTTGAGATTGGTGCAGATAAAGCAGCAGCTTTTGCGGGGTTCTTCACATGGCGTCTACGGCTCTCATAACAACGCATAAAGAAATAACATCACATGCCAGGTTTAAATACCTGCAAAAGTAGCCAAGTGTAACTATGCTGATAAAAACTATGGGCCTTATGCTGGTTTTATCTCACCAGTCATCTTGTTATATTCAACCTGTAGAAGGTAGAGGGGAAAATAATAAACGCGAATATAGATAACAAGATTCAAATGCATTACAGACCATTATAATGAAAAAAGCACAAGTGTTGATCATAAAGCATGTTGTTATATGAAGAATGCAAGACATTGCAACTATTTAAATTTAAAAAAGATTTAAGATTAAGATGCAATAGCAATAAGATAAAAATCTATACTTTCACAAAATTTAGAGGTAACAATTTCAAACAGAACAGCCATTAAAGATAGTTGTTCAGCTTATTTCACTCTATTATCAAAATTTACTGTACACTAATTAAGTCTATGGTTTCAAAGGCTGTCTGGCCAGAAGAAAGTTGTCCCATGATGCACAAGTGTTGAAATCTTGAAACACAAATATTTATTTTAAGTCTTTCATTAGAGGTCTAATTCAAATGTGTATGATCTTGGGAATTCAGTATTTGAAATGTCAGTCTACTATATGCATGATGAAGAAAAGGCTACTGATTGGTGTAACTAGCTGGCTTGGGGTGAATCCTCCTGGGAAAGGTGGAATATTCATGGTATTGACTCCTGCTACACCTGAAAACAGTGGAGTGGAGAAACACTCCAGGGGGTCACGTGCTGACTATTCATTTTTATTTTTACCTTCATTCTGTATGTTTTGGTTCATTTTCTTTGGGATTCTTACAGGATATACAATTATACATAGAATATGATACGTTAAAATTCAAACCTAGTTTTATCGCAACATCTTACAAACGGAATAGATTAAGAATATACTTATTTGGAAAATATCATTTATTCTATGATACCTGCAAATGGCCTTGAAGAAATATAATCTTCATTCTTCAAGTTAATTTGGCTTCCAAGCAATACTAATGAAGTTCTCTGTTCAAAGGTTTTGATGTCACCAATTATGAAAGCATCATTTGCCGTCCTGCATTTGGTATTTAACTTCACATTATTACCAAGACATTTTCTATCCATTACCTTTCAACATCGTTGTTTAGTGTCCTTGAACTTTTTCTTTTATCATTTATAAAAACAATGAATGAAAAAGAATTATGGAAAACAAAGCAGGATGTGCACAATCATGCCAATAAAATATTTTTGAGAATAATGTTGGATACAATACTCATTTAAAATCAAAAATCACATATACCCCATTTAATAGGCTACATTAAAAGAAAACATTCTGTCGCTGAAATTTATGGAAAACAAATCACTGATAACTATTACACATTATTCATAAAGCATGACAGTTACACGAGGCAGTCCTGTATTAGTCCATCACCAAAACCCACACAGCTTTTTGGCTGCCCCTCGTTAGCTGACTAATTACAGTGATTATGGGGAATTACCATGGACGCGAGGCATGTCTGCATACAAATATGACACTAACATCTCAACCCCGTGACCTCTGGGTCAGTTCGTGCGCTCCCTGACGGGGTTTGTGCGTGTTTCACACAAACACGATAGAGAATGTGCATGATGCTATAACACACGCTCACTGGTAATGTGAGGAAAATGCAATGTGCGACATAACGGATTGTATGCAGGTCGACTTGAAGATTCACAATTACAGCCACAAGTGATGACAAGTCACATTGGTAAATACATTACACTTTCTTTTACAGCAATTTCTTACATCTTGCCACGCAAGACACCATAAATAGTTGACCGTTGCGGTGACAGGGGTCATGAACCCAGTCAGGGTGTCACTTGCCATCCCTCCCTCTCCACACTGTGCTGACAACCAACCAACTCACCCTCCCACCCCTATACAACAAACCTAGCCTTCCACACCCATCAGAAAAGGCTATGACAGCCCAATAAGTGACTTTTCCACCCCTTTATATAGGCCTGTAATGGTCCAATAATGCCAATACACAATTAATTAAACACACGTAACTTAGCACAGCAGATAGAACCCTATAAATAAAGTGTGCTCTCAAGTGCAGAAAATCAGCCCATTTCTGTCATTACACGGGAGAATTGGTCAATAAGCGGCCGTCCCACCCTCTGATGACCGCCCCACCTCCCGCCCCACAGTGACCACACGTAATGTGACACATCAGGTGCCAGTTCCCTCCTTATACTATTGAGAATAGTCTCAGTGAAAGTGATCACACCGCTATTATAGTTTTAAACAGCCTCGGTTAAAATGAGGGCGGGTAATGAAATCACTTAAAATCATAAAGCAGTGCTTTTCAAATTATGCTGGATGATAACTTTTGATACAAAATGTTGGGAGTGTAAAGTCAGGACATAATTCGCTTTCTTCATTTTTTGATACACACAGAGTCGGCATGGTTTAGAATAATCTTTGGTTTGGTGTACATAATCAGCTTCAATACACATCCTATAGATTCCATGCAAATGTCTGTATGTTGATCAAATTCAGTGACAGTGCGATTATGTAAATGGAAGCTTGACGTTCTAGAATAATGTATACTATTTGTGAATATAAGTGATGTGTAATTGATCAAAATTTAGCGTGATATGTTCATAGTCTAAAACAAGTTTGAAAAAATCAATGAAAATATACAAAATACAAAAAATGTGCTGAATAATTTAACAGAAATTGACTTCTGTGGTAATTAACTTTAAATGTTTGGTGGGCAATTGAACCCAATTAAGCTTGTCACTGAGGTCATCTAAATAAGTATCTGTTTTTATTCAAAATTGGTCACATGTTAAGAATTTGAAATATATTTATTAGACTAGATGTCTACAAGTTTATCAGAGTTTCATCTGCCATATGTCTTTTTACTCGTAAACAACTAAATAGCTTAGAATACGTAGTACCAGTTGTTTTTGCATTGCCTGCGCGCTTGTGGCTTTAGACCAGGCATTGTTAAAATGTTTTCAAAAGTAACGCATTATAATTTTTTCTCTTCACAAGAAATGGCAAATACATGGTCGTGAAAATCATCAACTAAACAGGTTAAAAATTCAACATATTTTCCAAATTCAAAACCAAATCTTTATACAGGACAGAAAAAAGAAAATGATTAACAAGCTAGAAAATCCACGGGTACTTGGTCAATGAGGACATGTAAATGAGATAGAGGTTGAGGACTGTGACTTCACAAAAGGAGTCCTGGACATTCAGTACACATACTTGTCGTACACAGAAATCAATGAAAATATGAGCATAAAGCAGCATAAACATTTTCATTTGTTTAAGCATTGCTTATCAATTGCTCATATTATACTAAGAAATTTGGAACTGTTAGTTCCCTACAGATTTTACTCAAGATTATCGAATAAGGAAGCCATTATTTCCACGTATGATTACATACCAGGGTACACATTTTTGCAAAACAATATCAGATGTATGGTGGTCTTTTTCATTTCAAAATCTCAACTAGAACCCCAACTAGCTGGACTTACATCAGCCATATTTTGGTTCCTGTGGAGTTCAATGGCATAAAGTGCTTATGTATAAGCTTGACAAAGACGTACAGGGCAGAATCCGCAGATTACATACCTGTGGTTAGCACAAACACCACAAACACTGTATCTATTCATAAGTGCTAGGAATTCTATTTGGGATAAATATTTTTAATGCAACTCCATCTGACAAAACAATGCGATACATGCAGCCGGTTGAAATTAGCAAAAGTCTGACGGTTCATATTGGGCAATTTGGATATGGGTTTTGTAAACATTTTGACAGCAGCATATAATAGCTGCTTATACATCATACTTTATTACTACAATGTAAATTATCCATAGCAATTAACACGATTTCTATTTCTCGGTATTCAAATTAATCATAAAAAAGCCATGAACACTGCTGTTGTCATCTACGGATACAAAATCAATACGATATAACGAGAACTACAAAATTAAAATATCCCGTCATGCATCTCATTTTCCCGTATCATTGATAAATTTGACAGATGATCATGGAGTGTTTTCTGGAATTTCAGCTTAAAACTTACAAATGTGTGAAGCTTCGCACCACCCTGGCTCCAGGTTAGCAGCAGACAATGCCGCGAATTAACCCTCGATGTGTCCAGGAAATAAGACATTGGCACGGTGGTAAAATGTTCTTCCCGCGCATGAAAAAAAGCTTGAGCAAAATCCTTAAAGTGGCAATGTTTACAGGCTATTATTTGTATATTTCATCATCATTTGTATTCCAGAAGTATTAGAATACTATATTCACAAACATCAGATTTATGTTCGGATTCTATGTGCATCTAACCCTTTAAAAAAATATTGTGTATTATTCTTTAACTGTTTAAAAATTTAAGGGAGCGCATAAAAATAGTACTTATCCCTCAAATAGATAACAGAGTAACAGGAAACCTCACATTCTTTTTCCTCTCTTGCCTACAACTGTACTTTCTCAAAAGCGATGGCAAAACATTTGCAAAAATGTTTTAAACAAACTTAAGCTTTGTATCAGACGTACAATGTTTAAACTTGCAGAAAGTTAATGTTTAATGTCACCATGAAATAGCACCTGTCTTTTTGTGCAACCAGATGATGGTATTAACAGGAATAAACACCAACATTAGCCAAAAAGGTGCGATTAATCGACACTAATTCTATGGTTACACAATCGCACACCACCTGGATACCAAGTAGGCAATACAGCAATCGTCACAAAGGACGGTGTTTCTTGCTTTTATTTCAGGACGTCACTAGTGGGTGACCCGTGGGTCCAACCGGTCTTTTTAGTAAATCTTTGTCATTATAGATGTTACTTTCACATGGTAAAATCATCGCCCTTTAGAGAAATTGTCATTTGCCCCAACTAATCTAATATGCTAGTGACACTCCTGTTTTTGGGAGATAATTCAAAGATCATTTCATTGAATCAAAAATGTGTCTTAGCACCACTTTCAGAACAAAAAGTAGGCGTAGAACACACACAAGCATTTCAATTCTTGGCAGATGTAGCTATTGCACTGGCGAAACTACTTTGTTAAGTCAAAGATTGCTGTACATCGCTGATTTCCACTCTTATTAAAGAATGTAGTACAAATAAGAAGCTTTCTGAAATGCATCTGCATATCTAATATCATTCTACCAGCCATTTTACACTTTATGGAAGGGCAATCATGATGAAACTTTCACACAAAGTTTGAAACGCAGCACGGCTTTGACAAGTTTTCTTAACAATGATGAACATCATCTATTTCTTTTCAAACGGGCACGATTTTCATGTTTTTAGGTCTAAGTTCACATTATCAGCAGATAATCAGATGATACTTTGGGTTGTTTAGATATAGTGAAAAGAACTTCATAAGTGCTACATTACATCACCTTTGGGCCTGATCACGTTTCTGTTCCAAATTATATTACATGAAATAAAAGATAATACGAACATCTGTCTTGTGCTTATTACCGTAAACCAAGGGAAAACATGAAAATGAAATGAGAGGGTAATGAAACAATAATGATAAATACATAAAAAAGACAATCTGTAACTTGATCAACAGTTGACAGCTGTTAGCAATGCAATAATTTGACTGAATCTCATGGCAAATCAATGTTTCTTAATTTCTTATTCATCAAATATCTTAGTAGTGTACAACTTCAATAGGCAAATTGACAGCATAGTAAGCTTGTGGCGATTACAGGCTTCTTTTCCAACTGATATTGGTAGGAAAAAACCTCTTTTTACATAATGCAAACAGTACCATCAGGAGTCACAACGCACTCCACAATGCTGCTGACTGACCAGATTACATTTACAACATATTTCAACTCTTTCAGGACCCCTAATAAACAAAGGGTAAACATCTGGGGGTAAACAGGACCTGATACGTCCTTTTGTATCCATTTCAGCTGACAAACTATAACTAAAACTTGCATACATGTTTAGCTACACACTCAATATACTTACCTAAATACACTACAACTAGCAAACTATTTTGCAACATTACAATAAAGTGAGTATTCTTTATCTTCTTCAAATTTTGAATAAAAGGAGTGGGCACTCAATGTAGAGGGGGAAATATATCCTACCCCATTCTCGAATCTCAGCAAAAATCCAGGGCTATTCTCATTAATTTTCTAAACAGTCTCATTTCACAATTTCACAGTTTCACAATTTCTAACAATTCTCAAAGAAAATGGACTTCCATCCTCATTTCTCAAAATCAAAATCAAAGGCCATTCTCACATCTGAAAATAGGTATATTTCCCCCTCAATGTAGGCTTTGTCCTTTCATACGTTGTGAGTTGAGCACGTACCATGTTGTTGTCGAGGTATGCGGGCAGGTCGTGGAAGGAAGCGGGGTCCATCTTCCCGTCCACCTCCAGGTAGGTGGGGGACGGTTTGTGGGTGGGCGTCGTCCTCCGCTTGTCCAGGAATCCACCGTCACTGCAATACACAGATAGCAGGATGCAACATTGGGGTACGAAAGAGAACCGTCTAGACAGATGGGTATACAGACGTAAAGCTTGTGTGGCTTGTTTGTCTGCTTGTCCCACAACTTGACATTACTGCAACAGAGACACAGTAACTGTTGTATGATACATCAATAATCGTGCAATGAAGAGATAGAAGTTTGGAGAGGTGCATAAAACACTGGGATTATACAAATAACGTGGCTTGTTAGTTGGTTGGATGCATACTGACCACAAAACTCACTGAAACAAATAGAGGGAGACAAGTAGATTACACTAGTGTAACGTGATAAACTAAAGAGCGTAAAAACATGAAAATAATACAAGTGCCAGTTTGTGTTACGATATTTGTTACAGTAAACTCGCCGATTAGACATTATAGAAGGAAAGAAAGGTTGCAATAACCTTTAACATTTTACAAATTGGTGTAAAATAATCCCAGAAGATCTGTTGTTTTTATGAAATGTATTTGGAGATTGAACAAAAGAGGTCTAGAGTTGTCCATTGACTGGATTTTGTTTGGATAAAGGCTGGTGTACTGAAGTTCATAGTAATGGAATTCGGACCTCAGAAGTAACATATGTTTATGTAGTATATATATTGCTATATAAAAACCATGTGAAATCTGTGTTTATTCAATAAATCCACTGAAATTATTATACTTAATATACTCAATTTACAGATAATAATTGGTATATACTTATCTAGATGCCCAAATAATGAATGAATTTTACAATTTATGAATTCTGTGCGAGTATTGTATTAAAATTAAGCATGATTGTTTATTTAAGATTTCAAACATAATGCGCTCTATGACTGTCCAGACCTAAGGAGGTGTTGACGTTTGAGAGATATAGCCTTATCTCCAGTGTACTTGCTCTGCAGTACACGTTTTCTGCAGTATACTCACTCGTCCACTTTGGTCCCGCTGCTGCCGTTGGTCCCCCCGTTGACGTGCGTCGGCACGGCGACGGTTTTGGCTGGCGACTGGCGGTTCTGGCGGTTGAGTAGCGCCCTCTGTCGCTGGCCCGACCTGACAACACGAGGGAGCACTCAGCACAACACGCAGCACACGGTTAGCACGAAACACAGCGCAATATGACAGCAGGGCCATGGATAAGTACCCGTACTAAAGTTCGAAACCGATATCTGTGTGTTAGGACTGGTAAAATTTTTGAGTTACTTGTCCTATGGACGAGTATTCTCAGCCATACCAGACATCAGTTTCAATTGTATTTACATGATGTCTGTTGATTTGGATGTGTAAATCTTAGTTAGGACGAGTATATTTTTCAGGATACCCGTCCTATGGACAAGTATGATTTTTTTTCCTATTCATGGCCCTGTTCAGACACTTATCTCTAACTTTTGTCATTGGTGATTTGCAACTTGTATTTCAGTGGAAAAATCTTATGAAATCTTTAATAATGACATTTTTAAAAAATGGGGATAATGGTTTAACCAAAGTTAGAGATAAGGTTGATATTATGCATTGTTGGACAAATATATATCAATTAAAGATTTAAAAAGTGAAATAAAAAATTAAGAGCATAAAAAAAGAGTGTGAATGTGAATAAACCGGTTGCCGATTAAATGAAAATACATGTACCCTCAAACTAGTTGTTCACATGTTAAAGCATTATAAGAAAATAAATCATACATAAATGTATGGGTAAATAGTACACAATTAATCACTAATTAAAGCTATGTGACAACAAAAGAAAATGAAATAGACAATGCGTAAACCCACAACAAAAAAAATAAAAGACATCTTATTCAAAGCACAATACGAGAACAGTGGAACGTCCCCAAACATCACATGAAAGACAAACACGGTATTGATAATGTCAATACTCGAACAGTTGATATAAACCCAATAGGATTGGTTTAAAAAAAATAATGAGTAAAGGCCAAACGATCAGCACAGGCCTTGGCATGGATGTTCAGGGCAAACCTCAGACAACACACAAAACCCACCAAACAACATAGCACCTGTTAACATTAGAGGATTCTTTTGTAAGTCCATAGGGAGAAACATCAGAGAAACTGTGACTATCGAATCTGTGAAGGGAAGAGGAATAGTGAACGACAGAGACACCAGTGACCTGCTGTAGAAGCTATCTAGCAAAGATGTTAACATTGGATTTACATAATGTATAGTAGAGTGAAGAGAAGAGGTCTTAAGCATCCACTGAGGAGCATCTATTTGTGTTAGCCATTACTGCAGTGCAGAATTTCTTCGTTAATGGAATCCTACCTCACAGATAGTACATGTGTATGCAGTATTTATATTGCTATACAATAACCATGTGGAATCTGTGTATATTCAATAAATCTTCTTAAATTATTATACTTAACATACTCAATTTATAGAATATATTTCGTATATTATTTATTTATATGGCCATATGATGAATGAACTTTACAATTTATGAATTCTGTGTGAGTATTGTAATAAAATTAAGCATGCTTGTTTCTTTAAGATTTCAAACATATGACACTCATGCACAGTCCAGGCATAAAGAATTTTAATCAGAGGGTCTTAGAGTTTTTCTGCTGTTAACATTTTACAAATTGGTGTACAAAAATCCACAAAGATCTGTTGTTTTAATGAAATGCATTTGGGGATCGATCAAAAGAGTGGTCTAGAATTGTCCATTGAAGGGTTTTTTATATTAGAGACTGGTTTGCATCATGCACTGATTCAGTGAAGTTCATAGTAATGGAATTCGGACCACTCACATTGAGCATATTTGTAAGCAGTATATATATTGCTATACAAAAACTACATGAAATCTGTGTATATTCAATTAAATCCACTTAAATTATTATACTTAATATACTCAATTTACAGATATTAATTTTTATATACTTATATAGATGCACAAATAATGAATGAATTTTACAATTTATGAATTCTGTGCAAGTATTGTATTAAAATTAAGCACGATTGTGTATTTAAGATTTCAAACATAATGCGCTCTATGACTGTCCAGGCATAAGGAGGTGTTGATGTTTGAAAGATACAGTGAATATCCTCAACAAAGGAAGAGTAAACAAAGGAAACTCTCATTAAAGGAAATTTTTCTCGTGTATTCGCTTATAATAATGTAAGTAAATGATGTAGTAATATATGGCACGCATCTCTAACTTTTGTTCTTGGTGATTTGTAACTTGTATTTCATTGGGAAAATTTCACAAAATTTTTAATAATGACATTTTCAAATATGGGGATAATGGTTTAATCAAAGTTAGTGATGAGTTAATATTATGCATTGTTGGACAAATATATATCAATTAAAGATTTAAAAAGTGAAATAAAAATAAATGGCATAAAGAAGCGTGTGAATGTGAATAAAACCTGTGGGCGATTAAATGAAAATAAATGTACCCTCAAAATAGTTGTTTACATGTTTAAAAAAAAAAAGAAATAATGAGTAAGCAGAATTGTACATAAATGTACAAGTAAAAGGTACACAATTAATCACTAATTAAAACTATGTGACAATAAGAAAAAATGTAGAGACAATGAAAGAACAAACACAAGAGCACAAAACACCCACCCACGAACATCTTATTCAAAGCACAATACGAGAACAGTGGAACGTCCCCAAACATCACATGAAAGACAAACAATAAAAGCTGCCAGAACCATGGACCGAGTCGTTACTGATAATGTCAATAGTCAAACAGTTGATATACACCTTGTAGGAGGGCTGGTCTAAAACAAATTATGAGTAATCAGCACAGGCCTTGGCATGGATGTTCAGGGAAAACCTCAGACAACAGACAAGATCCACCAAACAACGTAGTACATGTTACATTAGAGGATTATTTTGTAAGTCCATACTGAGAAACATCAAAGAACCTGTGACTATCTAATCTGTGAAGGGAAGAGGAATAGTGAACGACAGGGACCCCAATGACCTGCTGTAGAAGCTATCTAGCGAAGATGTTAACATTGTATTTACCTAATGTATAGTAGAGTGAATAAAAGAGGTCTTAGTGTACATTGAGGAGCATCTAATTGTGTTAGCTATAACTGCAGTGTAGAATTTATGGGTTAATGGAATCGAACCTCACAGATAGTAAATGTTTATGCAGTATTTATATTGCTATACAAAAACCATGTGGAATCTGTCTATATTCAATCAATCTTCTTAAATTATTATACCTAACATACTCAATTTATAGAATGTATTTCATATTTTTACTTATTTAAATGGCCATATGATGAATGAACTTCACAACTTCTGAATTCTGTGTGAGTATTGTAATAAAATTAAGCATGATTGTTTCATTAAGATTTCAAACATATGACACTCATGCACTGTCCAGGCATAAAGAATTTTAATCAGAGGATTTAGTTTTTCTGCTGTTAACATTTTACAAATTGGTGTACAAAAATCCACAAAATCTGTTGTTGTTTTTTTTTTTTTATGAAATGTATTTGGAGATTGATCAAAAGAGTGGTCTAGAGTTGTCCATTGAAGAGTTTTGTTTTATTGATGAAGCCTGGTGCAGTGAAGTTCATAGTAATGGAATTCGGACCACCCACACTTAACATACATGTATGAAGTATATATATTGCTATACAAAAATCATTTGAAATCTTTGTATATTCAATAATTCCACTTAAATCATTATGCTTAATACACTAAATTTACAGATAATAATTTGTATATACTTATCTAGATGCCCAAATAATGAATGAATTTTACAATTTATGAATTCTGTACGAGTATTGTATTAAAATTAAGCACGATTGTTTATTTAAAATTTCAAACATAATGCGCTCTATATCACAATCCAGACTTAGAGGTGTTGACTTTTGAGAGATATAGCCCTATCATGGCCTGGCGAAAGAATCCGCTAATGTCTCAATGTTCTGTTGATTAGGGACTATTCAGTATTTATGACAGGGTGGGCTAGGAGGATTTTCAAAAAATGCTGTGAAAAAAAATAATAGCTCCCCCCTCAAATCTCTGTGAAAAAATTGGTAACCCCCCTTGATTTCATGTGACAGATCTAGCTAAGATGTTAACATTGTATTTACATAATGTATAGTAGAGTGAATAAAAGAGGTCTTAGTGTCCATTGCGGAGTATCTAATTGTGTTAGCCATAACTGCAGTGTAGAATTTATGGGTTAATGGAATCGAACCTCACAGATAGTAAAAGTTTATGCTGTATTTATATTGCTATACAATAACCATGTGGAATCTGTATATTCAATAAATCTGAAATTATTATACTTAACATACTAAATTTATGGAATATATTTCGTATAATACTTATTTAAATAGCCATATGATGAATGAACTTTATAATCTATGAATTCTGTGTGAGTATTGTAATAAAATTAAGCATGATTGTTTCTCTAAGATTTCAAACATATGACACTCATGCACTGTCCAGGCATAAAGAATTTTAATCAGAGGATTTAGTGTTTTTCTGCTGTTAACATTTTACAAATTGGTGTACAAAAATCCACAAAGATCTGTTTTTTTTTTATGAAATGTATTTGGAGATTGATCAAAAGAGTGGTCTAGAGTTGTCCATTGATGAGTGTTTTGTTTTATTGAAAAGCCTGGTACAGTAAAGTTCATATTAATGGAATTCGGACCACCCACAGATAACATATTTGTACACAGTATATATATTGCTATTCAAAAATCATTTGAAATCTTTGTATATTCAATAATTCCACTTAAATCATTATGCTTGATACACTAAATTTACAGATAATAATTTGTATATACTTATCTAGATGCCCAAATAATGAATGAATTTTACAATTTATGAATTCTGTGTGAGTATTGTATTAAAATTAAGCACGATTGTTTATTTAAAATTTCAAACATAATGCGCTCTATATGACTGTCAAGACTTAAAAGAGATGTTGACTTTTGAGAGACATAGCCCTATCATGGCCTGGCGAAAGAATCCGCTAATGTCTCAATGTTCTGTTGATTAGGGACTATTCAGTATTTATGACAGGGTGGGGTAGGAGGATTTTCCAAAAATGCTGTGAAACAAATAATAGCCCCCCCTCAAATCTCTGTGAAAAAATTGGTAACCCCCTTGATTTCATGTGATAGAAATTGATGACCCCCCCCCCTTACAATTTACGCATTCATTGTAAGCTAACTCAAATCCTATTTGATTGATATTCATAATATAAAAAAACAATAAATTTTAGTACAGAATCTCAAAGATAGGGGTAAATTTTCTGTGAAAAAATTGATAGCCCTCCTCAAAAGTGTGTGAAAAAATTGATCGCCCCCCTCCAAACATTGTGACAAAAGTTCATGGCCCGCCCTAAAATCCTCCTACCCCACCCTGTCGTAAATACTGAATGGTCCCTTAGGTACATAGCATATGGTTTCATTTTGTTTCTATTTTACTGCTAACATGTCCAAACATAAACCGTCAAAATAAATTATTTGTTACTTTTTTTTATTAACTTAAATTTCCAGTACATATACTCCTTATAAAAAATCTGGAAAAAAAAAAAAAAAGAGAGAAAATAACAAAGATTTATTTTTTAATTTTTGATAAGAAGTATATGTACTGGTAATGTAAATGAATGAAAAAAAAATAATAATAATTTTCTTTTGATAGTTTATGTTTGGACATATTAGCAGTAAAATAGAAACAAAAAGAAAAGAATCCTCTAACATCATGTGTGAGCATTGCCATAAAATTAAGCATGATTGTTTCATTAAGATTTCAAACATATGAAACTCATGCACAGTCCAGGCATAGAGTTTAAATCAGAGGATTTAGAGTTTTTCTGCTGTTAACATTTTACAAATTGGTGTACAAAATCCACCTAAGATCTGTTGTTTTAATGAAATGTATTGGAGATTGATCAAAAGAGTGGTCTAGAGTTGTCCATTGAAGTGTTTTGTTTTATAGTCTAGCCTAGGATGCACTGAAGTTCATAGTAATGGAATTCGGACCACTCACAGTTAGCATATGTGTAAGCAGTATATATATTGCTATACAAAAATCATGTGAAATCTTTGTATACTCAATAAATCCACTTAAATCATCAAACTTAATATACTCAATTTACAGATAATAATTTGTATATACTTATCTAAATACCCAAATAATGAATGAATTTTACAATTTATGAATTCTGTGCTCCAGTATTATATTAAAATTAAGCACGATTGTTTATTTAAAATTAAAAAATACCCCCTCAAAAAAAAAGTTTTAAAATTGGGTTTAAATTATTTTATAAGGTCCCAAATTTTAAA